>CM021102.1:102564439-102960660 GCA_007115665.2 Sequoiadendron giganteum
GAGTGGGAGAGAGATAGAGAATTGAGGAGAGGGACCCGAGGGAGAGAGAGAGAGAGGGAGAGGTGGTGGGGAGGGAGATACTTGAGGAGAGATGGAGGTGGGGGAGAGATCAGGACTGGGGAGGTGGGGAGGGAGTAGAAGAGAGATAGAGAGAGTGATTGTAAGAGGGAGAGGGGGTAGGAGGGGGAGACTTGACAAAGAGAGAGAGGGAGAAGGGGTAGGATGAAGATACTTGAGAGAGAGACCTAAGAGAGAGGGAGAGAGATAGAGTGGGAGAGAGTGGGAGAGAGATAGAGGGAGTGAGAGAGAGGGAGTGGGAGAGAGATAGAGGGAGTGAGAGAGAGGGAGTGGGAGAGAGAGAGGGAGTGTGTGTGTGTGTGAGAGAGAGAGAGAGGGGGATGGAGATACACGAGAGAGTGAGAGTGAGAGGGAGAGAGATAGAGTGAGTGAGAGAGAGGGAATGGGAGAGAGATAGAGGGAGTGAGTGATATACCTAAGAGAGGGAGAGGAGGTAGGAGGGAGAGACTTGAGAGAGAGAGACAAAGAGAGAAAGATAAGAACCTAAGAGAGGGAGATGGAGTGAGAGAGACAAAAATACCAAAGAGGGAGAGAGAGAGAGGGATCTAGTGAGAAAGGGGGTTGGAGTGACATAGATTTATTTAGGTACCTATGTGGGAGGGAAAGAGATCTAAGTGAGGGGATTGGACTAAGAGAGTAGTTTAGGTCGTGTGGGAGGGAATGAGACCTGAGAGAGAGAGACTTCAGAGGGATAAAGAGTTATCTAATTAGGGTAATGAGTTAGAGAGAATATGAAAGGTAAAACCTCAACTATCCATCTACGATCATGAACTGTGCACTCTAAGCATTATCAAAGTTGTCGACCAAAGAGGGGAGATTCAAGTTTTGTGCAAAGCAGGTAATTTGGCAAGCGCCAAATTTGGCGCTCGCCAAATGACACATCACATTTGGTGCATGCCAAATTTGGCATTCGCCAAATGTAATGTGCCATTTGGCAAGTGCCAAATTCAGTGCTCGCTAAATGACCTGCTTTAGACGTATTAATTGACAAGATTTGCCAAATTTTCTCATATTTTCGTCCATGCACCGGTCTCATTTGCACGTCTTTCAATGCAACTATATAAAAAAAACATGATAGTGTTAACCTCTCTCTTAGCTATCTAAATATTTAATTATTTTTTCATTTTGATTTAGTTAAGGTTTTGATCCATGACTCATTTTGTAAATGCCTCCATTTTTGGTTAAAAACCACCATGTGCTAGTTTTAGGATATATTTTTACTCATTCATCGAAATGTGAAAAAAATTACATTTTTTGAAACTAGACTCCATTCTGCACATGATGAAAAAAAATAATCAATTTTCAATTAGTTTTCAAAACATTTAGGGGGGAGCACGCTCAAATTTTAGCTTTTCAGGACGTGTCCACTTTGAAAATTCATAAAATATTATATATTCATTAAAAAATAATCCAAAAGAATGAGGATAAACTACATGGTGTTAACTAATTTCTCACCATTGGTATTTTTGAAATTCTAAAAAAAAGTTAATCAAAAAGGGGGGAGCCATCAGGCGCTATACTATTTTTTTAATAAAAACAGGACCTGTTTTGCCCCCTCCCCCCCTTTTTGAGACCCTTAATCTTCATTAATTTCAAAATAAATAAAAAAGCTTAGAAACTAGACTCAGAGCACTTCAACTTTTTTTTTTACTGCATCTTGAAATTTTGAGCGTAACTATCTTCATTTTCTGGTGCAAATCAGATTTTTCTAATTTCAGAGAAAAAGTGGCATCTTAAGAGCCAAAATTGCGTCACAGACTGGTGCACTTACCCTTTATTAACCATTTCCAAGTGAATATGGTTTCTAAAATGACATTAGCAGATTTGATGAGATGTAAGAAAAATGAGGGTGAAAAGGTCACTGACTTTATTTCCTGTTACCAATCACTTTATTCCCAAATTAGTGTGAAGATTCTCGATTCTCATCTTCAAAAGATGTTCATATAAAATTTACAAAGTAAGATAAGAGACAAGCTTACCATGATAAAATTCCCTTCCTTCATGCACTTATGCATGGCCCTTCTTGACTAACATAATTACATAGGTAGTTGTGAACCTTAATCCACCTGTACCCATCCTGAAAAGTCCAAATCTTCAAACCAAAAAACCTACCATCCTTTCAAAAGAAAAAACAAAAGTTTCCTCCAACTAAATCCTATCTCCCAACCGATACAACCAAGGGAGGTCCTGCAACACAACTGAACAAAAAATCACCCAACAACAACAATTCACAAGTCACAATTCTCAAAATTCTTCTCTTTTCACCAATTCAACACTCTTCCTTGTAGAATTGCCAACTCACACAATCCAGAAAAACTTCACAATGGGATTCTTTCAGACCAAGTCCTGCAGCTTTTTATAAACCCATCAGGGCATAAAAGAACATACCCACAAATCACTATAGGCTCTTTTGAGACAACTCTCTCAAATCAGGCTTTCTATGCCAACTAGGCCTCAAATTAGGGCTCTTTTACAAAGAACCTTTCCTTGAAAATTATCCTAAACCTCAAAAATCATGTGGGCAGAAATTTATAGGTGTTCAAACCTTGGAATTCACAATTATTTGTCAAAGACTCAACCTCCAGAGTACCAAAACCTCAAATCCTCCTTTCTAGCCTAAAATCTAGGACTTTAATGGAAATCACATTTCTAGACCTCAACCAAACTTTCCACCACCTCAAACAGGTCTAAAAGCCTCTGAATAAGCTTAATCAAACAAGAAACAACGCTTCCCCAACACAATTTTCACTTTAGCATATCAAAACCTCACAATTTCAAGAGAAACTCACACTTTTCATCATTAGGACATCATGCCCAACTCACCATTCAACCTCCACTACACTCTCAAACATTACCAACATTGATTCCTACCTAATTCTACCCATTCCATCGAGGCACAAACTTTACAAAGGGTGGAATGGGTTTAATTCATGTTTGAAACTACAAACCTTTAAATGCTCTATTTATTGGCCACTTGGAGAAGATGGGTTGTCAAAACTTTCTAAACTACTAAGGTTCAACCAAAATAATTCAAAATAGTTTCTCACACATATATTCAACAACTTTAGAAACTTTCAGAACAAAAACCAACTGATCAGTCCATACACAAGCTAGTAACAATAAGGAAAATTCAGAATTTATAGAAAAAACAGAGATTTTTATTTCTTTCTACCTTCCAAACTTCAAGATCAATATTTACATAGATTTTCACCAACATATAAATGATTTTTACCTCCAAACTAACTGACTCCACTAAAAAAAACTGACTTTTTAAGTTCATGATAGTTTGTATTCCCTAAAATGCAAATTTACATCTTTATAATATTTTAAATATGACAACTTTTCATTATTTTACACCTTTTGCAAACTAGACCCTCTGGACACCTAAATATCATCGAATATGACCTATTAAAATATAAAATGGTCTCAATGACCTTATTTTATGTAAAAACTTCCAAAATCCTAAACCCTGCACAATATCCTCTTGAATTGACAATTTTTATTTAATGGTGCTCCTGCACCACCAACCCACCCAACAAGTTGATATCCAAGTAGTTGTTATAAAGAAGAGTAATACTTATATCTTTGGGGATCCACAAAGATAATTTACTCCCTTACTTGATACACTTCAAAACATCATGACTCAATTTTTAAACAAGAACATGCTTACATTACCTCCTGTTTGACCTCTTGATCCTAGCAAGTCGTTACCTCCAAGCTTTAGACACAATACCTATTGTTCTTATCACCAACAAAAAAGGACATGATACAGAACATTGCAAGCATCTTAAACATCTTATGCAAGACCTCATTGATTCAAATCATATCTAAATTGGACATGTGAATGACAAAGGAAATAAATCTGTAGCTTCTCCTGACCAAAACTTGCAAATCTTTACCAACCCCATGCTTAACCACAATATTTCATCTGTTAAGGCTAGTGAAACTAAGCCCGATGTAATGAATGTTGACATAGATGATGATAACATGAGAAATAATAAACAAAATCCTATGGATACTAATGACCAAAGTCCTATTAATACAATGATAGGAGTGATTGACATTGAGCCTTGTAAACAACAAACCAAAATTCCCACTGATATTACTTTCTCCTCAGAAGAGACAATAAAAAATGCACATAATGGTCCTCTTTACATAGCTGGTAGAATCAATAACATACCCACTCCTAGGATTTTAATTTATCCCATCTATGGAGAGAATGTGATCATAAAAGAACTATTATATGTGCATGAACTTACCCAAGATAGATATGATAAATCAAAAGCATGGATTTAAACACATGATGGTTTTTCTTGTGCTATGATGGGCTTGATCACACTCCCTTTATAAGTAGGACTGAAGAAATTAAATGTATCATTCTCTATCATCTCTAATTCAGATCGATTTCATGTGAAGTTAGGCTATAAATGGCTTCACTCCATGAATGTGGTCCCATCTGTTGTCCATAAGTGCTTAAAGCTTTTGGTTGGCAATGAAATATTCAGTGTAAACCATAGTGTCTTTATATCTTCGTCTTCCCATGGAAATTTTTCCTTAGATTATTTTTGGCCTAAGAACATGGAGCCTATAAGACCCCATGAGGACTTCCTTTTTCTATCCTACCAAAGGTTCAAAGAAAAATGTATAGCCAAGCTATCCCTTGAAAATTTGATTACACTGATAATTGAACCTACACCCCTTGATAGAAACAATGTTGAGCTTAAATCCCTTTCGACTAACCAAGACCCATTCATAAAAAATCCTACGCTTGTTTCCTACAAAATACTAAGAGAAAACCAAACAAGGCCTAATCTGCCTCCTAAGAAAATTTATAAAGTCAAAGAGAAAGTGGTTGAAAAACCTTCCATGGTTTCTTCCATTCTTCCCTCACAAGAAGAAAAGGGACCTATGGTTGGCAAACCCGCTCCTACCCAAACTCAACTTGAAAATCATAATAAAATAAACCAAAATGCTAGAGAGCACAGGCGTAGATATCGTGCTATTTCTTGAAAGATGAACAAAGAAAATAACATTGAAAATAAAAATTCCAAACTTGACAGAAGCAATAAATGATGAGCCTCCTCCATTACTAGAACAAATAGATCATATGTCTCCAATACAACAAGGACCAACACCATCTATGGATATTATCATTTGTCCTCATATTACATAGTTAACTTGGATGACGATGCAAAGAAACAACTAAAATTGATGAGCAAGTGCATAAAGAGTTGAATTTTTTATTTTCCTCTTCCATGAGCTTAAACGATAACAATCATGATGATCCTCCTAAACTGAGTGATCCACCATGTGTTGAGCCTGGTGATTCTCCTAGTACAACACTTGATGTTTTCCCTCTCGCTAATGATCTGCATTCTGCATATACTAAAAAATATGGGGATGTGGATGACCTCCTGGATGGTTGAATCGCATGTGCTTTACTAGTCTTTTTTATTTCCTTTTTTCTTTTCTTTTGTGTGATTGCATGTGTGTAATGTGATCCCCCCTGTGACGTTTTTTTTTATGTTCTCTCTCTCTTTGTGCATTCTTCTATTTGTAACTTCACTCAAGTCTATATGTTGTAAGCTTTAGCCTTTTCATCGATATTTTCTTTTGATTTTCATTTGTTTTAATTTTTTTTCCTTTTGGGGATGACGCAAGGCGTCGAGACACCCTATGTCTCTTCCATGTTGACCCAAAATATTATTCATTATCTTTTCTTTTTCTTTTCATTTTATTCTTATGTTTTCCTTTTGGGGATGACGCAAGGCATCGAGACACCCTATGTCTCTTCCATGTTGACCCAAAAGGTTTTCCATTTTTTTTCGCCCTCTTTGTGTCATTCTTCCAATTCTATGTGTATTTGGGGAATGATGATAGTTCTGACCTCTTTAATATCATTGCAACAAAGACAGATACTGACCCTAAATCCATAGATACCTTATGTGTTTTTGGGGGGAAACCCTCTTTTCTCTTTTCCTTCTCCATGTTTGTCTACTTTAAAGTAACTTCTCACAGCATGGTGTTTAGAAATTCCTTTAAAGTGGGGACATACATTGGCATTACTTTGGCATGATTTCATTTGCATTTTTCTTTTTCATGTTCCTTGATGTGATTTTCTTACTTTATGCGATGTGTTTTTCTCTTTGTAGTGACATTGGGAGTAATGTCCTTCAAGAGCTTGATCTATCTTAGCATATTACATTCCTCTTAGTGGTGATGTGACACACTGCATTCCCTAAGTTGTGAATATTTTATCTTTGATTGGTCCTCCCTTGGAGACATTAGGAACAATGTCCCCTAAGATTAATACCTTGCACGAACTAAGCAAAACCCTTTCGAACATCCCTCTTTCTTATTGCATTTCATTTTTGTTCTTATTAAAGTCATGGAGGTATGGCTTTGATATGGTCCCCTGGGGCTCATCTGGTGAACAACTAGCTTCACTAGCCCTTGAGAGCATGTGTTTTCTTTTTTTCCTTTTCATAGTCAGGTGGGTGTGGCTTTGATATGGACCTCTTGAGGCTCACCTAGTGAACAACTAGCTTCACTAGCCCTTGTGAGCATGTGCTTTTGTTTGCATAGTGGACAACACGTTCCACTTGTAAACCTTTTTGGACAAACAACCTAGACCTGATCCACAGCGCGTTGGATGACCAATTGAAGCTTGATCTGTTGCATTTTTCATTTTTGTTTTTGCTTTTCCTTTTTCTATCTTTTATGGTGTATGTTTGCGATTTGGTTTTGGCTTGATATATCACCTGCAAGCATGTTCCTTTATGCCTATGTTGGTTTTCCATAGGATCTTGATCCTGGGGGCTTGACCACCCTCTTGTTTATTGCCATCCTATCTTACTAGAATTTGTACATTTGGACCCCTCTTGATTGTGTGGTTGGCTACTTTAGTGTGAGTTTGAAGCAATTTTATCCTCTCACTAAAGTGGGGGCTAAATGTAGTGTAGGAAAATGCATACCCTTGCATTTTCACACTTTTTTGGGCCCACCCTTCTTTATTTATCCTTATTTAGGTCTTAATTGGTCCTACTTTGCATCCACAAGCCTAATAAACTATATCTTTTTTTGGCTAATCTTGACAAATATCAATGGATAAATGATAATTTAATGATTTTGTTTCAGTGTCCCTAATTTTTGGGTCGGAACTAAGATGCCACCTAGGGTGTCTTTGTCCCTCCAAGGTCTTGGGACCCTGGTTTCAAGGCACCTTAAACGGGCCCCTTTTTGGAGTCTGTGCCCCCAAGTTTCAAGACCTGGGACTAAGATGCCACCGAGGGCGTCTTAGTCCCCCTTAAGCTTTTTTTGAGATTTAATTTCAAATTCTGGCAAGATTTAGCCTCGTTTAATTAATGAATTCATATGTCGACTTGTTGTGGTGTAATTTTGGGATATTAAGCATGAATAAGTATAAATACAAGGTTCTTTCATTCATTTTCACCTAATACTTTTGTGAGATCATTCCTAATAGCATAATTGAGTTCACAAGAGCATTCAAGAGTAGTTCATCAAGCATTTGGAGCCATCATCAAGATTCAAGCATAATATCAATAATATTGTTGCATCATGTGTGTTTTTTAGCTAACATTTGTGATGTAGGGTTTTGATTCAAGCAACAAATTTAAGTCAAGATCTATCAAGAATTTATTGGATTCAAGATCTATATCCAACTAGCCATTTCACACAAATTTGTAGATTTCATAGCAAGGTTTTGGTGAGTTGTAACATTGCATGTTGTTCATTCATCATTTCCCAACTATTTCATTTCATTTCAAGGTTTAATTACCAACAAGGGGTTTGACCAAGACAAACCCCCATTTACTAACAATCAACAAGTTTTTCCCCTCTTGTGTGTTTGTGATTGCAAATTTAGGTTGAAGACTTGAAGATCATTTGAGGTGAAAAGTTGCAAAGTTGCATAGAAAATTTGTCATCTTCACAAAAACTCACCTATAGGATAGATTTGGAAGTTTCAAAACCTAAGATCAGAGAAGAAGGAAGTGCAGACTTTGAACCTCAGGACCCCATTCAGAGATTTCAGAAATTCCAAATGGGACTAAGTTGCCACCTAGGGCACTTAGTCCTCTCGAAGGTATTTTGTAGAGATTCTTTCAGATCCGATTTTGGCATCCAAAGATTCTGTATTTTCCTCAAAAAAAAACAACGAAACTAAGTCAACTGTAAGGGCATCTTAGTCCTCCATTACACTTTTTGAAAGCTTTTTTTCATTTCCAGAATCTTCATTACATTTCCAGAACTCCCAAGTACACATACCCTAACTTGTTGCATTATTTCATCATTTGCATCATTCATTTAGCTTACATTGTTAGGTTTTGTAAGTTGAATGCTAAGTTGTCTTTCCCAAGCTTTTGCTTGGTGGTAAACCCTTCAAATCCCAAAAGAACCCTTCCTAGGTCTTCCTTGTTGAGAATTGACTCACCCTTGAGGTTGATAGTCAATCCAATTAGGATTCCTAGGACCTTATTGAATGACCATAGGAGAAAAGTGGTAGCATCACCATTTTCTCCCATCAATTGTTCAAATAAAAAGGTAATAATCATGTTTATTAGCACACACCTATCCATGGACATGTTACTAAGTATAGAATAAACACAACAAATAAAAAAATGGTTTGAATATAACGGAACCAATTTTATCTTATCATACACAAAGGCTTGAAAATTTCTTTTTGGACACATGTGCATTCTAAGAAACTAAAAAATATTTTCAATAATTAAACATGCTATAACTTATGCCAATGGTTATCTTGATTAAATAATTAGTGTTAGTGTATTAATGGTACAAGGAGGAAAACGTGGATTAGCTGAAAAGATATTGTTTATTCAAGTTTTTAGAATGTGCATCAATGGACTTAAATTTATTTAAGGTTGGAATTTAGAAGAATAATTATATTAATTTAATAAATAGTCCCAATTTAATGAATCAATACTAGAAGAATGATTAGCTAGATCAGTTAAATCATTAAATTCAGTTAATTAACATTATAAGACACATACAGTAATTAATTATTATTTATTTATTATTTATTATTTAATTTATGAGTGGCGGTGTGCAAAGGATCAATGATAAAAAAATATTGGGACATTATGTTAGGTGTCTAAATTTAGCCCCTCTCTAAGATAGTGTTGTGACTCAAAATAAGAATCATTTCAAAATTATATAAATTTTTAGCCCATAGTTGTCGTTACACCAAAAGATCAACCTATTAATGCCTGATACAACTTTCAAATTTAACAAATCCACGAGAGGCAGTTAGTCCATGTCATGAATCCTGAGGAGAGCATTGACCATCTGCCAACAAACTCCCCCTTAGTGTTACCCAAGGGGATTCAAACTCAACACCCTTGTCTCTAATACCAATTGTTGGCCCACGGTTGTTGCGCCAAAAGATCGAACTATTAAAGCCCAATACAATTACTAGAGTTAACGGATCCATGGGAGGCAGTTAGTCCATGTCACGAATCTCAAGGGGAGTGTTGACCATCTGCCAATATAAAATATATAAATTTTGGGATGAAAAGGGACATGATATACCCCAATCAATTAAAAATAATTAAAAAAAGATAGAGGGATAATGCCCCCTTAAGAGGTTAGCCAAGAAAATTTGCATGGTTGAGATCTCAAAAGAGGAAGTGGGGAGAAAATATTATACAAGAGGAAAAATAAGGAGCAATACAAGAAAATGGAGGGAAAAGGGTAAGAACAAAGAAAATGGGATGTAAAAGAGTGAAAGGTGGTGAAAATATAGATTTTGGGGTGATTAAATATAAGGCTAGGGGTAAAAACATTTAATTTTCACCCTTAAGCCTTAGAACATATAAAGCATATTAGAACACGAGTAGTTAAGGAAAGAAGATCATGCACCTATATTATCACTGAGTAGAGCAAGTGTGATTGTTAAGGCATCTAATAGAGACAAGCACATAAGTACATATGAAAAAATAGCATTAAAGTGTAATTATTACTGGATCAAGGGGGTGAAAAATTAGGTTAGCATGTGCACCAAACAATGCAAATAATGATTTGGTGTTTCTACATAAAAAATAAAAATGTATGTGAGATAATGCATTGTATCTTGTGTACCTAGGCATTTCAACCTATAGTAAAATTTGTGTGGAGAAAGGGTGCATCTGTAAATCCTAATATGTATCCAAGATTCACACATACATGAGGAAATGGCTTATACATTTCACAATGAAATATATATCCTCAATACATATGTATATTTTGGTGAATGCATGTTTAATGAGCATACACATTTCACCACTTTGGAACATATGTTCATAGAATGGTGCATAGGCTAGACATATTTGTAGAAGAATTTGACATGATTTTTAATTGATGTTGGAGTATTTTATATCAATGAATATTAGTAGAGGCATTTGTAGATGCTACAGTTGACCACATATCTTGAAAAGTTAGATTGGAGGATTTCAGAGTAGTGTGGCCTATACAACATATCATAGATTTCATAGATTAGGGTTTATATATTTATGAGAAAAATGTTGGTTAGCAAATGACACGGTGAAATAAGCATGTTTCATTTGATGATAGGGGATATCACAATTACGTTGGAGGTTATATATTAGATATTGTGGGTCCTAATTTTTGAAATACAATTTATGATAAATCTTAGGACCTAGAGGGGTCATTGGAGTGAATCTTTAGGAGGAATGACCTACTTCATAGGAGGTTATCACTCAACATGGATGTATATATTGGGCTAGTGGAGAAGCTTCCTATATAATAAGTAGCTCTTGCTAGTGGTATCTTATTTATTAACAAGACTAGGAGATTCTTTCCTATTGGTTTAGTGAGCTATATTTCCAACATGATGGGGAGAAATAGTGAGTTCCTATGTGGGCCACATATCTTGGTCCAACTCAATAGGGATATGTACACATTTCTAGATATAGGGTTAGCTGGAGCATTAGCTTGGTTATACTACTACAAGTTTAGGATTAGGAGAATAGAGCCATGCTCAAGCCTATCTATGATAAATGAGAGAGATAAATGAGATATTTTTAAGAGTTTACATATAGTTTTATTATAATATAAGAATCTTAGGGACCTAGATTATAGAGCCAATTCATGGATGAGATTGATGCAATTCTATGGGCTAAGGTGTAATGAAAGGCTCCTCAAAAATATTTTATTTTTTGTTTATTCAAACACCATGCCACATTATTGGTAGGCATCACTAGCTCATTGAGAGATATATGCTAGATAGGGTACAATGCTAGATCAAATTGCAACATGGGGTGTTGATTGATGGTGAGCATGTGTTTGAATGTGTGATGTAGTAGAAGAGAAAATGGGGATTGGGTATGTACCCAAAATTAACATGTATTAGTTGGGGTAACTTGGTGATGGTACTATGGGACCATCGATAGGATGTAGTAGATGTAAGAACCACAACTAACTATAGGGCCTAATTGTGATGGTGATCAATTAGATTGACACTTCCACGCCAAGTGGAGGTACAAGATCATATTAGGGCTACTTGGTAGGATTTATAGAGGTACAAGATTTTGGGTAAAGGGTCAAGAGCATAGGAACAAGGATAGGCTCAAATTTATGGATCATATTAGGCCCAAGCATAGGGCTAGAAACAAGGTCAAGGTTAGGAAGGAGTTGAGATCAAGGATACAAATGACCAAGGAACATAGGGATAGGTTCAAGAGTAGATTGAGAATGATGACTCTAAGGATTTATGACATTATACAAATGGGTGAAAATTGTTTGTAACTTCTTCACTTTAGTGGTGTTCTTCTAATTCCTACTTTTTAAGGACATCTTTTTGAAGCATTCCTAGTCCCTTCATTTGTATTTCTCTCATTTGGAAAGGGTATTTTACCATGAGGTTTTCTCTTTTTTCTTTGACTATAAAGATTGTTTTCATTTGTACATGGGTACCTCATTAGGCCAAGTTGTTAGGACCCATCTTTTTCCTTTTATTTCATCATTGAAGATTTTAGCTTCTCCCTAAGTTACACTTAAGGGGGTGTTAGATTAAAATAATATTTTTTTTAATTAATTATTCAATTAATTACATCTCTTTTCACACTAGCATCTTAAGCTCATTTAGGTCATGTGTTTTTTGTCTCAAGTTTCATTTAGGTTTTCTTTTTTCTTTTTTCCTTTTATAAGGATTCATTATTGTATCATTCATCAAAAAATCTCATTCATCAAAAAATCACATTCACAATGATTCATGCCTTTCTAGATAAATTGTATATTTGGTCTCAATAGTAATTCCTTTATTTTTTCTCTATGTATGATAAGTGTTTGATTACAGGTGATACTTTGGAGTTTTAGGGCTAAAGAATCAAGTTCAACATTCATACCATAATTATAATGAAGGATCCAATGTATATCCAAGGTACTTTTTTTGACAAGAGCATTTGAATTATTGGGAGGCTCTCAAACCTTTTCTCATCTTGAATCAGAATAATTTTAGATTTGAATTTTCCATAAACTACCACTCTTTATGGTAGTCTCATGTGATCACTTGCTAATCTATCACTTGCCTTTTTCAAAATTCATTTATTCATAGATTTATGGTTCCACAAACAAAAGATTTATACTATTTTTGACATTTTATATTATAGAAATACTAAGCTCTCTTGGGTAGATTTTAAAGCCAAATTCAAGCTTGGGATTCAATATATAAAATCTTACCAAGCTATTTTGGCTTCATTTCCCCGTAAGATGGTTCACAAGTTTGTGATTCACTACACATAAAGCCATGATAGAATGGCTCAAAGTGGTTCTTAGATACTCTTTTCTAGATCTACAAACATGGTAAAGGATATTATTGGCTCTCTATTAACCTACCTATGACTACTATATATTAAATTTAGATGTAACATTTTTCTTCTACCTCTTGTTAGAGATGCAAGTTTCATATAGTTTGGAATTCTTTGGTTGAGACTAAATTGGCTCATTTTTCCTAGTGTCTTTTCTATTGGGGTCTCCTTGTGGGATGCTTGCTAGCTAATTTGGGTGTCCCTATGGCAACGGAAAAAGTATCCCTCTACATTTTCCTTCTTGTTTTGGCCCTCCTTGTTAAACTAAGCTTGATGTGGCCTTGATTTGTATTGTAATGTGTTTAACACATTAACATTAGGTCTTGGGCCCTTGTAAACTAAATAGACTTTATGGTACCTTATTTTGGGTGTTGTAAAGTGTTGTACCACACTTTCACACTAATATAGGGTTTCATTAATAAATGAGGCTTCTTTATGCCTTATTTGGTCCTATTTTGCATCCATGAGCCTTAATTAATGCATCTTTTTGAGGATAATCTCGACATAAACCAACATCCAATCCAGATTTAGTGATCTAGGAATCATATGCCACCTTGGGCATATGGGTCCCAGCTAAGTTTCGAGGGCTTGATCTAGATTTCACATGAATCTAAGCTTTTCTTGAAAAATGTGTCCCATAGCCTAGCCTAATGGGACTCATATGCCACAACTAGCATATGAGTCCCATGTCACTTAAAATTAAATTAAATTCAAATTCTTGGTGGGATTTTATTCTCTTAGATCTGATGTCATCTTGTAGTGTTGTAATTTTGAGAAATTTGGCATAAACAAGTATAAATACAAGGTTGTTTCACTCATTTTCACCTAGCAAGTTGAATGAGAATTCCTAATAGAAAATTGGTCATCGCAAGAGCATTCAAGAGCATATATAAGGCATTCAAGGGCAGATTTCTTCATCATTTGTTGTAGCAATTCAAGATCCATCATCATGTCCAAGTCACTAGGCATCAAGCATGTTGTTGAGCTAGTGTTGTGATGTAATATTCAAGATCCATTTGTAAGCATTGTTTCACATCCAATTTGAGATCTAGATCTGCATTATTCATTTCCACTTCATGTTATATTGTTAATTTACATTCTAAGACATCATTCAAGGTATCATTGTTCATTTTCATTATTTCATCACAAGTTTTAATTACCTAAATGGGGTTTGACCAAGGCAAACCCCCATTCACTAACAAAACATCTCTCTCTCTCTCTCTCTCTCTCTCTCTCTCTCTCTCTCTCTCTCTTTGTGATTGTAGATTTATAGGTTGAAGAAAAAGTGGATTTGAAGTTGTCAAAAGTACCAAATGGAAAATTTGTCAAAGTTGTCATGATAGTTGTCAAGGCTCATGAAAACTTAGATCTAGAGGAAGATATCCAACCTATTTGCATGAAATTAGTGGGAAAGTGCTTATTTGATCCATCTTTAGAGGCTCACAAAGTTTCACTTCAAAGTTTTTCTCTTGGAACACTTCGTGATAAAATGAGCACTTTACAATAGTATGGGCATATGAATCCCAATAGTGCTTTTTTTGTAAGTCTTCAGTAGATCCAAAATAGTCATCAAGAGGTTCTAGACCCTGCCCAAAAACCATATACTAGGACTAAATCACCCAGACTGACATATGAGTCCCAATGAGCATCAAACAACAAAATTTTAGGGTTTCAGAGCTTGTTTTGATCACATCTTTCTTCTAGGTGCACCCCTGTTCATTCCTAGTTTACTCTCCTGATTTTTCAGTTTCATTTCCTAAGTCATTAAGTCAAGTTTGCATGATACTTTCATTACTTGTCTTTCCAAGACCTAGCTTGGTGGTGAGCCCTCTTATTGTCTTTAATAACACCCTAGGACACCTTATTGTAGATCTCTTTCCCTCATTCTACCATTAGATTGAGATCTCTAGGGTTTCCTTGAATGGTATTTGCAGAAAAGTGTTGATTTATCTCCCTAACATAAAGCAACATTTTTTGACAAATCAATCTCAATCTTTCATTATCCTTTTTTCGGTCCTTTGGAATCCATCATATATCTGTTCTAATGTATTCTCTTAGTACTAAGCTACATGGTGTTTGATTCATAACTTCTTTAATCCATTTCACCCTAAGCCTTTCTCATAGAATATGATACTCCTTAGCAATTAGCCCAATATGCTAGCTATATACACTTAGATATGATAGATTTCATAGTGAAGATACTATTTTTGATTTGGAAGGATAGAAATTCTACTTTCTTTATTATTTGATTTATGGATAAGCACTTTACTACATGCTGAAGCCATTATCTATTAAATAATGGTATTTTATAGATTTAGGTCCAAGAAAATAAGGTAGCCTTGGAGGTTACTTATTTCTAGGCATTAATTTAGCACTTGTTTAATGCCCCTTTTATATTTTATTTTGTGCCTCCTAACCTAGCCAACAAAGATGCTCATTCACCACGATAACATGCATCTCTACCATGTTGGTGTGAACAAGCTCATAGTTATAGCTCCAATCAAATTCACCATGGTTAGCAACACTCTTCACGACATCAATATTATGGGTGAATTCCTCTAGCAAAAGGATAGTCCTTATCTCTGAACAAGACCACTCTAGTTGTTTGTATAATGAATAATTTCCCACCTAGATCATGTCATCTCATGTGTGCATGCTATTTCTCAATAAACTAAAAAAAAAGATTGAGATGACATCACCATGAGCTAGGAGCCCATTCTAGTTAGCCATGAATTTTAGGATGTTTGGGGTTGTCCTTTGAATTATGATCCCTTTCCTCTTTTTATTGATATATTCATCATGGACTAATTATTTCACCACTATCTTTTTTCCCTTTGGGCCTTTCTATTGACTTCTCAAGGTATGATTCCATTCTACCTACTTTTATGTGGATTGTGTATTATATTTTTTTCTTTTAATATAAAGATATAACATTATTCATCATTTTAAAAAATAACATTGTACTCCAATGAATATGAATGAAAAGAATTACAAAGAAGTAGTGTATGCTAGAATTGTCTACAAAAACATCCAAGATCAAATTAAAGTAATAAAGGTCAATGGTGGTTGAATTCAAAGAAATTTGAAGTCATTAGAATAGAATCTTTCAAAAGGATTACACACTAATATATAAAACAAACATATGGTACATTTAATTCATATATTTATAAATTGTATTTCTTATATAACAATATTATAAATTGTTGGTGTACACATCTTACAAATATGGCTTACTTAAGCCTAGTTAGTTTTCCATGTAGTTGAGTTGACACTCCAGGTAATTGAGTCGATACTCCAGGTAGTTGAGTTGACACTCCACTCCTATCCACTTCGTGTGGATATTGATCTTCTTGTAAATTCCTATGTATGATTGCTCTTTTGTTCAATCTAAATAGAAAGGGTTTTACATCACTTTGTGCTTGTGTATTATCTCTGCAGATCTGGAGAATTCTTCATGGTATCAGAGTAGGGCAGAGATATTGCAAGCCATAATTGAACGAAAATAATGTATAAAGTTTCATTCCTTTCTTCCTACTAACAATCTGCAGGAAGATCAAGGATTTGAGCCCCGATTTAAAGCACGTGAAATGAACTTTGAATTTCATGATTCAAAATAAGGAGTCATCGTTGGATGACTTGCCAAGCGTGAGAGAGGTTAGTGGAAAGTCATTTCCACGCAGGCCCAGCCTTGCATCCAAATCACCAAATTTGTAGGCGTCGATATCGCCAAATCTGCAAATCCCAAATATGTGAGGGCACGGGAGGCTATGAAGCTCCATGGTGGCATCCATTCAGACGTTGTAGTGGTTCTTAGAGGTGATTTTTTTCACATTTGCATAAGGCGTGGGTAGGCCAACTATCACTCCTGAAAGCAATTTACACAAACCCATGAGGCCACATATCGCAGCATCAACAGGCCGCCCTCATCTATTTCGAGCTCCTCCTTTCGTTGGGAGGCCAGGGTCTTGCGTGGTGCATTGATTTGATTTGCATTTTGGAGGCACGCTTTGCCTTCTTGAGGCTACAGTTTGTATGGTTGAGTTTACTTTCTTCCATGGCAGATTTCTACGAGTGAAGTCTTCGCTTAGCGTTTCTCACCAGTTAAGGCAATGATTACTTGTATTCGCCCGTTGAAGACAAACGGTGAGGCCCGGGTTGGCAGGAGGCCAATTCCCCCTCACAATCAAACCCTTTGTAATCTACACTTCACCCCGATTCCAACGAGTTGTTGGAAGGGAATATTCACCTCTATGATAGATTTATTTTTTGCTTTTCAAGTGCAGTTAATTAAATTAGGTCATTTTTGCAAGAAATTAACTGTTTAAATAACTTTTGTTTGGTAGCTCGAAATTGAGTACCGCTTTTTGCAAAAGTGAATGGTTTTTCATTCTCTATGCATTGGTCAAATTTACTTTGTAAAATGCACTAAGTTATAAAGTGCTAAAATCTAGAAGGGGTCTCTCTTTCAACAGTTTTGGGGGGGTTTTTTGCATTTGATCTTTTGCACATTTAGACCATGTCTACATGTAGCATAGTCAAGTGTACATATTGTGGGAGCACTCAACATGGGGATGAATTTTTTCCTCATTTCTCTCACACTATATTTTCACTACTTTATAAGACTGCAAAACAACCTACTACTATTGTCTTTCTAGATCTACCACTTTGGGATGTATCTACCCGACATTTCGTGTCTTTTCGTAGAATCCCATCTTATTGATTCGGATGACACTATTGAGGACATTCGTTTTCTTTTTGATGACAACTTCATTGAAGTTACATCATCCTTGTCTTCTTCAGATATTCTTACTCATGCCTTGCCTACTACAACTTCTATAGTGACAGAATTGGATTCTTATGGTTCCAGTTATCATCATACATCTATGATCCCTGTGGTCCCTGAGGTCCCTATTCTTGAATCTTTGTCACACATCAGCTTTGGCTTGGAGATCATTGAGCATTCTACGAAGACATCATGGGCATCATCTATGTCTTTGGATCTTGTGCATAATTCAAAGACCTTTATACTTCTTTTTGCATGTTTCTATCAGGAATGGGAAGATAATTTGCACATTTTTTGTAGTTCACCTTCTTCCTAAAGGGAGAAATGTGGTTCAACGTTCATAGATTCTCTTCGGCATACTTCATCGAGCATCTATGCGCACAACATATCTTATGGGGGGCTTCCAAGTCTCTCTCTTTCTCTCCTATGGGGGGAATATCTCTTGTACTTTTGTGATAGAAGTAGTTCTTGGGGGGTCTTGAGTCCTCCTTCTATCTTTCATCTTCTTTCACTTGTACGTCTTTCGCTTTCTCTCTTTTTTGAAGATAATTTTTTTCCCACTGGGTTTTCTATCTTTCTCTGTTTCTGAGAGTCTTGCAGTGTGCATGGGTACCTGAAATGGCCTTGTAGCCGGGACCTATCTTTTTTATTCCCACCTAAGCTATGCTTAAGGGGGGGTGTTGGTGTAGACATCTTACACGTATGGCTTACTTAAGCCTAGTTAGCTATCCATGTAGTTGAGTTGACACTCCACTCTTATCCACTTCATGTGGATCTTGATCTTCTTGTAAATTCCTATTTATGGTTGCTCTTTTGCTCAATCTAAATAGAGAGGGTTTTACATCACTTTGTGTTTGTTTATTATCTCTACAGATCTAGAGAATTCTTCATAAATCATATAATACATTTTACTTTTATTTTCAATCAATAGAACAAATGTTTTCCTTCCAATTTACTATTAATTTAAGATGCTATTATCTATATAATTAATAAATGAAATAATATATCTTCTACTACATCTCCCCCATTTTAATTCTAAACATATTACTTAAAAAAGTAAACTAAAAATACTAATACAACATACTAAGTAAAGATGTACATAATATGAAATGATCAACTTTGATGAGAAGTTAAATCAAAAGATTGGAATTAAAAATTTGAGAGAAAATTCGGAACCATCTTTACTCTAAGACTTCAAAACATTGACAATATTAGATTACCACCTTATATTTTGTATGGCATTCCAAATGAACCCAAATAAAAATACATTCATAATCAAATTTACTAAGTTTGGATTGGATTTATCACCCCGCATCTTATCTTCACCCCTGATGGTCTGTACCGTAGGTGTGAGCTCAAGTGAATGGTAACCGTTAGGTATGCAGGAGGTTTAACATTTGTTAAATGAAACAAAGCTTAATTCGTTGGTCGAATTGCCCTTAAGAAGTGAAATGAATTTACACTGTCTCGGTCTTATTAGTAGAAATCGTAGACATGTGAATGTGTATTTAATTTTACAGCCTTTTAGTAATTATAAGATAATTCAACAAACTTAAATTTAATATACATAGTAATAGAGTTTTAATATTTTAAAGTTTTTCTAATATATTATACAAAATAATGATTTTATATTGAAATTGTGTTTATCATTTAAATAATTATCTAATTTTGAAGTTTTTAACAGTTATAAAATTGAGTATAAATTAGTTTTTAGATTTGACTATGTAAAATTTATAATATATTATGTGTGATCTAAAATATTGATGTAAAATAAATTTTACATGAGAAAATTCAAAAATTAATTTATGTTCAATATTATGGATTGTAGAAATATGATGTTTTGAATTATAAAGTTATTCAACAAATTTAAATATATTATGTGTATATACACACACAATAATAACATAAGGTATATAATTTGTATCATTTGAAATAATAATGAAATTTAACTTAACAATATTTTAGTTAGCTTTTTATCCTTTTTTTAATAATAGTTCATAAAGTTGTAGGAGCCAAAAATTAGCTCACACCTTAGAATCGCCTGCAAATAAAAAAAAATAACCTTCCACAAGAGAGTATGGAAAGCTAATAGCTTGCTTGATATAATATGATACAAATGTACAAGAGCCTTGCTTAAATAGACAAGGTGAGGGATAGGATTAGACAAGATGATGACATGTGTCTTAATCCTATAACATGAGACAATTAACTCAACAAATATTAAATGACTTAAGACTCAAGAATTAAACACCAAAAGATATGATATTATTTAAATGACAACTAAGAATTCTAAAAAGATTCATAAGACCTAAGTAAACTTAACATGTGAATAGAACCTATTAATGGACTAAATAGGTAAAATACATATTCACACCAACAAAAGTGTGATATGAAACATCGATACAAAGAAAACTACACAATCAAAACATTTACACACTCATTACATGGACAATGAAAATATCATATTCTTAATTAATACTTTAATCTCAACTTATTATGCATTGAAAATGATAATGCTCTTATGTTTAATCTTTCGATATATAAAGATTGTCCACCAAAATACATACGCACTATTTATTCAATAAAATATGCGTTACTTAACTATTTTTATATCTATCTTGAAACTAGTTTTTATTAAAAACATAAAAAAAATATATATTAATAAAATTAAATATAAAATTTATTGTTCAACAACAATAACAAAATATATATTGTTATACAATTAAAACAACATATAAACTACAAATTACAAACAATCAAATAACTTAAAGTAAATATTCGATCACTCTTACCTTTATTTATACTACGGTTTTTTTTTTTTCCAACCTTTTTTCTACCATTTCTGTTCATGGCTAACGTTTTCCATACAAATAGAAACAGACTAATGCAGCTACAAACTTACGAAAGATTTCACACCCTTTACAAGTAGTATAGTGGAAGCACAAAATTATGATAACTACATATAACTGTAGCCCTCTAAGCCCTCGGGTCTTTTTTCCTTCTTTTCATATTATCTTTCTTCTTCCTCCTCTTCATTCCTCTCTTGATCTCTGCTTCATTGTTGCTGCCATCAATCTCCCCTCGACAAAAATGAATGGATATCATAGTAATGCGCAGGATTGGAGATGACACTGATGGAATAAACAAACAACAAACAAACTCGCTCTCGCAATGAGCAATACAAATTTACTATCTTTGTGCTTCTCTCCACTAAATATATAGAGTAAATCCCAGCGTACTTCGCACGCCAAGAAAAGTCTTTCCTTCTTTAAGACGTCAGATCTAAGAAGATGAGACACAGTTGTTAGAACCCAATTTCCTGGTTATTTCCAGATCGGGCATATCTGCAATTTCTATTCACATCCAAAAGTAGCCGTTAACGACACTTTTGTCGCCACGTTTGGTACTCTTACAATTTAAATATAAAGTGGGAAGGTGAGGCTGTTTTTCCTCTTACTTTCGCTACTTGTGTAGTAAAGGGAACGTTACTTGACCGGGTGAGTAATTGATGTAGACGCAACGGCTATGATGAAAGTAAGTCGTTGGAAACTTGGAAATGGTAACGTGTGCTCAACGGAACTCCTAATTTGAGGAGGATCTTCCGTTTAACCAAAATTTGTTATAATACTATAAAACTAACTACGTTTAAAAGTTGTCCAGAGTAAAAGCAGGTATCCAATCACTCGTCTTGCACTTTTCTTTTCTTTTTCCTTTTCCTATTGAAATAAAAGCAGAATACAATGAACAAATAAATAAGGAACTTTTAAAAGGAAAAACATCTTTGACTTGACTTATAATAGTGTAAAAGGAAAATAAACTTTCTTTAAATTCAGATGGTTTAATGTAAAAAGTTGACATAAATATTGGTTATGTAAAAGTTTGATAGTTGATGTTAAATGGTTTAATGTAAAAAGTTGACATAAATATTGGTTATGTAAAAGTTTGATAGTTGATGTTAAACTTGCAATATGTTGTTTTGAATGTGATAATATTTATCAACTGCGTTATATATGCATGTATGAATGTTATCGTTTTTTTATCATTATTGTTCGACTCAAGTAAAAAATATAATTCACTAAATATTTAAGCTTAACTAGCTTAGTCTACATTAATCATATGAAATGCTTACAACTATTATGGACTAATGTAGTTTTGTATTGAATGTTAATTCAAAAAATAATTGTCAAACAAAGTGGTATTTAGTTTGATGATTGAGAACAACTACCTTTTATGAAGATCTTAGAATTTGATTTGTCATTTCCTTGCAAGTGATATCTCATTGTTTTTGTTGTCTCAATTTTTTTGGTTCTATGTTCTTCTCTTAATTGTCAAGTTTTCATTCATTGTGCTACCTTTATTTTTTCTTTGAAAACTAGTGATATTTAAAATTACCTATAGAAGAGTGTTGATATCTAGCAAGTAGTAAGTGGATATGTTCTCTTATGTCAACCCCAAAAAATGTGTGTAAAAGATCAGTAGAAAATAAGAAAATGTCCTAGAATTCAAATGTACATATTTATGTGTCAAACTGAAGTGTTTTGCTATTGATTGTTTCTTAAATAATTATAGGATGAAATCTAAGATGATTAGATATGAGAGGATGTGAAATCGATGAAAATGGATGTCTTTAAATGCAAGCACAAAGAAGTAAATCACACAAAGATGTGTTTAGTTGGTTCGTAATAACTAATAAAATGAATAGGAATTGGTTAAATTTGAGTTTGAATTGTAAATTTTAGGGGTCAAATATGTTAGAACAAATTAATTAAATATGTATTAACATAGACTAACCAACATAGCCATCTATACATACCTAACATCACTCGCCACCACCCACCTCACCATCCATCATAGATTCTTCAATAACTACTATGCTACATTAACTATAAATTATTAATGTATTGTCTTATAAATTGAATATATTCAACAATACATGTTTCAGTTATCATCAATATGATTTGTATGGTTCCCTATGTGTTGTTCTTCTTTTCATTATATTAGAGCTTGAAAGAAGTGGTTATGCAATAGGGGACATGAGTATCATATGCCTCTACAACCCTTAGAAAGGTAGCAAAAGAGGATGCTAAATGCAAGAAATATTGTCAAGAAAATATGTTTTGCCTCCAAAACTACCTCCAAATTTCCCACTAAGCATAAAGATTATTTCTAGATAAATTATATATTATTATATCACTATAGCTTTTTCTCTAACCTATATATAATGTAGGATCCATGTCTTGTATAGTTTAGTTTTGCTAGGGATATAGGTATTGAAATCTTGAGTTATTTTTTATTGTGTTAGTATTAATTTTATGATCCTACTGTTTGATTAGTATGTATAGGTTGGATGAACATATAACTATTCTATGGTTTTTAGAATACATATACTTTGTTCTAAGGGATAATCAACAAAGGTAGTTTTTAAAAGGGACAAAATGAATGGAGAAATCACAAAGATGATTTTTAAAGAGAAAAAGGCATCACATGTTATAATTATGGAGAAGGGGGGCATAAAAGTGATCAATATCTTATGAAATCACATGTAAGAGGGAAAATAAAATTTTATGAAATAAGACAATGACTTATTTCTCTAGAAGAGCATGATCATAATATGTTGATAGCATCTTTAGCTACTCAAGGAAATTCAAATAGCACATGTTATATTGATTTATGACCTATCCAGCATCTGAACTACAACAAAAACTTATTTATTCCTTTAGAAGACATGAAAGGTGCAAGGATATTTTTTTGGAGATGATAGTTCACAAGAAATTGAAAGAATTGGTTCAATTTAAATGGAACGACATTATGGTAATATATTAGAAGTAAGAGATGTGAATCTTGTACCTAAGTTAACACACACACACACACATATATATATATAATAACTCAAAATGGTTATAAGGTGGAGTTCCATTTAGATAAATTTATAATAAGTAACATTAATGATGGATTCAAAATTGTGGTTACAAAAGTTGAGAGTGATGGCATCTACAATTTTTTAGCATTTTTTGATAAGACAACTTACATTACTACAAATTCCTCCACAAGCGAGTTGTAGCATCAAAGATTTGGTCATTTAAACTATCAAAGTTTTCCTATACTTTTATAGATGAATATGATTGATGGAGAAACTTAGAAAAGGATAAATATAAATGTGTATTTAGGATGCCTAGCTAGAAAATAATATAGAGACAAGTTTTAAAGGTTTACATGTAGGGAAAGTAAAACTCTTAAACTTTTCCATAGTGATTTATGTGGGCCTATGAATCACTCACTCAAGGGAGGATCTAGGTACATCTTAACATTCATTGATATTTTTCTAAGGAAAGTTTGGATTTTCCTCAAGTAGAAAGGTGAAATGTTTAAATAAGTTATCGAAAATCAAAGTCAGAATAATATCAAGTGAATCAAAATAGATAATTGTGGAGAATATGGTAATAACAAGTTTAACTATTTTTATAAATATAATGGAATCAAGGGAAAAATATCATATATACTCCTCAAAAATATGTTGGTGTTGAAAGGAAGAACCGGATCTTAGGGGAAATGGCATGTTGCATGATATAGTATACAAACATTCATTCATTTCTTTAAGATGGGGTTGTCAATAATATATTTCATTTCTTGAATAGATATCCTATAATTTATCTATCAAAAATCACTCCTCAAGAAGCATGGAGTGGAAATAATCCAGATGCTAAGTATATTTGAGTATTTAGATTTGGGTAAGTGCACAAAGATGGGGGGCCAAAAATTTGTCTCACTACTTTTTGATCCCATACAAGACATAACTTGAATGCATTATAACATGTGCACATTATGGCTTGGTAATGATTGAGCTTAGGGTTAGCTACTACTAAGCCATAATGCACTCACATTTCCAAGAAGAAAAAATAGGTTCATCTTTCTCTTTCCACCTCTCTCTACCTCCTTACATAGCTCACACTCTCCCTCTTCCTCACACTATATATGTATGAAATAAGAATTTAAGTGAAATTTAAATATATAAATTTACTCTCTTATACTTTAACTTATATTTCATATATATAACTTCAAGATGTTTGAGAATGGTTTTAGATCTCTAAGATTTATAATGCAAATTCTAGGTTTCAGAAAATCTTACAATTTTTCAAGCAACTTCAAATTTTAGTAATCAAAAGACTCCTATCATCTAGTAATTGTCTAGAAGTAACTTTCTAACCATTCAAAATTATCATCAAGCCTTTTCTTATATATCTCTCCATCTCCCATATCCCACTCTCTCTCCCCCTCTCTCTACCTCCTTCCATCTCTACTTTGTATCTCACCTCTCTCTCCATATTTCTCTAAATATCTCTCTATATCCCTCCCTCTCCTCTCTCTCTCAATATATGTGTGTGTGTGTGTGTGTGTGTGTGTGTGTGTGAATAGGTATATATGTATATATGTATGTATTTGTATATGTATATATATACATATATGTGTATATATACATATATGTGTATATATACATATATATCTCTCTATCTTTATTTATCTCTCTCCCTCTCCCTCTCCCTCTCCCTCTCTCTATGTACCTCTCCATACATCCCTCTCTCTTTGATTATCTCCATATCACCTCTCTCTCCCTATCTCTCTAGATATCTCACTACATATCTCTATATCCCATTTCTCTCTATATACCCTATTCCTCTAGACATATCTCTCTACCTCTTTCCCCCTCCCTCCTTCCCTCTTTACTCTTCTCTCCCTCCCTTTCCTCTTTATCTATCTCCCTCCCTCCTTCCCTCTCTACTCCTTTCTCTCCCTCCCTCCCCTCTCTACTCATTATATCTTCTCTCTCCATCCCTTTCATATCTCTCCCTCTCTCCTTCCCTCTCTAATCCTTTCTCTCCCTCCCTCCCCTCTCTAATCATTATATATTTTCTTGCACTAATACACAAACAACAATAAATGCCTAAATAAACTACTAAAAATTGCATAAAAATGACTAATTTTGGTCACGTGACCATTAGTAGTTTATTGCTAGTCATTTATGACACAACCAAATTTATGACTAAACTATTTTAGTCATTTATTTAGTCATTAATTTTTACTCATTAATTTGGTCATTGATTTGGTCATTGATTTAGTCATTGATTGTTATTAACTGGTCATTTATTTAGTCATGGTAGTGATTTATTTAGTCATATATTTAATCATTAATTTAGTCATTAATGGTTGTTAACTAGTCATTTATCTAGTCATAGTAGTCATATATTTAGTCATTAATTTAGTCATATATTTAGTGATTATTTTAGTCATTACTTTAGTAATTTAGTCATTAATTGAATCATTACTTTAGTCAAATAGTTAGTCATTAATTTAGTCATTTTATTTACTAGTTTCCATTACTTGGTAGTAAATATAATCACAAAATGAATAATTTATTAAATACCATAAATTTTATAATGCAAAAATAACATAATATTGAATTTTAACTAAAACATAAAAGTAAATAAAAATATTACATATGTGTACAAGCTACAACATACTAGAATTAAAAGATTGATTCAACATTATAATAAATAAAGGTAATCTACAATAAAAAAATTAATGCAAATATATATCAAGTTATAAGATTTCAAAAGTTGTCTAAGAGTATATATGTAAATATAATAAAAAATTTCAAAGTTGTCTAAGATTTTCCAACTCTTTCAAATACACCATGATAATAAAGATCCCTAAACAACATATTTAAAATACTGCATAAAACGGTGAACCAAGATGTCTAACAACTAGTACATGATAAATATGTTCAACTATGTCATTTTTTGCAAATAATTTAGTGGCCACCATGTGAGGCTTCCCTCTTTCTCTTTAAGATAAACTCCATCCATTTTGTCTTCATAAACAAGGGGTATGTTACTTGTGCCCTTTAAAATGTTTACATTTGCATCCCTTGTTCCTTTCAAGTTGAATCCATGTATAATAAATAGGGAGTGAATCCACCTAATTCCCACAACATCACCATATAATGGATCCAGCACCTTAACTATATCCTCTTATTTGAGTTTATCAATACATTTCTGCAAAAAAAAATAAAAAATAACACATTATATTACATAGGTATTGATTAACCTTGTTTGAATAATAAAACAACCATTACTTACTTAAATAGTACTTGCATGTGTGTGTTAAAATAATTGAAAAAGGAAAATTTCAAAAATAATTGCAATGATACCTCATGAATGTTTTACCTTGAAAATTACTTTAGCAATCTCACATTTTTTCTATCAAGAGGCTTGATAGTCTAGATGATTATTATTGTCATCCAAAGGGTATAAAGTAAACTAGAAATAGAATGGGGGAGAGGGATTAAAGTAAGAATAGATTCCAAGAATCATTCATCAATCTAATTTACTAAAAAACCAACACTCATAGCATTGCTTACAATGTTACTATAGCTTCATGCTAATCAGATACAAAGGCCACAAATATAAACACTACAAATTACCATGCTGCTTTTTTGGGCATACAGTTTAAATTATGTTAACTTGAATTTTGCAAGGTTAGTAAAAAAGGATGCACAAGGCAACCAAAAATAAATCCAAAGCATGACGTTCAACTTATAATATATTTGATCTATAACAATCCTTGGAAGATATGTTGAGTTTTTATGATGTTCAAAAGTTGCACTTCATCCATGTTCCTAATGAACTTGCATAAAGGAATCCAACAATTTTTTATGCATGAATAACATAGACTAATAAACTTGTATAGTTTTCTCTTTAGATTACAACAGCTACATGCAACTCAATCAATATCTCATTCAGATAAATAAAAAAATGTAAGATTTATTATTCAATACCATAGATCACAGAAAATACGATAAAATGTGTTCATTGAGATTATCACAGAACTCACCATGTTTGGAGAATCAAGTTGCTTTCCACTCAACATACTAGTAGCTAATATTTTTACAAACCCATTCTTGTCAGCCTACTTCTATGCATACACATCAACAATTTAAATATCAACAAGGTGTGAGGAGTCAAAAGCTAGGAACAAAGAATTTCTTATCCAAAACCTATGGATGATAGTTAATTTTTGTTCAAAATTTCAATTCAACTTATAAAATCAAAGTTAACATTTTGACCAAATGATTTGACTAGGTATAGGGTTGGTTTCCATCCACACATAAGGAGATTAGTAAAAAAGGATGCACAAGGAAGCCAAAAATAAATCCAAAGCATGGCGTTCAACTTATATTATATTTGATCTATAACAATCCTTGGAAGATATGTTGAGTTTTTACGATGTTCAAAAGTTGCACTTCATCCATGTTCCTAATGAACTTGCATAAAGGCTTCCAGCAAATTTTTATGCATGAATAACATAAACTAATAAAATTGTACAGTTTTTTATTTAGATTATAGCAGCTACATGCAACTCAATCAATATCTTAGTCAGACAAATGAAAAAATGTAAGATTTATTATTCAATACCATAGATCACAAAAAATACGATAATTTTTTTTCAATGAGGTCATCACAGAACTCACTATGTTTGGAGAAGCAAGCCGCTTTCCACTCAACATACTAGCAGTTGATCTTTTTAAAAACCCATTCTCATCAACCTTCTTGTGCATACACATCAACAATATAAATATCAACAAGCATTCCATATTAACTATTGTTTAGTAACCTTATTACAAACCTGCCTTATAACATAGAAAACAAGAGAAAATTACAAAATGAACATTTCTGCCAAGGTGTGGGGAGTCAAAAACCAGGAAAAAATAATTTCTTATCCAAAACATGTGGATGATAGTTAATTTTTTATCAAAATTTCAATTCAGCTTATAAACTCAAAGTTAAAATTTTGACAAAATGATTTGACCAGGTATAGGTTTGGTTTCCATCCACACATAAGGAGATTAGTAAAAAAGGATACTCAAGGCAGCCAAAAATAAATCCAAAGCATGGCGTTCATTTTATATTATATTTAATCTATAACAATCCTTGGAAGATATGTTGAGTTTTTATGATGTTCAAAAGTTTCACTTCATCCATGTTCCTCCTGAACTTGCATAAAGGCTTCCAGAATTTTTTTATGCATGAATAACATAGACTAATAAACTTGTACAATTTTCTCTTTAGATTATAGTAGCTACATGCAGCTCAATCAATATCTCATTTAGACAAATAAAAAATTGTAATATTTAATATTCAATACCATAGAACACAAAAATAATGTTAAAATGTGGTCACTGAGGTAATCACAGAACTCACCGTGTTTGGATAAGCAAGCTTCTTTCCACTCAACATACTAGCAGCTAATCCTTTTACAAACCCATTCTCATCAACCTACTTGTGTATACACATCAATAATTTAAATATCAACAAGCATTCCATAGATTAAATTTCAAACAGAATCTATAAATTCTCCTACCAATCTTGCATTACTTGTCTAATTTGACATAGAAAGACAATTAGCTACAGAGAAAATGAGTTCCTCTCAGAAACTGGTAAAAGTCAGATTGCTTGGAAGCCAAATTAGTTTCAAATACATTAAAAAGGGAAAGCTAATACTTTCTATGAAAGAATATATCCAAGTAGCTTTATACTAAACTTCAATGAGCACGAAAGTGGAGTGATTACACCAACTATGTCATTTAAGGTTCAAGTAGCTACATATGAAAAGAATAATAAATAAAGACCTCCAATAAAATTATATGAGGGTCTTAAATTCATTATCTTAAAATTCAAGCGGGAAAATATCAAAACTAATAAAATGTTTCCAAAAATACCAAAGATAAAGTAAAACTGTTGTACAATTCATTTATTGCAACACATTGAATACCTCACAAATTAAATTGTAAGAATACAAAATAAGTAGATTTTAAAGCTATTGTCTTTGGGTATCTAAAAAGACTATAATTTTACCACACTATAATTTTGTGAAAAAAATAACAATGAATGATACAATGGCATCTAAGTGTTTTAACAATGATTATGTTGCTTATCTCATTTGCAACAGGATAATAATTTCATTGATGGGCAAGAAATAAGGATCCAAGCAAAAGCTCTTCCACTTGGAATGTAACTACATAATTTTTAATTGAAATAAAATGCGGTTCTTGGAGAAACATCATTGGATCATAGGAGTGTGCATCACTAAATCAAGAATCGGTTATTGTATATCATGTATGGCTATCAAAAATAGAGTAGAAAAAGTATGGCACATATTTTTGTCATGGAACGGATTCAACCAACCAAATCTCCAAATAAAGTTGAAAATTAGAGCATTCATTCCCAAAATGTCACCTTCTATTAATACAAATGCCACATGTTTTGTAATTGGACTAGTATATGCAAGCCCAAAAAAAACTAACACTAGATAGCATAAAAAATTAGAAAACACATAATGTATTTTAAATTTCACTCCTTCCCCTCACCCCCACCCCAAAATATCTAAGAAATTCCTATTTTATGATGAGAAAAATTCCATTCCATGAATATTGGTACTGTTGATGAAAACAAAACCGGAAAATGTTTGAAAAATGCTCCCTAGTTCTGAAGCTATGAAGAAAAACATAATGTTGCTACAGATTAACCCTTGTTTTGCAGTTTTAAAAGTGATTAATAAGAGTGTACCTTTCCTTTCTGGGCAATACATACACTACAAGCCTATTTGGGGGTATGGTATGGAAGATTCATCAGCCTTATAGAAGGCACCATACAGCATTAGGGACTATTGTACCTCAATTTTATTTGATCGCAACACATATTGATGGACATATATGTTACAAAATTACAAATAGGATTCTAAGTAAACTAGAGGGTATACTGCTTGGCATAATTATTTTCAATATTTTATGCAAAAAATTACATGGATGACAACGATGCTTAAAATGCACTCATTTTACATACCAAACATTTTAGATTTAAAATCAATCATAAATCAATCTGATATGCAATCTTGGTGGTGACCTATGCTCAAACCCAAAGCAACCAAAATTAAAAAATAATCTATTTCATGTTACCGAAACTTCAAATAAGATGAACTAATAAGTACTTTAAAATGAAATATTTTGGTACACTTAAGAATTCCTATATCTTTTGTGCTTCTCTTCCGCTTGAAGGGTTTCAATATCAAGGAAAAGTAACATTTCATAACACTCACCTCAATTTCAGCACCACTAGTACTATAAATATCATGCACATACTCCTTGAATTCAGCATAATCACTGTCAACATTGTCCTGAAGTTGTGTAGCTTTGTTGAGATCTCTATTGACAAGGTCTTTTCCTTTTCATTTTTCTTTCATATAATTTTTTTGCAACTATAAAAACATACAGAGTAAGACAATTATGAAGAGCTCAACAAAGAAAAAGCAACAATAAGAGGAAAAAAAAAGGAATCATAATGCAAACATGGGCGTACATCAAAAATTGATTATTTGCAACTGAACAACTAAAGGTTTTTCCTTATCATTTATAAGCAACCAAGGAAAATACCAGAACCAAAAACAATATTGTGTATATTATAATATGTGCACATATCAAATAGACATATATGTTACAGCATTACGAATAGGATTCTAAGTAAACTAGAGGGTATAGTGCCTGGCATAATTATTTTCAATATTTTATGCAAAAAATTGCATGGCTGACAACAATGCTTAAAACGCAATCATTTCACATACCAAACATTTTATATTTAAAAGAAATCATAAATGAATCTGATATACAATCCTAGTTGTGACCTATGCTCAAACCCAAAGCAGCCAAAATTAAAAAGAAATCTATGTCATGTGTTGTTGAAACTTCAAATAAGATGAACTGATAAGTACTTTAAAATGAAAATTTTTGGTACACTAAAGAATTCCTATATCTTTTGTGCTTCTCTTCCACTTGAAGGGTTTTAGAATCAAGAAAAAGTAGTGTTTCATAATACTCACCTCAAGTTTAGCACCACTAACTATACTATAAATATCATTCACATACTCCTTGAATTTAGCATAATCACTGTCAACATTGTCCTGAAGTTATGTAGCTTTGTTGAGATCTCTATTGACAAGGTCTTTTCCTTTTCGTTCTACTTTCATATAATTGTTCTGCAACTATAGAAACATACAAAGTAAGACAATTAGGAAGAGCTCAGCAAAGAAAAAACAACAATAAGAGAAAGAGTATGCAAAAAATGATATAGTTGAGAATCAAAATATTGAGGGATAGCCTCTCACCTAATCTAATTCCATAGAATAATGGTCATTCTATGCAGAAAATATAGGCTTAATAGAGGTAGCCAACTATGAAACTTTCTCGATGAGACCATGTAAGCAACTCATTATATGTTGGTACGAGCTTCATTTGAGTTGACATAATTTGGAGAGGCTCTTACTCGGCGTTCAACAAATGGTTGTGAAATCTCTATTGATGAACTAGATTTCCACTTCATACTACCTTAGATTTAGTACGATCTAGTGTTGCCATATAATTGACAATATCTTCTACACCTACTTCTCTATTATTGTTTTCCACCTAAAATACAATGTCAATTTCAACATATAATCAGTTCAATAAAAAATTAAAAGAAATAACACAATGTAAATTGAACAAAAAATCCATACACTTACTCTAAATTTGTCCATTTTGGCTTGCAACCCACCTTGGCCAAATGTATATTCAGCCCTCATATTATCTCTTGCTCTCTTGCCTCTATTAATCTTTGTCAAATATTCTTCAGAATGCATACTTCATTTCAATGCCTCCCACTATTTGGGAGATAGAGTGGAGTCTAACCTCTCATTTCCCTCCATGATTATTTTTCTGCAATTGTATCTAAAATTGGTCATCAGAAATCTCATCTTGTGCTTGTAATATTTTTTAGATATTTTTCCACCAATAACTTGTCAAAGGCATTTTCCTTTTTTTGTATAACATATTCCACATTTCGTGGATCTTGTTGTGCAAAATTTGATTTGCAAATATCCAAATGGGCCCTACATCTTATGCCCAACTCAAACGCCCACCTTGCAACATTTTGCTCAATGGGTTCACCATCTCTTGATACCTCAACCAAGAATGGCTTCTTCCCTTCTAATATTATTTCTTTTGCATTCCTCTATGTAGATCTATATAAATCTTGACTCAATCTTTGTCTTTTAACAAAAGCAGGCACATATTCTGTTGAGCCACTACCAATATTTCTAGCTGATCCACTAATTCCATCAAAAGTTGTAGATGCAACAGGTGCACTCTGAGGCACATCAGATGCAAGCAGACTCTCTTCATGAATTTAATTAACTAAAACTTCATGCTCCTTGGCCACATTAGGTGTGGCATGAGTAGGTAGATCAGTACTGGTCTCCGCAGATTTCACTTCAAACACATCCTTTATGCGTTGGCTTCTACGAGCTGGCAACACTGTATCTTTACTTTCTTTTCTTTTTTTCTCTACATTTTCTCTGCACTCTTTTTCTTGCCTTTAAAATAAAAATAAAATATCATATCATGTCTTATATACATAAATCTCTTGCCTATAAAATTTTATTAAACAATATTAAATAAATAATATACTACTAATTGGATTTACAACTTGCCTGTTTGTCAAACCAAGATGCGATAAATATTCATTATTCTTAGCCACATGTTCTTCACGAAAGCACTCATAATCTAACACTAGAATTTCAGAATTATGATCACTATCATCTAATTTGTGCCTTAAATTATTTTTCCTCATTTCCTGATGTCCAAAAAAACAATAATGTATAAATTAGCAACTTGATACAGAGATAAATAACCGTAACAAAAATTGCATTAAATACAAGTTTATGATTATTTTCAATTAGTAAATTAATGGTAAGGTTATAGGAACCCTTTATTGTAGTGCAGGTTGAGCTTGGACTATGTGCTTGAGATTGTAAACATGGGTTGAGTTTTAATTTACCTATCATCGTAACACTGCAACCTCACATCTATGCTATATTAAAAGTATGTGATATATTGGAACTGTATAGTTTATAATTTGGCCATTGTAACCAAGGTTAACATATTTTTATTGTATCACATTCTTCTTACAGGTGTTTACTTGTTCAAAGTCATTGTACAAATACAGGGGAGTATAGTTTTCACTGGTATGATTGGTGTAAGGGGCATGTGCAAGATCATGATGGGCCAAAAAGTGGCAATGTGATGGATATGTGGCTGACGACTTTTTTTTACTCAAAATTGATGAAACGAAAAGGGTTTTTAAAGGAGATTCTCATATTTCCACCAATATAAACTATGCTTTACTTTGAATTTAATGAATAATTATTATTCATTTTCTATTGAATTACGATTAAACTCCTGATTGATAGACTGATTGAAAAACATCTATAGCTTTCAAATGGTATAAATTTTTTTGGATCCAAAACATGCGTCACATTCTATGCTTCACTTACTATAATATTAAAAAATGAAAAATTGAATTTCATGAAGTTTTGACCAAGTTAAGGTGGTCAGACATACGAGTCTTTATATTTTTTTAAATTTGTAACAAAAAATTTATAATTAATTATTTACTTAGAAACAAATTACAAAAAAATATGCATCACATTGGTACATGAGTCCTCTACTTATATCTAAAATATTATAAAAAAATATTATCATTTTAATGTGGTTAGGGTGGTCAGACAAACTTCTACTTCTTATATTTTCCCTGAAATTTAAGTACTACTGTATTGAAATTTCAAATTTTCACCAAATAGATTTTGTTTTTTTGTAAATAAACCTAGTAGGTTAGAAACTACATTCAATTTGATACAAATTCTATTCTTATATATTTTTGAAATAATATAGATAACTTATTCAAATTTTTATGTCAAGTTTCCTAACTCTGATTTTTTCTAAATTTTTTGCCACTTAAGGGCCTGTTTTTTCCATGATGATCCTACACATACCCTAAGAGATACTTATCATTTCACATTTAAAAATAGTTTTCTATAGCTATGAATTAAGTTGCTACTCCTTGAAATTGGTGTAAAAGGAAACTGATGCTACAAGTATTTTGGTAGGTTGATTTAGAACATCATACCAAAACCATCAACAACCTCATTTCATAAGAGTAAATCAAAACCCATTTGAATCGGGAGAAGATCAAATATATAAACTTCAACATTTCACTTAACTTTCATCAAAAATCACTCTTCAATCTTCCAATCTAGACAACTTCAAGGCATCAAGGCAGTGCTCCACCTAAAAAAAACATATTCTACACCATCAAGTTGATCAAAAGCAAACAAAACTCCAATTAGGACATGTGAAAACAATCCCTTCATTTACCATGATCATTAGCCTCTAATTCCAACCAGACAATAAGAGAACTAAGCCTTGCATCTCTACTATTAGCCCATTACCAAACCATCAAATCGCCAATTTTTTTATTTCAATAGTCCATTTACAGATTACAAACTTTTGATACAACGAAATCATTATTATTATCTTGTAGTCAATCGTCAATCTACTCAAAGGGTTCACATTACTCACTCATCCGATCATCAAAGTCAACAAACATGTCTTCTACACCTTATCCCAACTTAGAAACATCTTTAACAATATTATTAAAGTAGATTCAAAGCATAAACACCTTTCCATTTCACTTTTTTGTCAAATTTTACAGTTTCAAGCAAATACACCACCATTTACCTTATAAGATAGCAAACCCTTAAATCAGGTGATTTCCTTTTAACCACAATGCATCCTCTCAAAAAATTACATTTTTAGATACCCTTTATAGTCCTTTTTAACATAATTCAAAAGAGATATCACTTGTTTCACAAAATATAGGAGAACCAACACGTTATCCACTGGTAAAAGCCCTCATTTAGGTCTAATTAACAAACCAAATGCCCCTTAATCAACACCAAAACTCTTCCAAACCCTAAAAATTATTAGAAAAGGTGTAAAAACTGACAAATAATCAAGCTTCAAGGTGGAAACACCCAACAATATACAAAATCAATAAACCCTTGTTTATAGGGTGAAAACACCAAAAATAGGGAGGGTTTCATGAATGAAACACTTAAAAACCTCCAATACTCCAAAAAATCATTGAAACATGTCTCAATATATCTGAAAAATCCTTTGGAATCATCTTCTAACCCATGCACACTTTATTTCTTCAACACCCTACTTGAAACGTCCATTCTCAAGAGGAAAAACTCAGATTTGTGTCTTGAATCAGCAACTTAGCATCATATTTTTGTTACCCCGCAACTACACACCTCACAAGAGTGAAAATACATTAAAATTAACCCATTCCACTGACCATATAACCCTACATTGGTGTAATGGACATTGATTCCTTGTTAGACTCTCAAAACCACTTTGAAAGAACTATGCCCGGGCATTGAAAGTTGCCTTTTATTCTTTTTTTTCTTAAAAACTGACCTCTCAATTGTTTGAAATAAAGTCTAAAACCTTCCTAAATATTATCACACAAGAATTTTTCTTTTGAAATTCTTAAACAATCAAGATAAAGGTAAAAACAAAGGAAAGATTGCTACTAACACAAAAAATGGGGATTTATTTCAATTTGTTTATTACAAGAATATATTAAGATCTATTTTTTCTTGCCCCCCAATGCTCTTTATAGAAGTTTCCCACTTAGTAACTGACTTTCCAACTTCCTCCATTGGTTCAACCTACCTTTTAACTCTTAATTTCCTTGATTTATGCTCTTTTGCTACATAATTACATTTTGACAACTATTTTGGCAATATTTTGAAAATGTGACCACCTAGTGACTTATTTTATGACTTGATTACATTCAAATTATCATTTACAAAGAATTGACACATGATTTTGAACTTAGACTCAAAAATTTGACAACCTAGCCTTTTGAAGGCATTACAAGATCTAGGTGCTCCTGCACCACAGATCAAGCTTCATACAGTGCATGGCTTGGTGAAGGAGTGGGCACAGTGTGCACCAAATGGATATTACTTCATTCCTGTATATGCCAAAGTAAGCAGCTCATTGATGGACAGACAATTCTACAAATAGTAATCGTAATGACAAATTTGGTAGAATTCACTTTTCATTCCATTTTATACTTACTTTTGTTCATGCCATGAATACATAGTCATAATGTTCATTTTTCTTGTTTACAAATTGACACTTTGCTTCCAGCCCACCTGTCAGTGACATGCCCACACCTAGGACCTTATCCCTTCTATTGATACAATCCTTATAATTTTCATACAGTTGTTCTTGTGTTGATACAGTCCTTATACTTAATTGCTAAGTACTTTTTCAAGCTCAGTTATGTCCAACATTTTTGTCTCAAGTTTTAATAGTGCTCTCTTGTAGGATTTTTTTCATTGATCTCCTGCAACACTTAGTAGAAAAGAGTGTACAAACTAGTCTACTTTCTTAAGTATGTGATATATTGGAACTGTATAGTTTGTAATCTGGCCACTGTAACTAGGGTTAACGTATTTTTATTATAGCACTTTCTTCTTACGGTTGTTTACTTGTTCAAAGTCATTGTACAAATACAAGGGAGTATGGTTTTCATTGGTATGATTGGTGTAAGAGATACTTTTCATTTCACATTTAAAAATAGTTTTTTGTAGCTATGAATTAAGTTGCTACTCCTTGAAATTGGTGTAAAAGGCAACTGATGCTACAAGTATTTTGGTAGGTCAAGCTTCATACAGTGGATGGCTTGGTGAAGGAGTGGGCACAGTGTGAACCAAATGGATATTAATTCATTCTTTTATATGCCAAAGTCATTAGCTCATCGATGGACAGACAATTCTGCAAAAATTAATCGTAATGACAAATTTGGTAGAATTCACTTTTCAATAAATTTTTTTAAAAATATGTTCTAGAAAGTACAATATCTGTATTTTAATTAATTTTTAATAAAATATTTGATCTAGGATTCAAAGTACAATTATTTGGAGCATATGCCACTAATAAATAGAAAAATATTCTTCCATCAAATCTTGGGATTAGAATGAGGAGTCCTTCACATTGGATGCGGATTCAACATTAGGTCAGTGATAAATTTGGTGTTCTTGGTCTTTTGGCTTCATTCCTCTGTTCTTTTGTTTAATATACAATATGATCTTTGTGCACAATGAGCAGTTATATCTTAGTCTCAATGGGATGAATGGACTCATAATGGGATAAAATTTTATACTCTCCCTTGTTACTCCATTTTATACTTACTTTTGTTCATGCCATGAATACGTAGTCATAATGTTCATTTTTCTTGTTTACAAATTGACACTTTTCTTCCAGCCCACCTATTAGTGACATGCCCACAACTAGGACCTTATCCCTTTTGTTGATACAGTCCTTATAATTTTCATACAGTTGTTCCTGTGTTGATACAATCCTTATACTTAATTTCTAAGTACTTTTTCAAGGTCGGTTATGTCCAACATTTTTGTCTCAAGTTTTAACAGTGCTCTCTTGTAGGAGTTTGTTCATTGATCTCCTACAACACTTAGTAGACAAGAGTGTACAACCAGTCTACTTTCTTAAGTATGTGATATATTGGAGCTATATAGTTTGTAATCTAGCCACTATAACCAGGGTTAACGTATTTTTACTGTAGCGCATTCTGCTTACGGGTGTTTACTTGTTCAAATTCATTGTACAAATACAGGGGAGTATGGTTTTCATTGGTATGATTGGTGTAAGAGATACTTTTCATTTCACATTTAAAAAATAGTTTTTTGTAGCTATGAATTAAGTTGCTACTCCTTGAAATTGGTGTAAAAGTCAATTGATGCTACAAGTATTTTGGCAGGTCAAGCTTCATACAGTGGATGGCTTGGTGAAGGAGTGGGCATAGTGTGCACCAAATGGATATTACTTCATTCCTGTATATGCAAAAGTAAGTAGCTCATCGATGGATAGATAATTCTGAAAAAATTAATTGTAATGACAAATTTGGTAGAATTCACTATTCAATATAGATTTTAAAAAATATGTTCTAGAAAGTACAATATCTGCATTTTAATTACTTTTTTATAGAATATTTGATCTGGGATTCAGAGTACAATTATTTGGAGCATATGCCACTAATAAATAGAAAAATTTGCTTCCATCAAATCTTGGGATTGGAATGAGGAGTCCTTCACATTGGATGTGGATTCACCATTAGGTCAGTCATAAATTTGGTGTTCCTGGTCTTTTGGATTTGTTCCTCTGTTATTTTGTTTAATATACAATTTGATCTTTGTGGGAAATGAGCAGTTATATCTCAGTCTTTATGGGATGAATGGGCTCAAAATGGGAGAAAATGTAAGGGATAAAAATTTATATTCTCCCCTGTTACTCCATTTTATACTTACTTTTTTTCATGCCATGAATACGTAGTCATAATGTTGATTTTTCTTGGTTAAAAATTGACACTTTGCTTCCAACCCACCTATCAATGGAATGCCCACACCTAGGACCTTATCCCTTGTGTTGATACAATCCTTATAATTTTCATACAATTGTTCCTATGTAATTTAAATATTTTCCAGGGATCAGACTCGGTACAACACAAGATAAAATGAAATGATCCAATTCACTTTTTGTTTATTTCAATAGTGGCCATTCCCATTCTAACAAAACACAACTTCTAAAGTAAGTCGGGTTTAAAGGATTTCAATTCATGCTAAGACATTAATGTAGTAGATTTGGGAAAAACGAAGTCCTCTTCCTAATGAAACATCCAAGTTTTAAAACCATAAGAGTTAATTTTTTGAGTAACCTTTGAAAGAAAATGAAAGGAGGATTTGATATTAAGTATTCTGATTAACTTCTATTCTCAAATTGTCACAAAAAATTTATCAGGGTTTCGTTTGCATACACATGGTAGTAAATCATGATCATTTAGTATCAACATAAAAGAGTTTCCTCTATAATTATCATCATGAGAAACCTCACTACATATAGTAGTTATCCTAAGGAATATTCATCATATACATTAAAGCATGGAACAACTTAACTAATGATAGAGTAGATGGGAAAAGGTCATAGCATGCAAATCAATCAAAAAATTTGAAAACTTATCAATTTTCAGGTTTCTGACTTTGAAAAACAAAGTAATTGTACTAGACAAGAATGAGCCTATTCACAATATAATGTTCATGACTCTAGTAATGTAAAGAAATATCCTCAAACATAAATATTTTGTCATAAATAATACAGAGCATTTGGAAAAAGTCTAGGTTGAATGAAGCCATTTACCACTAGACATTGAACAAAGAATTGTTAGTTAAATAGTAATGGACATTGAACATGTTTATATGGGTTTGTGTTAGTACAAAGGGTAAGGGTTTATACAGAGTGACCAACCTCTGGTGACACTTGAAACATAAAGTGACCGGCTGTGAGTGTGAGCGTCAGATCTCTCTGATTTACAATTATCTGTTTATATAGTACATACATGTATCTCATAGAATTTTGCAATTGATAAGTAGGAGGTTTCTTCCACAGCATGTCAAATTATGATATTTCTATCAGGATTCAACCGTGTAGTTTTTGAGTCAAACTCATTGACCCATGATTCATGACTCTAGTAATGTAAAGAAATATCCGCAAACATAAATATTTTGTCATAAATAATATAGAGCATTTGGAAAAAGTCTTGGTTGAATGAAGCCATTTACACTAGACATTGAATAGAGAACTATTAGTTAAATAGTAATGGACATTGAACATGTTTATATGGGTTTGTGTTATACAAAGGGTAAGGGTTTCTACAGAGTGACCAACCTCTGGTGACACTTGAAACATAAAGTGACCAACTGTGAGTGTGAGCATCAGATCTCTCTGATTTAGAATTATCTGTTTATATAGTACATACATGTATCTTAGAGAATTTTGCAATTGATAAGTAGGAGGTTTCTTCCACAGCGTGTCAAATTATGATATTGCTATCAGGATTCAACCATGTAGTTTTTGAGTCAAACTCATTGACCCATGATTCATGAGTAGTGGTTCACAAGAACCCATCTCTCATGATAATAAATGGTCCACTTAGCACTCATTGCATCTAGGTGAAGCATTGGTCCATCCCGGGAGGTCACCCATCCCAGTACTACTCCAGCTCAAGCGCGCTTAACCATAGAGTTTCCCCCAAGGTTAAGCCCACTTAGCTTGCTACCCTATTTGCAAAACCTTCAGCAAGTGTTGTGCCTTATTAACCCATTCATTTGAGAGATGGGTTCTTGTGAACCACTACTCATGAATCATGCGTCAATGCGTTTGATTCAAAAACTACACGGTTGAATCCTAATAGCAATATCATAATTTGACACGCTGTGGAAGAAACCTCCTACTTATCAATTGATGGGATAAAGGGGCTCTATAATGAATGGTTCATAAAACAAAACACTTGATGAAGGTTTTGCAAATGGGGTAGCAAGATAAGTGGGCTTAACCTTGGGGGAAACTCTATGGTTAAGCACGCTTGAGTTGGAGTAGTACTGGGATGGGTGACCTCCTGGGACAAACCAATGCTTCACCTCTATGAGCATCACCTAGATGCAATGAGTGCTAAGTGGATCATTTATTATCATGAGAGATGGGTTCTTGTGAACCACTACTCATGAATCGTGAGTCAATGAGTTTGACTCAAAAACTACATGGTTGAATCCTAATAGCAATATCAGAATTTTGCAATGTCAAATTAATCCATCAGAAACAATATGCAGACTAAATCACTACAAAAAATTTGGCAAAGCTTCAAAGAAAAATGTGAAATCCTATAAAAAGTTAAAACAAAAAATAATAAAGCGAAATAAATAAAAAATGTTTTTGTCATAAACATAAACACCAGATAGAGCATGCACAAATTTATTTTAGGATGGTTTGCATATAATGTTGGTCCAGGCATCAGCTTGCCTAGGTGTTGAAAGAGAGGAAATTTGAGCTAAGAGAAGGTCAAGATGAGATAATATGGCAAGACTTAGAGAAATCTAGTAAATACCATGTGCATAAGGGTTGTAACTTCTTGTTGACAAAAAACAACAGTCGCTTGCTTTTCAAGGAAACCTTGTGCAGGTAGGGTATTTGTGGGAAGAAACAGAGAGTTTTGACCAATCAATGAGAGCAGTCCTAAATAGAAAGGATGAGCATATGAAATTGAAGTTGGTCTCCAAAGGTCTTTTGTTGTGATGTCATTGCCTAGGTTTTTGTATGTGAACAATAACCTAAGATGTTGTTCGAAAATCTAAAGAAGGTCCAAGCCACAAAACCCAAGTAGTGTCTCAAGGGTGTCTAAGTGATGGAGTACAAAACCAGTGTCCTAATAGATTGAGAACTTTGAACAAACCCTAGCTTTGCATCACATACTTAATGAGTGAAGGTTTTTTTGTAATACAAATGCATGATTACAGTACAAGCATTATAACAGTCAAAGAAGTGAGTCAAAGTATAGTGGTCAAGGACTTATAACATCATGTCATGATAGTGGAAGCAATGATCCAAAGGAGCTTTCAAGAAAAGATCATTGTCGAAGTAAAGAAATGATGGTATACATATTCATATTGTATTCATATTCATATTCATATTGCATTCTCATTTATATATGAAAACATATTCATATTGCATACAACATTTATATATGAAAACATATTCATATTGCATCCTCATTTTTATATGAAAACATATTCATATTGCATTCGTATAGAAAATTTGTTCAACATTAATGCTTTGAAATAGGTATTAATCGGAAGGTCCATGTCCTTAAAACATAAAACAGTCTTAAAACAACATAAAATTCTTAAATAAAAGGTCATAAAATGGGGCAGGCTCATCAATAATCATCTGCATTGCCAGCAAGATCAGAATCCTGATCACTTGTGTCTGCATCTACTTGATTTTCTTCCTCATCCTCATTTGTGACATGCAATACATTATCTCTTCCAATTTCTTCATTGGTAATCAAAATCTCTCCTTTAAACAGTCCTTCATTGTCTTCATCCACTTCTTCAAATGTTTCTTATAAATTAACATATTGCCCATCAAGCATTACGTCAACAAGTTCCATGAATTTTTGTTTCGAACAAGACTCTGTTTCAATGACATATGACCAACTTGGGCTTCTTACATCATCAATTAGAAATGATTGGTTAATTTGAAGAGGGGAAACATACGGCTCATCTGTCTCTGAAAAAAATTGTTGTGTATTTGCACATACAAATCCATACTCATCAAATTATACTATGGATGGTCAGATCCACTTACATTTTAATAATATAGGACTATCTTTGTAAGCCGACATAAGGCCTTAGTGTAGTCGGCCTTAGTGTATTCAGTCTTAGCGTAGTCGTTCTTAGCGTAGTTAGCCTTAGCGTAGTCGACCTTAGTGTAGTCAGTCGGTTTCTTTGGTGATAAAACCATAGTCATAGTGGAAATAAGTAAGTATGGTTAATGGCATGTAACTAAGTCTTGATTAGTTATGGCTATGAAGTGGCACGATGATTGGTTACTCAACCACCACCGAATGCTATATGTATCAGGATCATGTAGTTGCATGGGGTTATGTGTGGAATTAATGATACTATGATAGTCAGATTGTACATGTTGATATTTGCTTGAAATGAATAGAAGTGTTTCATGATTCAACCATATTATGTTATTCTATCTATGTGTTTTATATAGTTCAGATTACTTCCTGTGTACGTAGTATGTTGATATATACCCAGAGAGGTAAACATTTGGTGGCGTTGCCTAAGCGGACCAGGGAAGCACTCGCTACAGTGACAGCATAATGGGTTGACCGGTGGAGGAGCCCGTAGAAACTAATGAAGAAAGAGAGGATGACTTGACATGGGATTTGATAAATCTCTGGAACATATCCCTACAAGATCACATACATAGGGAAGCCCTTAGGTGAGAAATCCCTGAGGCACTTGTTTGGGATTGACTAGAAGTGAATGATGAGGTTGATCACTTTCTCCACTGCATGCCAATATTATTGGCTCGTCATTCAATCATCCTACAAGATCTTCAGGCGAAGGAAGAGTAGGAACGTCGAATGCAGAAAATCTTGCAGCAGTACGAAGAACGAACCAAATGGGAAAAGGAGGAATGAGATACTAGTCGGAGACATACCTCTGGCAACCAACAATGATTGCGTGAAAGACCTGTAATGCCCGTATGGCCAAACAAGGACAAGAATTGAATACCATTCGGGTATGAAGCGGAGGAGGAAAGAATTTGATGATCATTAAGAGTACAGGAGAAAGAAAACCGGCAGCAAAGATTAAGTAGAGCACATCAGAGCTTTATGAAAGGGAGGGACAAGGAACCCTTCATCACCCCGTACATAGAAAAATATAAATATAAAAATCAAGAAAATGAAGATGAATTGAATGGAGAACTTGAGAATAGCAACCAACACATTCGGGAGTTGTCCATATCGAACGACGACGAAGGGATGAGGATAGGGATATCTGAGCCCAAGACCCCTTGGTAGAGGGAGCACCAGAGTGGGACCCAGGAAACTCAAGGTGTAGAGGACGCTGATGGAGGATAGGAAAGTGACCCATACATGGCCGAGAGTGAAAGTGATGCACCAGAATGTAACATGGAAATCAGTCTAGTTAGGTCCAATATACAAGGAGGACAGCGAGGAAAGATGATGACTCCAGAACGAAATTTTTTGCCAAAGTTTACAGGGAATGGGTCAGAGGATCCAGTTCGAAATTGAAAAACATGCGAGACAATTTGGATAGCAAGTAGATAAGATGACCCGGATCATTGGTTGAAAGCCTTTCTGATGAGACTTAGAGATAGTGTCATCGATTGGTACTCAGAGTTGGACCAAGCATAGAAAGCTACATGGAGATTACTCAAGAAGGCCTTTCAAGACGAATTCAAACTCTTGAGGGATGGCAATGAGATTGTACTAGAAATATATAGTACGAAGCAGGGAAAGCACGAGAATGTGCGCACATACAATTGGCGACTCAAAGACTTGTTGGGAAAATCGGAGGTTCAGCCGACCGATGGGATAAAGAAGTGATGGTTCATTGAAGGCTTGCTTTTGTCACTTAGGAAGAAGATGAAATCTGAGCCTTCATCGTCATATGTTGAAGCATACAATCAGGCGATGGATATAGAAAGCGAAAACAAAACATCCTCCCGAGGGGAAAAGAAGACAGACGATGAGGAGAGTGTGGACGACAACGATGGTGAATCCAAGACCATATAAGTATTCAAGAAATATATGATGTGAATGATGAGAGAATCGAAGGCCGATAAGGAGAGTACGATGGAAGCATGAGAATTGTGGTGTACAAATTGCAATGGGGAAGGTCACACGAAGGCGAACTGTCTGAAGAAGTCATTTTGTGATATCTGCCAAGTGATGGGACATTTTTTCAAGGAATGCCCATACAACTTAAAAGCTAGAAGTGCACAAGTATTCTTCACTCAAGGAGAACCGTCGACACCGTCAAAAACACCACCAAATCCCTAGTACAATAGAAACACATCCCTTGGAGGTTATTGGAGCAACAAGAGTCTGAGGAACAAAATACAGTACGACGGTAAAGGATGACCCATGATCCAATGTCGGAAGTGTAACAAATGGGGTCAATTCACCAAGGACTGCCAAAATGGCCAAGGTTCGAGAGGAATATTGTGTAAGTGGTGTGGACTAGGCGACCATGAAGATAGTGAATTCCCCAAGCAGAAGGGTGTCCATATGTCAGAAGTAGAAGAATGAGAGATATTGGCGATCACCAAAGTGCAAGCAAAGAAGGCAACCTACCCAGATCCACGTACGGAAAAACAAAGGATGAAGGAAGAAAAATCCAAAGTGGAACTGGTGATGGTGAAGGAGAACAAAATACCTCTGGAAAAGATAGACCTCTCGATAGTCGGAGGCGGAAACCAACATCATACAACAGGTACTACAGATCACTATACCGATCAAAGTAACTGACCTTCTCCAAACCTTGCCACAATTGGGATTGGAAATGGAAAAAATCCTCAGGGATGGCAAGCAATCATGAGTGGAGGATGGAAGACAAGAATTGGTAACAAAATTTCCATCGTACGATGAACAAACCATTGATCCCATACTACTCACGGCAAACATCAGGAAGATGTCGGTGGTTGTGCAGATAGAGATTAGAGGGAATATCTTAACAAATACTATTGTCGATGGAGGATCAAGAGTCAATGTATTGCCCAAAGACACATGGAAGAGCCTTGGGAAGCCTACACTCTTTCCACCAACATTCCAACTCGTCGATGCCGATCAACATGGTATCAATCCATTGGGGATGTTGATGGCGCAGAAGGTGATGATCGGGAAACAACATTTTTTGCTAAAAAAATTTATCATCCCATTACAAAGGAAAGCGTATGATGCACTACTTGGGAGAGGATGGCTGATAGCTACCAAGGAAAATCATAATTGGAAGAGAAACACACTCTTGATCGAGAACAATGGGTGAAAGTATGTCATCAACTTGAAGAACCAGGCCGTGAGCGAAGAATTGGCTTCCTTTGGATCAGAATCGGACAGAGGGGAATCAGATGTTGATGAAGGAAGGAAGACAATGGAACCAAACGTCGAGGGAGTACTAGAACTTGAGACTTGTTCAGAGGAAAAGACAAGCTCACTGAATGGCTTATTTCATTGGCAAATGGAAGACTATGAGGTGTTCCACCAAGAATGTAACATGCTATAGATCGGGGAAATCAAGGCAGAAGAGAAACAAGGCATGTCCATCTAGACACTTCTAGCCTAGTACGGAGAGTACAAAGAAAGAATATCAAAACCACACGATATGCCAGCCCACAAATCCAAAAAGGTACTAGATAGAAAAATTGTGTTGGAGCCAAAAAATGGAAAAAATAAAGTAGAGGAATTAGAAAATGTTAAAAATGAAGAGAGAGGAGAGAGAAAACAAAGACAAAGAACGAAAATATGACAAAGGAAAGTTAGTACGCCAAGAAAAAATCAAATCGCCCAAAGTAAAATCCGTATGACAAGAAGGGAGGAAACTGATATGCCAAAAGAAGACAAGTCCATACAAACCAACAAACAAGAGCCAAGAAGCCATATGCCACATTAAGGAGAAAGTTGTACACCAAAAGCAAGAAGTCGTATGCCAAGAGTCTGTATGTCCAACACACAAGGAGTCCATACGACCAATTTAAAAAACCGTACATTGGGAGCAATTATTCATATGGCTAAGACATAAAGGATCCTTACATTGGAGTGAAGGAAAATCCGTATGCCACAAACATAGGTCCATACACCAGAGTGAAGGAAAATTCATACACTACAAATAAAGGTCTGTACGCAAGAGTGAAGAAAAATTCGTACGCCAAAGACATAAATCTATATGCCACACTGAGGAGATCACCGTACGACAGACTCAAAAATCCGTACACCAAACCTAGGAGTTCCTACACCAAGCTCAAAAACCCGTACGTTGGAGACAGTTAGTCGTACGGCTAAACCAGGAAGGATCTGAATGCTGTAGAGAGAAAAGCATATGGAAAAAAAGAAATTAAGAATGAAGTGGTGAGCAAGTCATCGTACAGTAAGGAAAACATTTCGTATGCTCCGGGAAAAGGGTCGTATGCCTAAACAAGAAATCCTTATGGGAGGCTATGGGAAGAATCGTACGACTGAATCAAAAGGAATCTATATAGTTGAAAAGGGATGTATGCTTGAGAAAGAAAAAGTATGTACGTGTGATTTGGAGCTTTGTACGGGTGAAACAAAGCCCCTCTATACCAAGCATCAACCTGAAAAAAGTGAAGTTTCAGAAAAACAATGCAAAATCTGTATTTTTTGAGTTCATCAGCACTGTTCGGAACCTGTGGAAAATTCATGAAAATGAAGCATGCGATGTTGTTTCGAGTGGTTTCAAAAGTTTTAAATTGGCCTTGGCGGCAGGGGCACTGACCCTTGACCCCACTAGGGGCGCTGCCCCTAGACTCCCACAAGGGGCGCTGCCCCTTGACCCCATTGGGGGCGTTGCCCCCAAACCCCCATCATATTTATTGGAATTGCCAAATTGTAGTGCCACCAGCCATCATAGTACGGGAGCAATTGGTTGTCGAGCACACGAGAGTTATAGCTCTCGAGGAGAAGTTGGCAAAGAGAGATGGAGTATTGGGTGAGAGTGACAATCAGTTGGCAGAGAAGGATCAGTTGGTATTCTTGGGTTTCAATCATCTGGAAGATGACTACTTTGTGGGGGTGATGATGTAAGATAACATAAGGCCTTAGTGTAGTCGTCCTTAGCGTAGTCGATCTTAGCATAGTCGTTCTTAGCGTAGTCGGCCTTAGCATAGTCGGACAGTTGCTTTGGTAATAAAACCATAGTCATAGCGGGAATAAGTAAGTATGGCTAATGGCATGTAACTAAGTCTTGATTAGTTATGGTTATGAAGCGGCATGACGGTTGGTTACTCAACCACTGCTGAACGCTATATGTATCAGGATCATGTAGTCATATGGGGTTATTTTTGGCATGCCACTACATAAGCTCACCAAAATCCACTTGAATAATTTCTTGGATGAATCCAACATAAAATTTCTTCTCAATTTCATGAAGAAATTCAGCACTAACAACACAATCACAATTTGTCTTTCCTTTGCCTTTTTCTTCTACTCTTAAATGACTACCATAGGCCCACATTCCACTAAAATGCATAGCCCATAAATGTGGAGATTGTGAAAGCTCACTTTCCTTTGTTGTTATATCTTGACCTTCTTCTTTTGCATCACTGATTGCATTAGCAATCCATTCTTCAAATTTTGGAAAAGAATCACCTCTAATCAAATCATGACATTTGTGCTTTTGAGGTTGATTTTGCATCCAAGCTTGATTCTCTTCTTCATATTTTATACATAGAGTAATGGTGTACAAATAGTAAGATTAATAATATAAATGTGTAAATACAATTAAGTAAATAAATTGTTGTGTAATTTTTTTTACCTCCGCCACTTATCAAATGAAGATGTGTTTTGAAGAATAAAGGCATGTATTGCACTTCTTTCTTGATATGATAGCTTAAAGCAACATCCATTTCCTTCTAATACTTCACCTGCAACTCTCTCATCTTCATCATCATCCCATACATGTCGATTGACATTTTTAAAATCCTTCATATATTCTGTGCAAAATCCCATGGCCCCTTGCATTGAATATCCCTCAGACATGTTGCCTTGCAGTTTTACCCTAGTATGGAGAAAAAATTTCAAAACCTTCATATATCATTCTATAGGATGCATCCATCTCATTCTTATTGGGCCACAATTCTCTAGTTCATATTGTAGATGTATCAAAAGATGCATAGAAATATTAAATATTTTTGGTGGAAATTTTGGTTCCAATAGACAAAGGACTTCAACAACCTCCTCCCTCAAACTATCAAAGTTCAAAGGATCTAATACATGTAAACTCGTTCTCTTTAAAATTAGGCCCAACCTTATAATTGCCAATCTTGGCCCCTTTGCCAAACTCAATATATTTACCACAATAGGTAAAATATTCTCAATTATCACATGATAGTCATGGGTCTTGAGGCCTCTTAAGCTATTAATGTCAGTTTGGATTTTGATGTTGCTACTTACATATCCAGTGGGAAAGCGAGTCTGAGACATCAACTGTAAGAATTGTGCACGTTGTTCCTTTGTGTAGACATAAGGAGCACTAGGTTTTCTATATTTTTCAACCCAAAGATTTTGACGAATCTTTATTTCTCGAAAGTCTTCACGTGATGAAATAGTATCAAAAGAACCAAAAAGAGTTTCTATAATAGCATAAGCTATATTTTTCTCAGTATGCATAAATTAAACAGTATGCCTAATGGCTATATCCTTAAATTATGGCAACTTATACAATATGCACAATCGTTTTACACCGCTTTCATTACATGGATCATATCTACTGCTAGAAATCCCATAATTTTTAATAAATGACATTCTTTTTTGTCCATTCTCAACAGTGTAATCACCTTTTATTAGCTATGGCACTTCACAATTCTCTTCTTGACCATTGAAACGTGTTTTTTGTCGATGATATGGATGATCCATTTTAAGGTAAGCACGATGTCCATAATAAATACACTTACAAAAACTTCTTCAGTGCCTCACAAAATCCTTAAAGTTGCAAGCAAGACATCCATGGTATCCATGAATAGAGATACCAGACAATGTGCCATATGTAGGAAGATCATGAATTGTAAACAATAAGGAAGATCTTAAAGTGAATTTGATTGAATGACCATCCCTTAAAGATTGAATTGCTTCAATTCCTTTACACAATTCCATTAGCTCATCATATAATGGCTCTAGATAAGCATCTATTGTATCTAAATTCACACTTTTCTTTCCTGGTGTAATCAATGATAACATTAAGAAAAATGGTTTAGTTGCTAACCATGGAGGCAAGTTATAATTTATTAGAAACAATGGCCAAGTTGACCATTAGTACTTTGATCTGAGAATGGGTTCACCCCATCTAGAGCCAAACCCAACCTTATATTACGAGGATCTTGAGAAAAATTAGGCCATCTGTTATAAAATTCCATCCATGTCTTAGAATCAGGCACATGTCATTTTTTTCTAGCAGTGCTCTTATTTTTGGCATGCCACTGCATAAGTTCAGCAATGTCTCTGTACCTATACATTCGAAGTAATCGTGGGATTTTTGGAAAGTGGTGAAGAACCTTTCTAGGAACCACAACTGATTTCAACCCTTGTCTATACCTCACTTCATGACATTTCGGACATTCACTCTCATTTGCAAGATTTTTGCAAAATAATACACAACCATTCACACATGTGTGGATGTTTTCATACCCCAAGTTGAGCTTATTGACTTCATTTTGTTGGCAATGTGGATTCAACTGGTAACAATGAACTTAATAATGCCAATAATTGATCTACACTCTCATTTGTCGAACCATGTACCACTTGCAAGTTAAGAATTTGAAGGACTGTTGTCAAATGACTTAACTTGAAATTAGCATACACAGGCTTTAAATCAGCCTCCATTGACTTGGCCCAATCATCATTTAGACCCTCATTCAACATTTTATCAACTTCAAACCCTTCGTCAGACATTTTTGCCTCTTCATCTATGTTTGGTGCCACTTCATCTATGTTAGTTTCCTCTTCATCTCTCACAGTCTGCAATTCTATCATATCTTCATAATAATTGTAAGCCCAAGGGTTTATACCACTATTCCCATATCTTATCATATGTTGATAAATCATATTTCTTTTTTTCACCTTTCCACCAAGACAATTTTTACATGGACATGGATATTTTTCAATGTTTGTTTATCAGATACTCTCTCATCATATGCATGATATTGATCAGTATTCAACCTTTGATGCTGATCCATCTGTAATATTATGCATTCGAGTATTAATTTAGTTTTTGATTTAAAGAAAAAAACATAAATCTGAAAATAGAGATGCCAAAACATTGTTGAAAGTAGTCACTTTTAGTACAAACCATCACATAAAGAAGAGGATATATTGAGTCATTATTCTGAGATCTATCTTACATTCATTTGAATTTTACCTACCGAGAATGGAATATTCCTATTTTTCCTATTAGCTTACTTTCAACAATGAGGGTTTTGAATTAACTCTGAATTCATTGCAGAGGGCTTCGCTGACTTCAAATTTGTTGCAGAAAATTCTGAATTCCTTGCCCACCTTTTCAAAAGTCTCCAGGTCCTATCCAAACAAGATTTATCGCCCATGAAATTGCTTTAATATCTATCCATGATAATAAAAAACATCAACAATAATCCAATTTCATTCCCATGCTGGAACAATTACACATTTTACAAGTTGTTTGACTTATAAGTATAGACAAGTTATGTAAACCACTAGATAAATAGCATTTAAAAGAAATAAGAAATGGGGTATGGAGATTCATGAACATATAATAAGAAGTAGATATGAGTCTAATTTTGTTGTGAAAAATTATCTTCTAAACATGTATGCAAAATGTGGCAGCTTAAATATTTGGGCAGTATGAGAGGTGGTCACTATGTTTCTTATGTGAGAGGTCCTCAAGATGGAAAGCAACAAGATATTGTGGTGCAAGAGCACCTTGATCATGAAATACCTTCAAAAGGCTAATTTTTCGAATTTGTGTGTTCAAGCCTAAAATGATGTGTCAAGACTATGTAAAGAATAATTTGAATATATTAAAGCCATGTAATAGGTTTAAGGTATTCAAAGAGATGAGAAAATACTAAACTTGTGATATTGTCAAATATGTGAAAAAGAGCAAGAAAATCAAGGGATAGGTCATTGTATTTCAAAAGGAAGTTGCCTTAACTATTTGAAACATCTATAAATAATTTGTGAAAGCGAGGAAAACAACAGGTTTTGTAATCTTGAAGATCTAAGATCAATAAAAGTACCTTGTTTCAATAAATTTCTGAGTTTCTTCTTGATTTCATTCACTTGTACAATTGGTGTAGTATTTTAGGACTTTAAATCTTAGTTTTTTATAGATCAAAGAGTAAGCCTTCATTTAAATCCAATAAGGAGGGAATCCACCAAAAATATCATCAGTTTGAGTGCATTTAGTGAGGTTCAGTCTGCAACCCTCAAATAGGATTTTGAGAGTCCTCTAAAGGAAAGTTGGCCATTCCACTAATGTAGGACTAGTTAGATCAGTGGAATGGATTGTTTTTAATTGTTTCAATTAGAATGTGTGCTTAATTTACATGGGAAGGCGAGATTTTGGGTTGTATGTTGTTGTTTCACAAGAAAAAAAGAGTTTTCCCAATAGAAGTGAATGGCTCCAAGGTGGCAATCGATATAAAGGCATGCATGAAGGTGGGTGATGAGTTTATAAAGCTTATGTAGTATTTTTCCATGGTGTTGTGGTGGTGGCAGGAGTATTTAAGGTTTTTAACTACCTTATTCAACAAACCCTCCTTTGTAATTCTTGATTTGTGCATAAAATAGGGGTTTTTTTGGAATAGTGATTTATGGAGCCTTTATGTCGCTAAAAATGTTTGATTCTTCAGGTTTGTGACATCATGAATGACTATTTTCAGTCCTTTAGTATTTTGGTGATAAATTGTGAGCACTTTATTAGTAATTTAGGCCTAAATTAGTAGCCCTTTCCAATGAACAATTCAAGAATCTGGTAATTTTTTTATGACAAGCTACTGAGAACTTTTGATATGTTATGATGTGTTAAAAAAGGCTCCTGAATGTACATTGGGAATGTGGATATACAAAATGAATGAAAAGTATTCACCTGATTTAAGGGTTTATTGACCTACTCAGAGTATGTTGGTTTGATTGCTCAAAATAGTGAATTTGTTGGAACAATGAAAGGAAAGGTTGTAAACATTTGGAAATTTCTTTGTTGATGTTGTTACATATGACTCCATGTTTGGATAGGGTCTAGGGGATAGATTTTATTTTTTTGGAGTTGTGAGCAAAGATAATAATATATGCATGAATGATGACTTGACTGCAGAAAGAACAGTAAGTTTGAAATGGACAAATTTGTGTGGGTTATTTCTTTAGAAACATGATGAAATTGATGTCTTGAAGGACTGATAACTAGTTATAGCAAAAAGGTGTGGATTTTTATTGATGTGCCTTGTAAGGTAAGTGGAACAATGAGTGAATTGGTGCATATTAGACTGCTAAAATTGAAGACTTTGATAATACATTGCATTGTGAGTGTGACAAGGTTCATTCCAGTTAAAATTATGTTGTATACAGTGGTTTGATGGTTTGGTATTGGGCTAATAATAGTGATGCATGGTTTAGTTGTTGGTGCAGGAGCACCCAGATCATGTAAATGCCTTCAAAAGGCTAATTTGTCAAATGTGTGTGTAGAAATCTAAAATTAAGTGTTGGGGCTATGTAATGATCAATTTGAATGTATTAAAGTCATGTACTAAGTCACTAGGTGGTCACTTAAGTAGATTGTCAAATATTGCTAAAGTTGGTATAATGTAATTATGCAAACAAAAGTGCATAAGGCAAGAAGATTAAGATTCATGTGGTAGTTTGAATCAAATGGAATTTGGACAATCATTTACCAAGTACGAAACTTTTATAAAAAAGATTGGAGAGGTGAGGAAAATCAGATTTATTGTATTCTTGAAAACAAAAATTGGAAATAAAACCTTTGTTTCTAAGTTTGCAATATTCTTTCCTTTATATCTTACTTTTTATTGATAGTTTATATTGTGTGATATCAGTTGGAAAGGTATTATTTCCATTCAAGCAGTTTGAAATTTAGCCCTTGAGGAATTAAGAGAAGCCAAGATAGTTTCCTGAGTCCTGGGCAGAGTTCATTCAAGGAGGGGTTTGAGAGTCTCTTAAGGCACTAATGGCCATTCCACCAATGTAAGGTTAGATGGTCGGTGGAATGGAGTTTATTTAATGTATTTTCAATATAGATATGTTTATATGTGCAGGGGAGGACATGGTGTATGAGTTTGTTGTTGTCCTAGTGATTTTTCATCATTTTTGGAGCATGAATTCATGGCTAGAAGTTAAGGTTTGAAGAAAAGCCCTTGGAATGGAGTAGGAAATGGTTTATTAAGTATGTAAAGAACATATTTGATGTATCTTAGCCCTTGGTAAGGATTTTTTGGGTCAGGAGTGTAAAGATTCAATAAACCCCTATGTGTGCAAGCCTAATTTGGCCTTTATGCAAGCGTAACAGTAGTTTTTTGAAGGTGCTTTTCTGAAACAACCACTCCTAATTTTTATATATGTTATATAACTCAATAATGGGTATCCAAAATAGGTTTTATGTCATGGGTTGGAGATGTTTTATGAAAATTATGGTCAATTTATGACAAATTCTCATAAATTAAGCCTTGTAGCAGCAAGACAGTCATTTTTAAGGTTGATCCTTCCAAAACAATTATACCTTAATTTTTTATATGTTAAATTATTCAATAATGGATCCTTGAAAAGGTTATTTTTCTGTGGATAATCAATGTGGTTTGTGAAATATACCCGTTTTAGTCCAGTTGGGCTACTACTAGCAATTTTGTGTTTTGATTGCAAGAAAGTGTGAATCTGTACACACAGTGGTATGAGTGAATGTTTTCGTTTTGAAACTAACTAAAGGATGATGTTAAAGGTTTATTAAGTTTTGATGATAATCTGGAATACTGATCTGGTGATTTGGTGTTTGGTAGCCTTGTGAATTTCAAGCGAAAATGAAGAGTTTTTGGTGAACTGTTAACTGATCTTCTCAAATTGTGGTTTGGGTCATGAGTACCCCTGAATTTTGTAGATTCTCTACATCAATTGGTATCAGAGCTTGAAGATGCTCTAGGAGAGTTGGTTATGGTTAAGTTGTTGCTGATAGTAGGTTGAGATTGTTGGTTGGCTATAGGTGCTTATCCATCTAAGTTGCATGGAGAAAGTCCAAGAGACTAGGGAGAGTAAGCGAAACACCTAAGTGAGGCAAGCTAAGTTTTTTTGTAGTTAGAACCTGATGGATTAATTTTTGAAGAAGCACTGAAGAGTTGCAGCCTTGGTGAAGGATACTCCACTGATGGGAGTTGATGAAAAGTTGAGAAGATGAAACATAATTGAGAAGGTCAAGAAGAGTATGCAAAGTTAGTCCTATGCCCTTGGTTGAGAAAAGAGTTGGATAATAAATGAAAAGTATAGCCCTTTGTCCTTTTGGAAGAGGAAAAGATGATTGAGAGACTGATGATGAAGATTGAGAAAGACAAAAAGGAAGAGAGAAGACATAGATGAAAAAAAAATAAGATGATAAGAGAAAGGAAGGTGAAGTGAAGACAAATGAAGACAAATGATGAAGACAAGGCAAAGGTAAATGAAGATGAAGAGGACAAAGAACAAGGAAGATTTGATTTTTTTTTGCAGGTACAAGTGAAGAGGATGCAATGTGTTTCCAAGGGACTTGGAACCTTTGTTGGTTGGTTGTATGGTGCAATAGCACCTAGATCATTTAAATTCCTTCAAAAGGATAATTTGTCAAATGTGTGTGTTAAAATCTAAAATTAAGTGTCAAGGCTATGTAATGATCAATTTGAATGTATTAAATTCATGTACTAAGTCACTAGGTGGTCACTTAAGTAGCTTTTCAAATATTGCTAAAGTTGGTATAATGTAATTATGCAAACAAAAGTGCATAAGGCAAGAAGATTAAGATTCATGTGGTAGTTTGAACCAAATGGAATTTGGAAAATCAGTTACCAAGTAGGAAAGTTTTATAAAAAATCTTGGAGAGGCGAGGAAAAGTAGATTTATTGTATTCTTGAAAAAAAAAATTGGAAATAAAACCTATGTTTCTAAGTTTGCATTATTCTTTCCTTTATATCTTACTTTGTATTGATAGTTTACATTGTGTGATATCAGTTGGAAAGGTGTTAGTTCCATTCAAGCAATTTGAAATTTATCCCTTAAGGAATTAAGAGAAGTAAAGATAGTTTCCTGAGTCCCGGGTAGAGTTCATTCAAGGAGGGGTTTGAGAGTCTCTTAAGGCACTAATGGCCATTCCACCAATGTAAGGTTAGATGGTTGGTGGAATGGAGTTTATTTAATGTATTTTCAATATATATATGTTTATATGTGTAGGGGAAGACATGGTGTATGAGTTTGTTGTTGTCCTAGTGATTTTTCATCATTTTTGGAGCATGAATTCATGGCTAGAAGTTAAGGTTTGAAGAAAAGCCCTTGGAATGGAGTGGGAAATGGTTTATTAAGTATTTACATACCATATTTGATTTATCTTAGCCCTTGGTAAGGATATTTGGGGTCAGGAGTGTAAAGATTCAATAAACCCCTATGTGTGCAAGCCTAATTTGGCCTTTATGCAAGCGTAACAATAGTTTTTTGAAGGTGTTGTTCTGAAACAACCACTCCTAAGTTTTATATATGTTATATAAATCAATAATGGGTATCCCAAACAGGTTTTATATCATGGGTTGGAGATTTTTTAATGAAAATTATTGTCAATTTACGATAAATTCTCATAAATTAAGACTTGTAGCAGCAGGACATTCATTTTTAAGGTTGATCCTTCCAAAACAATTTATACCTTAATTTTTGATATTTTAAATTATTCAATAATGGATCTTTGAAAGGGTGATTTTTTTGTGGAGAATCAATGTGGTTTGTGAAATATACCCGTTTTAGTCCAGTTGGGCTACTACTAGCAATTTAGTGTTTTGATTGCAAGAAAGTGTGAATTTGTACAAACAGTGGTATGAGTGAATTTTTTTATTTTGAAACTTCCTAAAGGATGATGTTAAAGGTGTATTAAGGTTTGATGAGAATCTGGAATACTGATTTGGTGATTTGGTGTTTGGTAGTCTTGTGAATTTCAAGTGAAAATGAAGAGTTTTTGGTGAACTGTTAACTGATCTTCTCAAATTGTGGTTTGGGTCATGAGTACCCCTAAAGTTTGTAGATGCTCTGCATCATTTTTCTTGTTGCCTTGGAGAATGATTATATTGGTGATTTCTTGGTGTACTAATTATGTAATTTGTTGAGCTTGAGAACTTCATGAGTTTTGTAAAGATGGTGAATGAGTTTTGATTTTGATGTAAAGTTATAATTTGATCTTCTCCTGATTCAATTGGGGATTGAAATTCCCTAATGAAATGAGGTTGTTGATGGTTTTGGTATGATTCTCTGCATCATATTGCTAATGATGATTGTACAAATAAAAGTAGATGGTATTGTAGACACATAAAAAATGACCTAAGCCTGCAAGCTCTTTTTTTTTACCACTTTTTGTCCTAACATAATTATGACATTTTAATTATGTTTCTAACTCACTTTCGACTATTAATTAAATAATTCATAATTATTTAATTAATTCATATCTTTTTATTCTTCATGATTATTAAATAAATAAATTTTATTTATTTATTTAATGCGTCACTAATTGTCCAAATGTCTTACTATAATTAAACAAATCTCTTAATTTATTTAATTATTTTTGTCCATTATGTCTTCCTGATTATTAAATAAATAATTTTATTTATTTATTTAATATGTCACTAATTCTTAAAAATTCCTCTTATAATTAAATAATTTAATTTAAATTATTTACTATCACATGACCCCACCACTTTTGAATTAAAATAATTTTTAATTCAAAAATTCAACATCCCCTCTTGAATCAAATAATTTTAAACTGTTATTTGATTCTCCAACAACTTCGGTTTGTGTGCCACGAATCTCTTGTCACATGCATTGTCAACCCTTGATTTGATTTTCTAAAAAAATCAATCTTGTCCATTCATTTCAAATTTGACCTGATGTTTCTCTAACCCTAATTGTGGGTTGTCATATTGAATCTTGTCCATAGATTATAGGGCACTTATCAATCATTAATCTCATCCGTCCATACAAAATTGCTTTTGTCTTCATCTCGATCATAAGAAGATAGTCACAGAAAATATATATATATAAATATCTTAGTCTCTGAATTTTGTCTATTTCTTCTTCATCATCTTGCATTCCTGCATATATTCATTTAAATCCTTCAACATTTGCTTAGGGTTTGTCATTATCATTAGATTTTTCATCATAAATCTAAGGGCAACAACATATTTCAGCAAGTTGAGAAGGTGTAATGGAGACCAGCCATGGAGGATGAAGACATCTGGTGAGATTGTTTCATTTTATTTCCTTTGCACTTCATTATTGCTTTGGGTTTTCATGTTTTGCATTTGATTTTCTAACCCTAGGAAAATTCCCATTGTTACAGGTATTACATCAGTGATGCACATGTGAGCAACTCATCCTTATCAAATGTTCTTGGAAGTGAAGCGTACTTGTTGTTTTATCAAAAATTATAGCATTGGAATGAATGAATTTTATGCCTAATGTTTGGCATGCTATTTTTTATTCTTAGTTTTGTTGTTGCACTTCAAAATGGAGAAAGCAATTAACAAAAAGGTTTAAAAGAAAAGTGTATTTTTGTTCGATTGAGAGGCACACAAATCTTGTTCTAAAATATGCTCTTTTTCCTTATGGTTCTAAATTCACTACTACAATTGATTGGAAGATCACTTCTATGTGTGCATTTATATAAATGAGAAAGTGTTGGAATGCTGGGAAAATAGATTATTAACACAGTGAGGTCTTATGTCTGTTGAGTGCATTTTGAAGGGAATTATTGGGAAGATGGAATTTGAGCCTAGTGAGGGTTTTTTTAATGACTGAAGAATACATTTTCAAAAATCAAACCTCATAAGAGAATATTTGGATTGTACCTATAGATGTAACAACTGATCAATACCTGGATGATTTATTAAGTACTTGTATCAACAAGCAAAATATTTATAGAATGTATTCTTTGCATGTACAATATAGAGTCAAATCAAATTTAAGATCAAAAAAAAAAAAAAAAAGTGAAAAATATCTTTATTTTTTCTTTTGTAAACTTACTAATTGCTTTTCTAGTAGGTATTAAGTTTACAGATCCACCATTTCAGGACAGCTCTTTTAGGTCATGCATAGGAGACTCAAACTTGGACATAGCTTTTACAAGCTCATTCAAAAACCAATTGTCCACAATCCTAGAAAAGACTTGCTTACCCACGAAATAACAGTAGAAGAAATGTATGTTGCAAGTATTGTTTTCAAGGGAAAAATCTGAAAAAATAAAAAATAATTAATCAAAAACCCTTAGCCCTTTATCCGAAAGAATTTTTGGGCAGGCTGAAAAAAAATTAAGGGTTTTTTTAAGTTCTCTAAATTTCAAACTTCATGGATTAAATTCAGTGAACCCTATGACTTAGGTCTCTACTGATGGAAACAGCTAAGGGATGTTCTTACTACCATTTTCAAGTAATCTTTCTTTCCCAAAGAAAACTAAGAAATGTGTTGGACACAGTAGGGTGTTTGTCATGTGCTTGTCTTGTGTCTCATGTTACACAAATGAAACATGAAGTGTTGTTTAAAAATTTAAAAGATGGTACACAACAATAGAATACCAATGTGGCCATTTCATATATCATAGCTAAAGGAAATCCAAGTCATACCTGTGTCATGCATACAACTTTTGTAGGTATTTCTGGAGGTCCAAAAGGCCCAACTTGAAGTACAAGTTTCTATAGATATACCAAAATAATGCTTTGCTTACCATACAAGAAACATAGAATCACAATAGTAAAGGAATCCAAATCTATTTTATCACTATAAAGATGATTCCCAAATCTTACTTGTAAAGCTATGTGTTGTTGAACCTGAGCTAAGACATTCTCTTGGTCTAGTTTTGGTTGACCACTGCTATGAGAAGGAAATAAGATGGCCTCAATTAGATTTTTGGAAGTATAGATTAAAAACAAATAATATATATTCAATTGTATTATATCCTCATGCATATCTATACCTGGTTGTAGCACAACGAATAGTAAAAATTTTATATCCCAATTTAGGGAAGCACATGCAATGTCTGTCACAGTTGGATCCTAATATTTTTTATAAAAGTAATTAGCATCTTGAATATGAAAAAAATAATGATGCATGTATCAGAGTACTGAAAATGCCATTTCAAATAGAAATTGTTCGGAGTTTACAAAAATATCAGCATGCAGAAAGGTTCACTTGACATACACAAAACCCATAACCTTTTGAATTCATGGTATCTCTATCATTACATTCACCTATGTTCTATGTAAAATTTCAGATATTTTTCATCTTGTCTACTATGATATCAGAAACAGACTTGAAAACAAATACAAAAAATTTGAAGCTTCTTATTTAAATTCACCATTCTCATAATTGAATTGCTTTTGTATTCACAGTCAAACCACCATATAATGAAATAATAAGGAATGAATTTATAGTTGTCATTAGTAGGTGGAAAATTAGTTTGAGAATACTAATTGTATCAATTATATTGAGATAAACAATGAAAATAGACTATTACTTGTTTGTTTACAGACGACCCACGGGTTGAAAAAAATGACAACTAGGGCATAACATTTTCTACAGATGTTGATCATTAAATATCCAATGCAATAATAAATTCCCACCACACCCATTGTAATCTTTTGATGTAGAGCCAAAGTGAAGATCAAACACAATAATGGACACTTCCATTCTACTCCAAAGAATCCTTCTTCCCTATGCAATCATTTTATGGACATCAACTTACCCTTAAGGTTTTCAAACCTTTAATCTTGCAAAATAAGAAAAAACCTTCACCAAGGACCTACAAATACCCTCAATACTCATATAATAAAAATTGAATCAACTGAGAACAATCTCCAAGACAGATTCATAAAAATTCCCAAAATTCACTATTTTCACCATTTAATAACAAGTTGTCCTTGTAGCACTAGGACATTGGTTTTTCAAGATTTTAGCAAACAATTCCCAAGACACCCCAAAAACTATTCATTGATTCAAATACCCATTTCCAAGACACACCACATAGCCAAAATTTACATCAGACTCTTTCACAACATTCCCTCTAAAAAGGTTGTTTTCACTATTTTGAAGCCCTAATTAGCCCTGTTTTTCAAAGGGACCCCTTCACAACTAGACCCCCAACCAAAAATAACCTAAAATAGTCTTAGAGAAGGCATAAAAACTTATGATTTCCTAGGTTCTAAGTCCCTAGGGGCTCACCCTAACATCCAAATTCAAAACCCTCCATTAAGCCTAGAAACATAGGGTTTTTAGGACACTCCTATTGAAAATGCACATTCCTAACTTTCCCAAGCCACACCAACTACTCAAACACATGTACTTACACCTGAACATCCTTTAAAAACACTTATCAGACCATTAACTTCACTAATATTTGTATTTACCACCCATGTTCATCATTTTACTTAGGAATTACCATTGTTCATCCTAGGACAGCAACCCCAAACTTCATCATTCACTTTCCCCACTTTGTGTAAACCTACACACACTCAAATCCATATCATACATAGCCTCTCCACCAAGCCACAAGAAGAAAATAGTAGATAAAGGGATTTAACAAGTCACATGTTACTCAAAATACAAAAACTCTAGGTCAACACCCGCCTGGAAACAAATTGTTATAAAACTCACCAAAATGAAGAGAGGACTCTCAAACTAGTTTGAAATTAATTTTAACCCTACTATCAACTCATTCCACATGCCAAAAAACCATCAACTTGTTGCGCAGAGATCTCACAAGGAAGAAAATACAGAATTTCTGTGAAATTCATATTTTTCAGGGAATACAAACCATGATCTTATTGTTTCTTGCCAAAATTACATTCCTCCCCCCTCAAATGAGGTTCACCACATTTTTAAAGAATTCTCAACCCCAAAAAAACTAGACAACCAACTCTCAACTGAATTTTGAACCACTTACAATCGTTGAGAACAAATCACAATGTGTTTACATTTGACAAGTTCATTAGTGATCAGTTTTGCACAATTGAAAATATTAACACCCCAGACTCCTTCTAGGCCTAAATAACATTAAGAATGGTCTTTCTAGACCTTATTTAGATAAAATAACGTAAAGATACTAATATTAATCCACTAATCTTTCAAATGATTAAAATTTGATGTTGTGGTGTAGGTGCTCCTGCACCATACACCCCCCCTAGAAAATACTCATGCCTCATGAGTTGTGCTTGACACCACTATCTCCAAGCTTCACACATGCTCCATTGATCAATAAATCCACTCCATTGGTTCAGGTACACTGGTTGTACAACAATCTGCCTTGTATAATTAGCATTTTGGAATGTGTTCTCATGTGCATTCATCTTTTCTTCTATTCTCAGACCTGTAGTCAGTCCATTATCTTTCCTCTGCCCATCATTGGAGTTATTACCATGTTCTACACCTACAAACAAACTTATGTTAACATCCCTTTGATTTGACTTCACTTTTCTTTCATGTATATGCTTGCCACTGGCCTTAATACTCTATATTTTTGTTCCTAGACCATCTGCTCTATCAAGATGCCTTGGCACTGTCATATCAGAATTTCCACTTACTATTCCTACAAACTTCACTTGGTTTTCAACTCTACTCTTAAACACAGGACATTCAATGCTCTCTACCATCACCTTGTCTTGCAAATTCACTACCCTCACCTCCTTTACCTCTGTATTTTCCTTGTGACCTGTTGTTCCTACATTGTTAGTCCTCAAAATAACATCAAGATCTACTAGTCTATTTTCTTTCATAGCATTTATAGGATCTTTCATCCCATACATAATAACCTTTTCTTTTCCCTTCTTATCTTCTACCCAAGGAGTTAAAACAAACCTTTGACCACCTTTCATGATTGTATACTTTTTTTCTCTCCCATCATGCATAGCACACCTATCATACTATCATGGTCTTCCAAGGAGTATGTGGCAGAATTCCATTGGAAGGATGTCACAAATAACACTATCTCTATACTCACCAATCTGGAAATCTACAATAGCTTGCTCATTTACTAAAAATGATTGACCATCACTTAGCCAAGATACCTTGTAAGGAAATTCATGAGGAACTCTTTTCAAATTCAGTTTATCCACCATTTCACAAGAAACCATGTTTTCAATTGAACCTGAATCCACTACCATCCTACATAATTTACCTTGTACCTTGCAATTGATTCTAAAAAGGGATTTCCTTTGTGGGGGTTCTTCAAAGATTGGCACCTTGAGTAATGCTCTCCTAATCATCAAACTCTCTCCAACTTCATATGTAAGGTTCACCACAGGTGAGGTCACACTTTCTTCATCCTCATGCACTAGTTGATTTCTCCTCTCTCCACCATAAGAACTTGAGCCTTGATTTTCAGGACACTTGAAGGCTAGGTGTTCAGGCTCGTTACAAGTATAGCATCTTCCTGAGAACTGGTAGAAGCCTCTTCCTCCACTAGATCAGCCTCTTGAACCTCTCCATCCACCTCTGGAATCAGATTGATCTTGGTCCTTCTTCTAATCTCCTCGACTCTCATTGTTTTCCTTGAAATTAGGATTGAATCCTCTTCCTCTAGAAGTGTTTCCTCTTCCTCTTGTTGCTTTGTCTTTCCTTCTCTTCATTTTCTCCTCTACCCTGATAGCCATTTGATAACAATCCTCTACACTCCTAGGGTTAGCCAAAACCAATTCATCCTATATATTAAGCCTTAAACCACCAACATATCTAGCAATCTTTTCATCTTAATTCTCATGATGACCAGATCTTAAACTCAATTTATAAAACTCCTCAGTATAAGACTTAATATCCATTTCCCTTTGTCTTAAGTTTTGCAATCTCTTAAACAATTGAACTTGGTGATCCTTGGGTAATAATTTACTTGTGAGTTTTGATATCATCTTATCCCATGATGTGATCTTAGACTTTCCTTGCTTCCTCCTCTCAGATTGAAGGTAGTCTCACCATACCAAAGCATGACCCTGCAACTTAGTTTTTGTAATCTTGAGCCTTTGATCTTCAGGAACCTCATCACATTCAAAATGGTTATCAATTGCATAAATCCAATATTTCTTCATCATTTAAACTATCACCATATTTAGGAACATCAAGTTTTACCTTAGGCTTGTCAGTCTTCACTGCCTTCAACAACCTTGCAATTCTTTGATCCTTTGGAGTAAGCTATTCTTCCACATCTTCAAACTCCTCATCTTCCTCTTCTTCAGTATCAGTCTTTTCCACTTCCCTTCTTTTATTTGTCTCCAAGGCTATGAATCTCTCTTCCAACTCTCTGAGTTCTCTTGCATGCCTATCTTTCATCTCCTTCATTTCTTTAGCCATATCATTCTTGTTTGGAGGCATCTTGTAAACCTTGCTTCTTCAACCTGCAAAATGAAAATACATCTACTTCCTGATGCTCTGATACCACTATGATGTAGAGCCAAATTGAAGATCAAACACAACAATGGACACTTCCATTCTACTCCAAAGAATCCTTCTTCCCTATGCAATCATTTTATGGACATCAACTCACCCTCAAGGTTTTCAAACCTTCAATATTGAAAAATAACAAAAAACCTTCACCAAGGCCCTACAAATACCCTCAATACTCATATAATGATAATTGAATCAATTGAGAACAATCTCCGAGATCGATTCATAAAAATTCCGAAAATTCACCATTTTCACCATTTAATAACAAGTTGTCCTTATAGCACTGGGACATTGGTTTTTCAAGATTTTAGAAAAAAATTCCCAAGACACCCCCACAAATATTCATTGATTCAAATACCCATTTCCAAGGCACACCACATAGCCAAAATTTACATTAGACTCTTTCACAACATTCCCTCTAAAAAGGTTGTTTTCACTATTTTGAAGCCCCAATTAGCCCTGTTTTTCAAAGGGACCCCTTCACAACTAGACCCCCAACCAAAAATAACCAAAAATAATCTTAGAGAAGGCATACAAACTTATGATATCCCATGTTCTAAGTCCCTAGAGGCTCACCCTAACGTCCAAATTCAAAACCCTCCATTAAGCCTAGAAACATAGGGTTTTTTGGACACCCCTATTGAAAATGCACATTCCTAACTGTCTCAAGCCACACCAACTGCTTAGAAACATTTAATTACACCTGCACATCCTTTACAAACACTTATCATACCATTAACTTCACTAATATTTGTATTTACCACCCATGTTCATCATTTTACTTAGGAATTACCATTGTTCATCCTAGGACAACAACCCCAAACTTCATCATTCACTTTCCTCGCTTTGTATAAATCTGCACACACTCAAATCCATATCATACACAGCCTCTCCACTGAGCCACAAGAAGAAAACAATAGGTGGAGGGCTTTAACAAGTCACATGTTACTCAAAATACAAAAACTCTGGGTCAACATCCGCCTAGAAACAAATTTTTATAAAACTCACCAAAATGAAGAGAGGACTCTCAAACTAGTTTGAAATTAATGTTAAACCTACTATCAACTCATTCCACAAGCCAAACAACCATCAACTTTCTATGCAGAGATCTCACAAGGAAGAAAATATAGAATTTATGTGAAATTCATAGTTTTCAGGGAATACACACCATGATCTTATTGCTTCTTGCCAAAATTACATTCCTCCCCCCTCAAACGAGGTTCACCAAATTTTTAAAGAATTCTCAACCCCAAAAAACCAGACAACCAACTCTCAACTGACTTGTGAACCACTTACAATCGTTGAGAACAAATCACAATGTGTTTACATATGACAAGTTCATTAGTGATCAGTTTTGCACACTTGAAAATATTAACACCCCAAACTCCTTCTAAGCCTAAATAACATTAAGAATGGTCTTTCCAGACCTTATTCAGACAAAATAACTTAAAGATACTAATATTAACCCACTAATCTTTCAAATGATTAAAATTTGATGTTGTGGTGTAGGTGCTCCTACACCAGCTTTCCCACTAGAAGAACCTGCATCTAAGTGTGATGTCGCAACTATAGCAGCAGATGCGAGAGCCAACTCAGAGCCATCAAAAATATGGGAAAAAACATTAGTTTCTTTTTAATTTTAGAGAAAAAGTGTGGGAAAATTAATTATATTTTTAGGGAAAAGTTGTTTTTTCTATTGAGACAATATAAAATTTAAAAAATAACTTAAATATGTTTAATTTATATTGTCTTAGTTTGAGATAATGTAAAATAAAAAATTTAACTTAAATATGTTTAAAATAAAACTAGCAATTGCACCTTGGTGTGCAATGGGTACGCTGAAGAGGTGTGGAAGGTCATTAAGAGAAAATTTGGGTCTATTTTTTGCATTCATCAAAATGGTAGGGTCTTTATCAAGTGATATTGTTTGTGTGAAAAAGGTCTCAATGTATTGTGAAGATTTCAAGTTTTGTTTTTGAAAGTTTATAAATGTTTGAAAGGATATTTTATTTTCTTGGTACAAATAAGGACCAACAAAAGTAGAATTTTTTGAAACATTCTAGATCATTGAAGAAACCCACAATATTCAAAAAGAAAATGCACTCTATGATGGATGTTAAAGGTGCAGTAAAGCCACCTAGACAATTGTCTTCAAAGGTGGGAACACAAACAAAAACACCAAGTGCAAAGTCAATACAATTATTTGATCCAAGAAAGGAAATGAGTAAGATATGATCTAGATTTGATAGGAATGTTATTTGGTTCTTTGCAACATAGTATTGACAATGCAGTAATGACAAATGGTGTGCAAAGCAATAAGAAAAAGGCTCCTTCGATAATTTCTAGCGAAGTTAGAAATGATGAGCATCAAAAGTGAATAATACCATGTCCTACAAGTGTGCAAAAACCACTTACTTCAAAGACTCCAATGCAAAAGCCTCGCTAGATCAAAGAAAGCTTTCAATGTTTGTAAAGCCAATACCAAGACTTGTGAACAAATTTGAAGCAAGGTCAATAGTGAGGCCAATGCCAAAACCCAGACTTGTAAAAGTACTAGATAAAATTCACTTGTCCCCTATTGAAAGGTACACAACCAAAACTGACTCACTTCTATTAACACATGTATAATTTTAGTCTTTGCTATCTTATTTTAGTTAAGTTACATAATATTAAAAATGTAACCTACATTTAATTCATTTTAGTCATTCAACTCACATTATATATTTTAAAGGAGATGACTTTTATTTTTGGAAGTGTATTCTTGAAAATGATTTTATGTAAGAAATATATTGTAATATGGGTAAAAAATCATTTTAAAAAAATTGGCATTCATAATTAAACATACTTATTCAAATTATACAACATATTTGTATGGCATAGACTATTAAATATTATAAATTTATATTTTAAAAAGTTAATTTAAATTTATAAATTATGGATTACTCCTTTTCCAATAAGTATTATTAGGTAGAATATAAATGAACTAGAAGATCCAATTTGTATATATAGACATTAAAATGCTAATATTAAAATTTATAATAAGATTTTAAGAAATCAAAAGTTTTTATCATTACAAATATACATGAAAACAATTCATATATATTTATTCAAATTTACTATGATTATAATTTACTTTCATATTTATTTTTTAATTATTATTTATTTGTATATAAACTTGTTTTACCCAAATTAAACATTTATAATTATATTTTAGAAATAGGTATTAATCATTGTATAATATTAATCTTGATATTTACTCATTTTTATTTGTCTAATATTAGTCATTTAGTTGTGATTTTACGCGATGACCAAATTAGTCATTTATTTGTCAAATTCTACTAGTATTAGTCATGTAGTCATTTATTTGTCAAATTCTACTAGTGTCTCCCTCCCTTTCATCTCTCTCCCTCTCTTTTGCTCTCTACTCCTCTCTATCTCCTCTCTCTCTCTCTCTCTTCCTCTAGAGATAGAGATGGAGAGGGAAAGATCAAGAGAGAGTTAGTGAAGGATAGATAGATATAGAAGAGATAAATATATAAATATAAGGAGAGATAGAGAGATAGAAAGATAAAGATAGATATCAGGAGAGATGTATTTATAAAGAGAGATGGATAGATAAGAAGATAGAGATAAAGAGAGAGAGACATATGATAAATATGGAGAGATATAGAGGAAAATAAAGATATGGATATAAAGGTATAAGAAGAGAGAGAGAGGGAGAGATGAAAAGGTAGGTAGAGAGGGAGAGGGGAGAGGGAGAGATATATGGAGATATCTAGAGAGAGGAGGGAGGGATAGAGATGGAGAGAGATGTAGGGAGAGAGATGGAGAGAGAGAGAGAGAATGGGGGAGTGAGAGGTAGGTAGAGAGAGGGGTAGGGGAGAGGGAGAGATATAGAGCGATAAATAGAGAGATAGGGAGAAAGGGAGAGAGATGTGATATAGAGAGAAATAGAGAGAGAGAGGGACAGAAGGAGAGATAGAGGGAGAGGATAGCAGAGAGGAAGAGATAAAGAGATATACAGATGGATAGAGAGGGAGAGATGTGAGATAGAGATAAATAGAGAGTGATGCAAGAGCATCCTAGGTGAAAGTGCAATCGACATCAACCAAAAAAAATTTAAAAAATTGCATTTCATGTTAGGAGGCTAATTTCATGTTATAAGGCTAATTTGAATAATTTTTGGCATAACTATATTTAATTAAATAAATATAATTTTTATTATGAAATTTAGCAAGATGAAATAGTGGAGGTGTAGTTGCATTTTTGGAAAAATCTGAAAAAGTAGATTTGGGTGTTGGGTTTGTGGGAGTTACAAAATTACATGAAAATCATTTATTTATTTTTCATTATTGAAACCGCTCATTCTAGGAGAGGTGGACGTAGTTTCCCAATGGGAGGAAAAATCTATTTTTTTAATTTTTGGAGGGGGTTGTGTTGCATTTTTTGGCATTCATTATTTGTTGCAGGTTTGGAGAAAGGGAGAGCTTGGAATTGTATTTTCGTAGGGGGGTAGAAGAACTTTGTTGTAGGTTGAGAGGATTATGGAAGTCATTAAATATTAAAGGCTCTACTATTGAAGGTTGAAGGGTTCTAGGTGATTGATTGTAGAAGAAAGGTGAAAATTTTGAGGTGCTCATGGAGGAAATTAGTTCCTTTTTGTTGTAGTTTATTTTGTGTTTCATTTCAAATTATTTAAGGGGAATATGTTGCTGCCCAATAGTCATTTGATGAATAAAAATGATTTTGTAATTAGATTTACATAATGAGAAGATCTTTTGTTGCAAATTTCAATTAATTTCATGAAATTTTATTACATATTTTATTGCATTGTTGTGGTTGTTTGGGTGTAATTTCAAAGAAGAGGATTTCTTGAGAATACCTCTTTCATCAGTGGTATCAAAGTAGGAAGATTTTGAGTGTGTGAACATATTGCCAAAGAGAGGTGGTTTGCACCAGGATTGATCTTGTGAGTGTGTAGAAAATGTATGCAAGAGGAGCCCCATGTGGTAGGGGTAGAGGAAGAAATGAGAATCTTTTCCATGGTGATGATTTTAAAGCCTTGAGAAGGAAGGTGAAAGAAATACAAGATGAAATTAGAAGAGGGCTTGCACATAGAAGAGAACTAGTAAGTGATGAAGAAGAAGAAACCTCAGAGGATGCTAGCCAAACAAGTGAACAAAGAGATGTATTAGCAGCAGTTTCCAATGACCCATTTTTGATTGCTCTATCAAGGATGGGAAAAAGACAAAAATTTTATGTTCCTACATTTAGTGGGAATTTGAATCCAGAAGAGTTAGTGGATTGGATCAACAACATGGAAGAGTTCTTTGAGTTTGAAGAATTTGAGGATCTTGAAAGAGTGAGGTATGCAAAAACCATATTGAAAGGACATGCTTCAATTTGGTGGAGAGAGATTCAATTGGAAAGAGGGAGGAGAGGCAAGGATAAAATTACTAAGTGGGATAAAATGGTAGATAAAATGAAAAGATAGTTCATTTTGGTGGTCTATGAGCTTGATTTTCTCAAAAACATGCAAGGGTTAAAACAAGGAAGAAAAATAGTTCAAAACATATACTGAGGAGTTTCATAGGATCTTGATTAGAACAAGAAGGGTTAAAACAAGGAAACAAAATAGTTCAAAAAATATACAAAGTTTCATAGGATCCTAGTTTGAACATGACATGTTGAAGCAACTAAAGAGAAGGTTGCAAGATATATTAATGGTTTGAGACCAAGAATACAAGAGGAGATGAATTTGGTGAGATTTTACACATTGGAAGATGCATATCAAATTGTCTTAAAATTTGTGGAAAGAATGAACAAAAGGTATCAAAGTAAGAAAATAGAAAGAGGTCATGATGAGGAGGTTGAAGGAAGAAAATATGGAGCAGATAATAATAAGAAAAATAAAATAAAATAAGACCAAGGCAGCAGCAAAAATCAGAGATATGAAGATTCATATGGTCATTGAGATTCAAGAGGTGGGGGAAGATCAGGTAGAGGTTTTGGAAGAGAAAACTTCAGAGTAACTTATTTTAAGTGTGGAGAATATGGCCACAAAACACATGACTGTCCTCATGGAGGAAAGGCCAATAAGAAGATTAGAAAATCAAAATAAAGCAACAAATATAAATAGAGAAGATGCAGGATCATCACATTTCAAAGAAGTGGAAGATGGTGAACATTTAATGGCTAGGAGAACCCTGATGAATGAAGACGATAAATAAATTCAAAGAAAAAATTTATTTAGAACAAGATGCAAGTTCTAAAACAAGCTATGTAATGTCACCATAGAAAGAGGTAGCAGAGACAATCTCATTTCTTAAGAGATGGTGAGAAAATTGCAACTAGAGAGGAGACATCCACACCCATACAGGATAGCATGGCTACAAAATGATAGGAAATTTTTTATCAAAGAACGAAGTTTGGTAAATATTAATATAGGAGGCTATAGAAATAGAATTTTCTATGATAATATTCATATGAATTCTTGTCATGTTTTTTTAGGAAGGCCTTGGAAATTTGATAGGAAGGAGGTGCATGATGGTTATGCCAACACATGCACATTGACAAAGGATGGAGTGAAACACAAATTGAAGCCATTGAAAGAATAAATTGAGTGATCCCACAATGCTGCAATTTCTGGGAGATTCTGATTTTTGCTAAAATCACATATTTTTAGAAAATATAATGATTTAAGCCTTAAAAGGTTCCATTTGAAGGATTCCAATTGAAGAGGGTTTGATCAAACCATACCTATAATAGAGTCTCCTTTACACCTATCAAAATGTTGATAAAAAACCATGTTTGATTTACCTTTTGGGGGATCAAATGAATTCATTTAAAAATAATAATTGTATGCCCTTATTATAAACTTCCCAAAAATTATAATTCGAAATAAATTTAATTTTATTATTATATTTATTTTTTATTTCTTGTGAATGTAGGTTTTTCACTGAAAATCAAGCTCTTTATTCTGCACATGTGGAAAAATAGTAGATTATCAAAAACAAAATTTGAAAAATATTAGTGCACTAGATATTTAAATCCTTGATCCAACAAAAAAAAAAAATTGAATTTCAATACATAAAAAAAAGTTATGTTGTGTACAATTTGCTTATGTCTGAATTGTAATTGGTTTGACTTTGAAACTTGATTAAAGAAAAAAATATTCAATAAAAAACTATGAAACCAAATGAAAGTGCTAGATATCATAGTTACAAATCTAGATTCGGAAAAATTATAATTTTATCCTTCATGGAAAAAAAATTATGTTGTATATGATGACATCACTCCTTAAAAATGATGTTAACTGAAAAAAACTAGTTTTTGAAGGAGATGGAAGAAAAAGTGCAATTTGATTCCAAAAATTTTGAAAAAATAATATTGAGAATCTATTAAATACAAAATGTCACAAATCACTAGTTTTCATCATCTTCAAATTCCTCACGATTTAGCTGCTATAGGTGCCTGGAAGTAAAGATTTAGTTAGAAAAAATTAGTTAAGTGTCAAGTTTGGCCAATTATTGTAAACCAGTATTGTGGGATCATCCATCATGGGTAAGGTTTTCAGAAAATCAAGGTCTTGTTTGGTTGATGAAATCAAGCCTAAGTTAGATGGTATGAGGCATAAATATGTTGGCTTTGTTAACACTAACCATGATGAAGATGAGAAAGGTGATTTGTTGACTCAGATTGAAGCAGAGATCTCAAGTGGAATGAAGATAGAAACAAAGGCTAAGGTAAAATCTGATTTTATTGTTTCTTTTAATGAGAAAGAGAGTGAAGGGATAGATAAGTTTGTTGTAGAAGAATTTACTTTTGATAAATTTGAATTGGAAGAGTGGGGTGTGAAGGTTATTGAAGAGTTTTTTGAAGAATCCTTGTTTGAGAATAGTGGAGGTGAAATTGTTTTGAAATTAGTGATCATGATTCCTTGTCAGTTAATGTGGAAATTGAGTCTTTTGATGTTAGTACTGACACTATTTTTAGCGAAGGAAACTAGGTTACAGTAGTGTCATGTCTTTTAGAAGGCATTGAAAAAGTGGAATTTCATGAAGGGGACAAGGTGGAAAGGGATGGAAAAGGTAGAGTAGAAAATGAGGCAAAGAAATACATTTTTTTTATGAAGGAGGAGGTATAATTTTAATTGTTAGTTCTGATTTTGATGAAGTATATTGGTTGGAAAACAAATCTGATGTTTTGAATTACATGGCGGGTAGTAGAGAAAGGATGAAGCATGGTAATGTTGTAAGTTTGTGAAAAAGTGGTGCATAGAAATATTCTAGTGGAAAAGGAAATGAAGTGGATTCAAGATAGAAATAGGTTTTACAATTTTTTTTTAGTGTAACTCTTGAAACATTTATTTCTACCAGGGATGTTTAATGCAGGAGCATCCTTGGTGAAAGTGCAATCAACATCAACCAAAAAAATTCAAAATTTGAATTTGTATTTGCATTTCATGTTAGGAGGATTATTCCATTTTAGAAGGATAATTTTAATAATCTTGTTCATAACTATATTTAATTAAATAAATATCATTTTTGGTATGCAAGCTAGCAAGTGGAGATAATGGAAGGTGTAGTTGCATTTTTGAATTTTTTTGAAAAAGCAAATTTGGGTGTTGGGTTTGTGGGAGTTACAAAATTGCATGAAAATTTTTTTATTTATTTTTCCATTATTGAAACCACTCATTCCAAGAGAGGTGGGTGTAGTTTTCCCAATGGAAGGAAAAATCTTTTTTTTTTTAATTTTTGGAGGGGGTTGTGTTGCATGTTTTTGGCACTCATTGTTTGTTGCAGGTTTGGAGGAAAGGAGAGCTTGGAATGGTATTTTCACAGGGGGTTTAGAATACCTTTGTTTTAGGTTGAGAGTATTATGTCATTCATTAAATATTAAAGGCTCTACTATTGAAGGTTGAAGGGTTTCAGGTGATTGATTGCAGAAGAAAGGTGCAAATTTTGAGGTGCTCATGGAGGAAATTGGTTCCTTTTTGTTGTATTTTATTTTGTGTTTCATTTCAAATTATTTGAGGGGCATATTTTTCTTCCCAAAAATCATTTGATGAATAAAAATGATTGTGTAGTTAGATTTCCATAATGAGAAGATCTTTCGTTGTAATTTCAATTAATTTCATGAAATTTTTTTGTTGATTTGCATGCACTGTTGAGGGTGTTTGTGTGTTTTTTTTCAAAAGAAGAGGGTTGTTGAGAACCCCTCTTTCATCAGAGAGAGTGAAAGATAAAGGTAGGTGTAGAGAGGGAGAGGAGGGAGAGGGGAATGAGATAGAGAGAGAAATAGATATCTCGAGATAGAGAGAGAGAGATAGATATCTCTAGATAGATAAGGAGATAAAGGGGTGACATGGAGAGTAGAGAGGGAAGGAAGGAGGGAAGAAGAGGTGGAGAGAGAGGGAATGGATAGGGAGAGATATAGATATATAGCTAAAGGGAAGGGGAGAGAAAGAGAGGTGATATAGAGAGTAGAGAGGGAAGGAGGGAGAGAGAGTGAGAGAGAGGGAGATAGAGAAGTAGACCTAGAGAAAGAGGGGAAGAGGGAAGAGAGAGATATATAAAGAGAAATATAAGGAGAGTCTCGATGATAATTTGAATAGATACAAATTTAATCTTAAACAATATAAATATGATAAGATCCTATTGATTACTGAAAATTAATTATCAAAAAATTTATAAGATCTTCCAAAACCTAGAAACTACATTACAACTCCTAGAGATCCAAAACCATTCTAAAACATCTTGAAACTATATATATGAAATATAACTTAAAGTATAAGAAAGTAATTTTTCATATAAAAATGTAACTTATAACTTCGTGTATATAGTTTGAGGAAGAGAAGAGTGTTAGTTATGTAAGGAGGTAGAGAGAGGTGGGAAGAAAGAGATAGAAAAAACTTTACTTCTCATAAACATGTGTGTTATAGCGTGCTCATGTTATTAAAATTGTGATTTTCCAATCTTTTGGGATATACTTGCCTTAGCAATCCAGCCCAAATGGTTGTACATACATTTCAATGACCATAAATGTGTTTTTGGTAAATTCTAAGAAAATGATACAATCTCAAGAATTCTCTCCATCAAGTTTGTGCATCTTTCGATGACAAGTTAAAAATAACATAGTAACGTCAAGATTCCTCTTAGCTTTCTAACCGTAGATGTATTTTTAATGTTTTAAATGTTTTAAAGTTTTGATCTTTAATTTCTTTTGCTAGTATCTCCACTTTTATCAAAAAATTACATATGGTATTTTCGGTCTCATATTTTACATGTTCATCAAAATTTGAAGCAAATTGTACATTTTTACAAACTATACTCTATTATTTTCACATTCAAAAGAAAATTATTTTTTATTAGCTTCTAAAAATTGGGGAGCATGCTCAATTTTCTAGTTTTCAAGATTTGTTCACTCTAAAAATTAGTGAAAAATCATATATTCATTTAAAAAATAGAAAAACATTTGAGCATAAACTACATGGTGTTAGCTATGTTTTCACTTAAGTGATGTTTGAAATACTATAAAATGTTAACATTTTAGGGGGGGCACACTAGACGCTATGTTATGTTATTTTATAAAAACAAAAGAACTTTGTGTGGCTCCCCTATTTGAACCCCTTAATCTCCAATTTTTTTAAAAAAGTAGATTCAAAGAAATAAAACTCTTGTTCTTGTTACATATTCAAATTTTGAGCATAAATATCTTCAATTTATCATCCAAGGTTGGTTTATTTTATTTTATAACCTGCAAATATCAATGTGAAGAATTTTATCATGTACCTAATGATATTAAAGGAAATAAAATTTATAAGAATAGTGTTAAGTGTATCCTTTCTAGTTGTGATGATCAAAGGAAAGGATATATGCTATATGATCCTAGTGTGGATGATGTGTTCACAAGTAGGGATTTCAAGTTTAATGATGGGTTTGAGGGTATAATAAAATCATCACATCTTCCACAAGTGGATATAGATAATTATGAATCCTAAAACTCTTTTAAAAATAGTGAAAGTTCTAAGGAAACTTCCAATACAATTGAATAATCTATTCGTCTTCAAAAGACCAAGATTCTTTAAGAAATTTATCAAAGAATCAACAAACTAATTGTGCTCTTATGACCATCATAATGAATAAAAATGATACCCAAACCTATTATGAGGCTAAGAGAAAACATAAATGGGTACAAAATATACAAAATGAATGTGTCTCTTTCATAAAGAATAAAACTTGGGAATTGGTGAACTTGCCTAAGGGAAAGAATGTGGTTAGCAATACGTGGGTGTATGAGACTACTTGTTCATGTCTAATGGAAGTATTGAAAAATATAAAGGAATATTAGTGGCCATAGGGTACTCTCAAAGGGATGGAATTGATTGCACATAAAAAACTATCTAATAGCAAAGATCAACATTATTAGAATTATTATAGTATCACTAGCTCATTTCAAGTGATATTTGCATTAACTAGATATTAGTAATACATTTTTGAATGGTAAATTTGATGAAGATATCTATATGGCTCAAGTGCGAGGATTTGGAATTTTAGGATAGGAATGTTTAATTTACATGTTAAGGGAGTCGCTTTATGGCTTGAAGCAAGCTCCAAAGGCTCAGTATGCTAATATTGATGGATATTTTAAAACTTAGTGATTCCATAATATAATCATTATGATTTAAACTTCTATGTGAAGGAATTTCATAAGGTGGCATAATTATTATTGTAGTTTATGTTGATTGTATTATTATCACAAGAAATAACATAAATAAAATTAGTGACATGAAGTTAAAATCAAAAGATAAATTTCAAATGATAGATCTTAGTTTTCTACATTACTTTATTGTCATCTAGGTATGGAAAAAATATTATGGAATTTATATCTCTCAAATCAAGTATACTTTAGAAATTTTGAGTAAGTTTAGGATGGAATATTATAAGAGTGTTTCTACTCCACTTACTCTAGGATTAAAGTTGACTAAGGATATGTAAGGAAAGGATAATGATCCTACCCTATAAAAGAAACTTGTTGGTAGCCTTGTGTACTTGAATCACACTTGAATAGACATTTCATTTGCAATGGATGTGGTTTCAAGGTTACTGAGTTCTCATAAGGTTCCACATTGGATGGTAAAAAATATAATATTAAGATATCTTTAAAGGAATTTGACTATGGCTGTTTATTATTCTTCTCTTAGAAATATACAACTTGTCAAACATTTTGATCTAGATTTGGTAGGTTGTGTAGATGACCAAAAATCTACAATAGGTTATATTTCCCCTCTTAGATCTAGCCCCATTTCATGTTGTAATAAGAAGAAATCTATTATTCCTTTACCGGCTATAAAGGTTGAATATACAATAGCAAGTGACATAACTAAAGAAATATATTGGCTATAAACTATTATTTTAGTACTCAAAAAATATCAAGAATGAGGTTCTTTGATGAGAAATAAACATGTAATAACATTTTTTGGGAAATTCAATCTCTACCCAAATATAACTTCAATATTTGAGATACAAGATTTGGACTACAAAAATAATAAAATATAAAAATTATATGCAAATTTGAAAATTAAGTTTCCTTAATATGGAATTAACAAGATTAGATCCACCTTATTTATGATGCAATTAGCCAACATAACATGCTTATAAACACTACCTTAAATGTGAAATTATAACAAAAATATGTAAATAATAATATCACCTTAAGATAGCAGTAATGAGGCACAAATCAAAAACACAAGAGCATCACATAACATAGTATTTACATGGAGAAACCCTTGCGAGAAAAAATCCACCAAGAAGAGAGGCCAAGAATACATTATCTTTAAATAAATGATATTACAGTACATTCACTTCTATTCTCCATTTTTCCTCCAACATGGTAATACGTATACACCTATGAAAAACCTCCTTATGCCTCAACATTTCCTTGTTCTTATAATGAAAATATACATTCAACTATTGCTCATCATTTCTACATCTAGAGAGCTAATTTTATAGACTTGTGAAGACATCTAATGAACCAAACATGGATCCCAAAGATGGATCTTCATTCCAAACATCCCCAACCCTTGTATTACCTCCTCAGAATATGAAAGGAAATCATTTTTTGCTCCAATACTTTCCCTCCAACTTGGGCACCCAAAATTGGAAGATAGACACTACATTAAATACAATAAATGATAGAATAACAAGAGACACTTGTTTCCTCTTTCCAAGCACCCACTTGGAGAATATCAAAAATTAGTAATTTTTCTTTTTCATTAACTTTTATTATCCCATTCTAGGCACCCACATGTGAAAAACAAGTATTAAATATTTATGTCTTTAAGTCACTTTATTGATACTAGTGGAACCCATCACCCCTTATGAATGTAATACAAAAAATGTCGAGAATAAATATTATAAAACATTTTCCCAATATACCCTAAGTGCCTAGGGACACTTTCCAAGGATGTTGGAACTATAAAATATGATATAAGATTTACAAGGTAGATGGCACCTTAATCCTAATTGTAGGAGCTGAAAATTAGCTCTATGCCCAAGACCACCTACAAAAATAATGGAAACTTTCTATAACAGAGTATGCAAGAATTGAGCTTACTTGATATTAATATCTTTCAAATATGATGATGAGGTATATTACAAAAGTGTATAATGACCTTGTGTAATGAAATAACTTGCACAATATAAGAATATTATATGAAATATTCTACAAACTTGATAATAATTGAGAATAACAAGCCACTTTGAGGGGGAAGACCTCCAAATATCTCCAATGAGAACACAATTTGAAATATGATGATGAAATAAGACTCACTACCTCCTATATATACCTTATTATGCCTAGGATATCACCCACACTGACTTAGATAATCCTATATAAGTCCTAGACTAACCTAGTTAACTAAATAACAATATAATAATGATAATATGACTTAATTAAGAGTTAAGATAGTAACAAGATAACTATTCATAACCTGATGTACTCTAATATTAAGGGTGTAGTGTTCCCCCCTCTTTAGAGAACCATTGACCTCAATGCTAAGCAAATATGGATGCTTCTAAATGATTTTTTCCTCTTCCTATGTCGCATCTTCAATCAGTAAATTCTTCCATTGGGTGAGATATTGAGTGAGTGTTTTGGTCCTTAGCTTCCTTATGCAATTTTGAAGAATAAACTCTAATTCCAATATGATTCTTCCTTCTCTATTGAGCTCAGGTAATATTGTCTAAGGATGAATATTATTCCCAATTACCTTCTTCAAACATGAAACATGAAAAACTAGATGTATCTTTGTTATTGATGGCAATTCAAGCTTGTAGGCAACACTACCTATCTTTTGAATGATTTGATATGGGCCATAATATTTTGGAGATAACTTATTATTCTTTGATTGTTGCTTTAGTGACATTTTCTTGTAAGGTTGCAATCGTAAGTAAACCCAATCCCCAACTTCAAAACTTCTTTCACTACAGTGTTGGACAACTTGTTGCTTCATTCAATTTTGTGCCATGGATAGATTCTCTTTAATTCTTGAAAGTACTTGTTGATGAAGCATATGGTCCTCCATAGCATGAACTCTTGGTGACACCTTCAATGATGATGTGATGGAAGGAAGATGATATACATATAATACCATAAATGAAAACATTTTTTATAAAATATGGAAGGAAGTGTTTGCTGGATGTCGTGGCTATGTTGCTGATATGTGGTTTTCATTGATGCCAAAACTATTATAATTGGGGTCTTGAAGGCTGTACATGTCAAGGATATTGAGAAAATTATATTAAACATGTTGAAGACTACCTGTGAAGCTATGAAGTTTAGTGTGATGAAAATTTCAGTATGTTGATATTCAGAAGCTGCCGATTAAAGGGTTTGTTTCTGAGGCTATCTAGTTTATACTCCAGAAGTTTCAGAGGTGTGCATCAAGATTGGAGCAAGTTGTGAGTATTTGTGTTCCTACTGTTATTTTGCTACTATAGCTGGTGTTTCTTTTAGAAGAGAATGCAATTCTGGTAATTTGAGTTGTTGTGTATGCTCCTATGATGTTTTTTTAATTTTCTAGATCATTCTTTATCCTTATTGCATGTTTGCGTTGATCGGTGTGATCATGATCAAAGATTTTTCCTTTGCATGTTTGGGTTTTCATTTTCATGGCCGACATGGTGGTTGTAGCGTGTTGTGGATCCTCATGGATTAAATTTAGAATGCTTGGCACATTCAAGGATGTTTTTTTAGGTCTTCATTATGTTTTGATCGACTTCAATTGGTGTGCATTGAGATTTTTTCATGAATTGGGCCGACAGTTTGTATTCATTTATTATCTTATTTTTGGTTGACAAAATTATTGATTTAATTCCAAGTAGCGGATATATAAGAGTGATTTTCTTCTTCATTTTAGATGTAGATGTGTGAAGTGTGCAATGCAAAGTGTGCAAGTTCTATGTGTGAATAGAGATCAGATCATTCGATTGCAAAGCAGAGTGTGAAGAAGTGTTTGTGTGCCTAACCGAAACTATCATCAGGATTTTGAAAAAGATAATTTCTTAGTTCAACCTCTTCAAATGGATTTAATCTGAATTTTTTATGTAAGACAGTGTGTCTTCTCTGAGCAGTGAGCTCTAGGTAGTGTGCCTAAATGCATGTGCATTCCTTATTCATTTTTCTTATAATTTTAATAGGGTATAACTTGTGGATTAACCTTCATCATGGTTTTTCCCCTAATAGGGTTTTGACACAAAAATCTTGGTGTTATGTGTGTTTCTAATGTGTTGTTGATTTATGCTTTCACTGTTATTTATCAGATTTGAGATTAAAGGTTAATAAGGTTAGAAAAATTTAAATTATGTGACAATTGATTCACCCCCCCTCTCAGTTGTCTATCCTTGTTTTGCCAACAACTGGTATTAGAGCAGGTTCCTCGAAAGAATTTTAATAGCTTGAGGTGATCCAAGATGGTATCATACAAGAAGGATAGTCCTAGATTCGATGGAACAAACTACTCTATGTGGAAGGATAGAATGGAGTGTCATTTGAAGTGCATTGGTGACCCCTTTTGGAAGATTACAAAGAACAGATATGTTATTCTTCAGAATGGTCCCTCTACTCCGGATGAAATCAAATAAGCTAGAACTAATATCAAGGATATAGAAGCATTATTGAGTGCTCTGACAAATTCAGAGATAACAAATGTGATGGGTCTGAAAATAGCATATGAGATCTAGAAGAAGTTGGAAACATTGTATGAAGGAGATGCACAAGTGAAATTTTCTAAGCTACAAAGTCTGAAAGGCAAGTGGGAAAACTTGAAAATGAGTGAAGATGAAAACATTATTTACTCCATGCAAAAAGTAAATGAACTAGTGATGGGTATTAGATGTGCTAGTGGAATCTTGGATGAAGAAGAGATTGTAGCTAAAGTGCTTAGATCATTGCCTACTTACAAAATTAAATCTCATGCTATTGAAGAGCTCGGGACAGTAACAAATGTGACAAGAGATATTTTGATTGGTAATCTTGTTGCCCTTGAATTTAGTGAGTTTGGTGAATCTACCCCTAAGACAAAATCTGAATTTAAAGCTATGGTATCTGGAAGAAACCAACAAAGATATGATCCAAGAGGAAGTTCCAAAAAGACATTCAAGTATGAAGATGAGATGAAACAAATTGAAGATGAAGAAAGGGAGTTAGAAGAGTTGGAAGCATTGATTGTGAAAGGAGAAGCCAGAGGACAAGGTAAGTATAAATGAAAGTTTCCTATTAAATGTTTCTCTTGCAATAAGATAGGTCATTTTGCATCAAGGTGTCCTGAAAGAGTTCCTAGGTTCAAACCTGACAATCCTAGATTTCAAAAGAAATGTTATTATGTTGAAGAAGGTGTTATTGATGATGAATCTGACAAAGAAAATGGAAATGAATATGGATGGGTATTCATTGCTATCAAGGAAAATGGTCTGGTGTCCACTGAATCTGCTAATGATAAGAATGTTGAGAAAGCTCTTGCAACCATAATTGAAGAAAAGGATGAGTGGCTGATTGACAACGGATGCTCACATCATATGAATGGTGACAAAAGAAATTTTCTAAGATTGGAGAAATATGACGATGGTGTTGTAAGATTTGGAGACAATAATGTTGGTGTGATTTGTGGTAGAGGCACTATTTCTCTTGGTGGTAAATATAATACTAATGATTTCATTTATGTAGAAGGATTGAAACATAATCTATTGAGTGTTGGATAGATGGTCGACAAGGGAAACAATCTTCGGTTCAAAGATAGAAAATTCAAGATACTAGGAAGTTCTAGAAATGTAATTGCTTCAGGTACAAAGATAGGAGGTAACATTTTTCACCTAAGTGTTGCTAGTGAAATTTATTTAATTGCTCAAGTTGATGTAAGTTGGTTATGGCATATGAGGTTGTGTCATGTGAATTTCGATAACATTGTCAAAGTAAGCTCCACTCAAGCTGTTAGAGATCTTCCTAAGCTAGTGAAGCCTACTAACACCATATGCAAGGAATGTTAGATGGGAAAGCATACTAGAATTTCTTTTTAGAGAAAACAACATCATTCTAATGGATTGCTAGAGTTGGTGCATATTGATCTATGTGTTCCCTCCATAATAAGAAGTATAAAAGGATAAAGGCACTTTATGTTTCTTATTGATGATTAATCTAGGATGATATGGGTTTTGTTTTTGAGAGAAAAACATGAAGCATTAGAAAAGTTCAAAATTTTCAAAGTTATGGTCGAAAATGAGACAAGTTTAAAGATTAAATTCTTAAGGTCAGATAGAGGTGGTGAGCTCACTTCTCGAGAGTTCAATTCTTTCAGTGAAGAGTATGGAATCAAAAGATAGTTATTTGCTCCCTAGACTCACCAATGGAACAAAACAATTCAATATTTTGCTATAACTATGATGTTGGAATGTAATGTTCCTTGTATCTATTGGAGAGAAGATGTAAGCACTGTTGTATATACTATTAACTGAGTAAATGTCAATGGTAATTCTGGTAAAACTCCTTTTGAGTTTTGGTTTTGTTATAAGCCTACTGTTAAATATTTCAAAATCTTTGGAAGTAGATGTTATATCAAGAGAGATGAATATATAGGCAAGTTTGATGCTAGGAGTGATGAAAGATTTTTTTTGGGCTACTCTACTATGAGCAAGGCCTACCAGTGCTATAATGGAAGATTAAGGAAAATGGTTAAAAGTGCAAATGTTAGAGTTGATGAGGACACTACTAAATGATCCAGATATTGTGGATGTGATTTAGATGACCAACATGATAGTACTAATAATGGAAAGAATGCTCAGACACAAAATCAAGTTCAAATTGTTCTAGTGAATCAAGAGAATCAAGAAGGAGAGGCTAGTGGAAGTATAGAAGAAAGATCAGAAGAACCAGAAGTTTGAAAGAATCCCAAAGTTTTGAGGTATGTAAATCTAAATCATTCTGAAAATAAAATTATAGGAGATAAGAACAAAGGTGTGCAGACTAGAAGAATCGATGCAAATAGAGAAAAATGATACATGGATTCTTATTCCTAGACCTTAGAATAAAAATGTGATTGGAACCAAATGGGTCTTTCAAAATAAGCTAAATGAACAAGGTGAAGTGGTCAGAAATAAAGCAAGACTAGTATGTAAAGGGTACTCGCATATGGAAAGTATTGATTTTGAAGAAACCTTTTCCCATGTTTCTAGAATTGAAGCTGTAAGATTGTTTCTTGCTTATGTTTCTTTTAATAACTACAAAGTCTATCAAATGGATGTAAAGTCAAAATTTCTAAATTGTGAGCTAGAGGAAGAAGTATATGTTGAGAAACCAAGTGGATTTCAACTATCTGATAAGGAAGATATGGTTTTTCGATTGAAGAAAGCATTCTATGGACTCAAGAAAGCCCTTAGATCCTGGTATGCTAGACTAGATAAATACTTGTTGAAGCTTGGATTCAATAAAAGGTACTCTTGATAGTAATCTATATTTTAAGATGGATCAGGATAAAGAGTTGATTATTGAAGTATTTTTTATGACATCATTTTTGAAGGTAATGATGACTTATGTATGAATTTTGCTGATGAAATGAAAAGTGAGTTTGAAATTTCAATGATTGGAGAGCTGAAATTATTTTTAGGATATAAAATTACTCAGTTAGATAATGGAATGTGTATATCTCAGTCCAAATATGTAAGATTTACTGAAAAAGTTTGGCATGGAAGGCTCAAAGCCATTTGGTACACCCATGGTAACCGAATGCAAGTTAACATAGAATGATGATTCTCCTAAGGAAAATCAAACAAGATACAGGTCAATGATCAATGGATTAATTTATTTGACTCAGACCAGACCAAACATCATGAATGATGTATGTATGGTTTCTAGATATCAAGTTGATCCAAAGGAATCCCATGTGACTACTATAAAGAGAATTTTTAGATACTTGAAAGGGACAATTGATTTTGGTCTTTGGTATCCTAAAGATGATGATCTTACCTTGAGAACCTTTACTGATGTAGATTGGGTAGGAGATCTGGATGACATGAAAAATTACTAGTGGTGGTGCCTTCTTCTTGGGGAAGAATTTGGTGTCTTGGTTAAGTAAAAAGAAAAATTCCATTTCATTATCCACTATTGAAGTAGAATATATTGTTGTTGCAAACAATTATACTCAAGTAATATGGATGAATCAGATGTTGAGAGATATTAGAATTGAGTATGATGAGCCTATTGCTATATTTTGTGATAATTCAAGTGCCATAAATATTTCTAAGAATCCGGTGTTTCATTCAAAGACAAAACATATATCTATCAAATATCACTTTTTGAGAGACAAAGTGAGTGATAAAGAAGTCAGACTGGAGTATGTGCCTACTAAGGAACAAATTGCAGACATCTTCACTAAGTCATTGCCTAAGGATACTTTTGAGTATCTCAAAGAGAAGTTAGGGGCGATTTCCCATCCTAATCAGAACTAAGATGCATAGTCTTTGCATTAGTTTGTGCATTCATAGTCATATCTTGATTTGAATTGATGTTGTAGTGGCTGCTACTCAGGTGGAGTAGTCAAATGATTTAGATATGTGGTTTAGAGCTTGTGTACATTTTCCATTGATGTCAAAGGGGGAGAAGAGTAATGTGAAAAACTTTGTAAGAACAAAGGGGGAGAAGACTAATGTGTAAAAGGGAAGATTGTTGGAAGAAGAGTTAGTTGTGTTGATGGTGTATTTTTCACATCATGTGTTGCCATCAATTCCAAAGGGGGATATTTTTGGATGTGGTTATGTTGTTGAAATTATATGTGGTTTTAATTGATGTCAACACTATTAGCATTGGTGTCTTGAAGACTGTATATGTCGGGAATATTGAGAAAATTATATTAAACATGTTGAAGACTGTCTGTGAAGCTATTAATTTTAGTGTGATGAAAATTTTAGTATGTTGGTATTCAGAAGTTACGGATTAAAGGGTTTGTTTTTGAGCCTATCTAGTTTATACTCTAAAATTTTCAGAGGTGTGCATCAAGATTGGAGCAAGTTGTGAGTCTATGTGTTCCTATAGTTATTCTGCTACTGTAGTTGGTGTTTCTAGAAGAAGAGAAAGTAATTCTGGTAATTTGAGTTGTTGTGTATGCTCCTATGATGTCCATTGATGTTTCTAGATCATGCTCTATCCTTGTTGCAATTTCACGTTGATCGGTGTGATTGTGATGGGATATTTTTCCTTTGCATGTTCAAGTTTTCATGTTCTTGGCCAACATGGTGGTTGTAGTGTGTTGTGGATCCTCATGGATTAATTTTTGAATGTTTGACGTGTTTGAGGATGTTTTTTTAGGTCTTCATTATGTTGTGACTGACTTCGGTTGGTGTGCATTGAGATTTGTTCAAGAATTGGGTTGATAGTTTGTATTCATTTATTATCCTTTTTTTGGCCGACAAAGTTGTTGATGTAATTCCATGTAGCAGATATATAAGAGTGATTGTATTCTTCATTTGAGATGTAGATATGTGAAGTGTGTAATGTGAAGTGTGCAATTTTTATGTGCGAATAGTGATCAAATCATTCAATTGTAGAGCAGAGTGTGAATAATTTTGAGCGAAGTGTGAAGAAGTGTTTTTGTGCCTAACCGAAATTGTCATCAGGCTTTTGAAGAAGCTAATTTCTTAGCTCAACCTCTTCAGATGGATTTAATCTAAAACTTTTATGTAAGATAGTGTGTCTTCTCTGAGCAGTGACCTCTAGGCAGTGTGCATGAATGCATGTGCATTCCTTATTCATTTTCCTTATACTTTTAATAGGGTCTAGCTTGTGGATTAACCTCCACCATGGTTTTCCCCCTAATAGGGTTTCCATGCAAAAATCTTGGTGTTATGTGTGTTGTTGATGTGTTGTTGATTTATGTTTTCACTGTTATTTATCATATCTAAGATTAAAGGTTAATAAGGTTAAAAAAAATAAAAAATCTTTTACAATTGATTCACCCCCCTCCCTCTCGGTTGTATATCCTTGTTTTTCCAATAGTTTTATGCCACCATTTTTTCTAGTGGTAGTCAATCTACCCATTGAGATTATTTGTCTAAAGTGAAATAACATAGATATCCTTGGACAAAAATATCTTAATAACCTATGTTTTCCCATCAAATTGAGGAGTATGAAGAGCTATGGGCCAATTGAGTACCTAAACATGAGAATAAATTTGTCCAAAAGTTACTAGTAAAGATAAGATCAAATTTACTAACAATAACCTTAGGTATACCATGTAGCTTTTGATTATTCTCCAAAAATTATTTTTCCACTATACTTTCTATAAAGGATGTGATAATGCAATAGAATGTGCATATTTAGTGAGGTGATCCATTACTACCATGATAGCATTCTTACCATTAGATCTTGGAAGACCTATGATGAAGTCCATGGAGACCTCTTCACAATGTTGGTTGGGAATAACTAAGGGTTACAAGAGATCATGTGCCTTAATTGTCCCCCCTTTATTTCTTTGACAAACCAAACATTCTTCAACAATTTTTTTGAACATCCCCTTTTATCCCCTCCCAAAAGAAAGACCTTCCGGATCTGATGAGATGTCTTAAAAAAAATCGAATGACCACCAACTAGAGACTCATGCAGCTCTATGAGAATATTTTATTTGAGAGAGGAATTATTTTAAAGATACAATCTCTCTTTATACCACAAGGTATATCCCTTCCAACAAAACCTATATGAACTACTAGGATCACTTTGTATCTCTCTTCCAACATAATTTTTGAATGAGATTACTCAAGTAGCAATATCAGTCTACCACTTTGCTTGGCTTCTACTACTCAATCTTCTTGTAATATTGAAATGAAATAAAATAAAGATTATTATTTTCATCCTTCCTCGATAGTAAATTTGGCAAAAAAAATTCCTTCCCTTTCTTATATGTAATATAAAAATCATATCCCAACATTTTTGTGATCCATTTTTGTTTCTCTTCAAAAGATAATCTGTGTTCCAAAAATAAAATATTTTAGGCTATCATGATCTATCTTAACCTTGAAGTGTCTACCCATTAGATAAGGCCTCCATTATTCTACTTCATAAAGAATAAATAGCATTTCCTTCTCATAAATAGGTTTGATTTGATTCTTACGCTCTAATTGATGACTCTCAAAAGAAATGGGCCAACCCTCTTGCATGAGAACTACTCCTATATCATTTCCTAAATAATCATATTCCACAATAAAATCCTTGGTGAAATTTGGAGTTGCAAGAAGTGGAGTTGTACACATAGCCTCCTTCAGCATTTCAAATGTTGCATTAGTATATTTGTTCCAATGAAATGAATCCTTCTTAAATAAAGTTGCGAGGGTGTTGCTTTATGGTCATAATTCTTCAAAAATATTCTATATTATCCAGTCAACCCCAAGAAACCTCTCAATTTCTTAATGGTTTTGGGAATAGGTCATTCCATGATAGCATTAATTTTTGTTAGGATCCACCTTTAATCCTTCATTTGAAACTATGTGTCCCAAGTACCCCACCTCATTGACACCAAAAGCACACTTGGATGGCTTAGCATAGATTTGATGATCTTTGATAACTTATAATACTTGATCTACATGTTGCAACTGGTCTTCCCATGTCTTGTTATAAATTAATATATCATCAAAGAACACTAATATAAACTTCCTCAAAGATTTCTTACAGATGGAATTCATCAAGCTTTCAAATGTAGATAGAGCATTTGTAAGACCAAATGGAATCACCAAAAACTCATAATGACCCTCATAAGTCCTAAATGTTGTCTTACGAATATCTTCTTCCTTAATTTGAATTTGGTGATAACCTAATCTAAGATCTAACTTTGTAAAATGCATAGATCCATTCAATTCATCTAGCAAATCATCAATGACTAGAATAGAAAACTTTTCTTTGATGGTGTACATGTTGAGCACTCTATAGTTCGAGCACATGTGCCAAGTTTCATCCTTCTTATGCACGATCACCACAGGTGAGGAATAAACATTTTGGTTATGCCTAATAATTCATGCCTCTAACATCTCCTCAACAATATTTTCAATCTCAATTTTCTCTATATTGGGTACCTATAAGGCCTGATGTTGGGTGGATAGATCCTTGGAACTAGTTGTATTGCATGATCATGATCTCTCTTATGAGGAAGTCCTTTAGACATATATTTGAAAACCACTAAGTGACAATCAATTATTTATTATAAATTTGGATGGGTGAGAGCATTAGATTGAGAGACTTCTAATGAATATAGTTGGGCCACAAATCCATCCACTCCTTTCTTAAGAAACTTCTGCATTTGATGAGAGCTTACCATTTGTGGGGACTTTGCCTTCAACCCTCTTATATTTACTATCTTTTATTGTGATTGAAGTCTCATGAATAGTTCTTGGAAGTTTTTCTCAATTATTTCCAAAGTAGTAAATCATTGTACTCCCAAAACAATATTTGATACACCCATGGAGATAGCATACATTGGTCTATTAAGGTGGTAGTCTCCCATAAATAATTTAATGCTATATCATGTTTGAGAACAACTAATAGTACCACCATATGCAATCAAGACCTAAAATGTTGGAGCTAGATATATAAAACAATTTAGATGAGTAGCCAAATTTTCATTGAAATTATGAGTACTCGAGTCAATCAACACTATTACTTTTTTATTATTTAAGAAACCCACTACCTTGAGAGTTTGTGGGGCAGTAAAACTAGAGATTTCATGATAAGAAATGATCGGTTGGGTATCATGTGATTCATCCTCTGACTCCCTATCACCTTATAATATTGGTTTCTCTTCTTCCTCACTTGGACCTTCATTATAGAATTATTTATTTTCATTGTATTTATGTCCTCAACTATATTTGTTGTCATAACTATAACATAACCCTTTCTCTCTTTTCTCCTCAATTTTTTGTGGAGTTAATCTAGTAGTTTGAGGTGATGAATATGTAGGATATATCCTAAATCGCTTACATTATTTACAATCCCTTATCACCTACTAGCTAAAAAATTCTCCTCAACTTGTATTTCCATTAATATTGCTTCCAATAAGGAATGTGGTTGGAACAATCGTACTTCATATTTTATGTGGTCCTTAAGCTACCTAGAAATAGTTCCTTCAAATTTTCCTATCACATTTACCACTCTTAGACAAAGGGTTTGAAATTGTTGAATGCAATCCTTGACCATGCATTTTTTCTTTAATTTAGTGATTTGGCAGAAGTGGCTATCCATAAATTTATCTCCATAATAGGTAGCAAGTTCCTCTTGAAAAAATGACCATGTGACCACAAAACCCTTCTTTCTCTTCTCATCACATAGCCAATGATACCAAATAAATTGATCTAATTATAGGTAGAATGATGTCAAATCCACCCGTTTTTACTAGGAACATGATGAATATCAAAGAACTACTCCATTTGGAATATCCAATTGGTTGGATCCTTGCCATCAAACTTTCTCATATCCAACTTGGGTATGAATTTCCTTGGCATAGGATTATTAACGTAATGATCCTTCTAGAAATCAAATTCAATCCCAAGAAATTCATGTCCAACAAAGGCATTATCTTCCACCTTACTTGATGAGTCTTCACCCTTAAACTTAATACCCTGAATTAATGATTTCAATTCACTCGTATCCTTTTGCATGTCAGTTTTTATTGACAAATTTCTTCAGTCATCTTCTTCTCTAGTGATCGAGTAATTATCAAAAAGAGTGGAGAGGTAAACTTTCATTATTGTGTCATTATCTAAGCTATCCAAAAATAAAAATATTTGTTAGCATAGAATCTATCTAAGCGATAGTGGATTCTATTGCTTCATCTTTGATCATTACACCAAGTGTACCATAGATTTCTGGTCAGTTTAACGGTCTTCTAGTGGGTCAAAAAAAAAAAAAATTCTTTCATTTTATCCCAAAAAATAAATCATTTCCTTTATATTCCATTCTTAATCCTCCAGACTTATCTTTTTTGTTTTAAATCATATTGAAATCTCCCCCCATGATCCAAGAGATATTAGGTAGATTGCACATCTATTTCCATAATCCAATTCTTTCTTTATACCAATTAGAGGAATATATTGAACATATACCAAACCTCTTGTTATCATTTTCAAAGATGGTCCATACAACTTTGTTACATGGTGAAGAACTAGAATCAATTACAAGGTCTTTCCATTTAGGGGAAATTAAGATGACTGCACCACCTTTACCTCTTTCATGGTTGGTGGAGAAATGAGATGCATCCCTCCAAATAAACCTTAGATTATTTTCTAAGGTGAATTTGGTAGATTTAACCTCTTGCAAGAGGATAATATCAGTATTATTTTCATGGTTCAAATAAATTCTAATGTAATATATTTTTTGTTTGGTGGATTCCAATTCTCAGACATTCCAACTAGTACAGTTCAGATTCATCATCTTCCATACTTTGGTTTTACTCTTAAAAAAGGTGGGAAAATGGATGATCTAAAATAGGGGCTCCTAGGTCCTTCATTCAAAGAACTAAGTAACTAAAGATGTCCCTCTTCCGAAAATTTCATTGAAACTAAGATATTCTAAGGTGTGGAGGTTGACTTTCAACCCTAAGGTGAGTCAATCATACCCGAATCTCTAGGTTTCTTAGGACAGTAGGACTTGGAACTAAATGGAAATGATTTGATGCAACTAAACCTAATGAAAAATATGGCCTAGATTATAAACTGTAAGATTTTGAAGATATAAAAATCAAATTAACATTTTGCAAGAAGATCTAAGAAGGGTTTGGACACATGTACCTGGCATTAAAATTTGGTTTTGAGCACTATTGAAGGACAGGTTCACCTAGGGTGAATGAGTCCTGGTTAGGGTGTCCAAAAAAAACGTTTAGCGGTCCTCTAATGTTAGATATTGGCTTCAATTTGACACATGTTCCACTATTAGAAAGTTGAAAATAAGACATACAATTGAGTTTGCATGGCTTGACAGCAATAATGACAACTTATGCAATGTTGTGAAATTTTTCTTTGAGATCTTTCCAATCCTTCAACATGTAATCTGCACATACAAATAGAGGGAAAAACAAATATTTTGAATGAGGTTTTTCCTTAGTCAAACCCAATGTTTGGTAATTAAACCTTGATAGAATGATAATGCTAATTGATAATTTGAAGGAATGATGAATGAACAGTTTCTTTCTACAACTCACCAAACCTTTAATGGCTTCCCTTAGAGGACTTAAGTCAACCACATCACTCCAAGGAATTAGATCTTTCTTTTCTTCATTTGTTGGATACTTGAATGCTTGGATTCTTTAATATCAACAATGCATAATAGCCTTCACAAGATGACATGAGCACACATAGCTTGAACATGATGATAGGATCTTGAATGCTACAATAGATGGTTGCTCTTGAATGCTCTTGTTAATAATATTTTCTCATATGAAGTCTCCAAAAAGTGTGTTCTAATTTGAATTGATAAAAAGACTATGTATTTATAGGTGTTTATCTAATTTCTCAAAAAATAGATTCCAAAAGCCGATAATTACATATGAAATTTGAATCATTAAAATACCGTCAAAAAAATATTAAAATTTGGGACCTAGGACTTAAGGAGGACCCATTCGCCCTTGGGCGAATAGGTTATGGCTCAAAAGTCTAAGACACATTAATTTCGTGGTGATTAAAATATTAATTGTATTAATTAAATATAGTTTTCCCTTTCAGAAAATAAGAAAATAAGGGCTTTGAGGTACAAAATTTGGAAAATTAGGAGCTTAATTAAGTCTAATTAATTAAGGGTCCCAAACATAGTGTGAAATTGTAAAGGCATACAATTTCCTACACCACACCTCCCTATTATACCTAAAACTGCCAAAGCATTTAGGAAAGTTCTTTTCTTTAGATCTTAATTTATTCTTCATTTTGGGGTATGGATCTCTCCCAATCAACCTACTTTTACTACCTCTTTTTAATTTCTTTTTCAGAGCTTCAAGACCTAGAGATAGACTAGGTTCTCATGTTTGTTCAACAATTGGTGGCAAAGAAATTTTTAGTCTCTCTTTAGGGTGCATCCCTTGATACAATACCTTATCAAAGGGAATGTTAATAAAATATTTTTTTGGACTCCCATCCTAGGTTGAATTGTCATCTTCATCCATCTCCCTATTGATGATAATACAATTGCATGAGAAATTTCTAGACTCAAATAAAAGATAAATTTAAATGTAGCCTATGGCTATTTAAATTTATATATGTAATCGAATTAATTAAGGAGGCGCCTTAATTATGTATAAAAGAATAAAATATTATAAAATATAATTATTTATTATTTATTGAAATGGCTGACTTATCTTGAGATTTGTGCCTCCTCAAGAAGATGTCTTTTCTCTTGAGGCCAACATCTCTTCATGGAGGGTTGTGATTGGATATATATAGGAGATCATTCATTGTGTTCAATCATCAAGTCAAGCAATTCGATTCAAGGAGAAGAAGTTCATTTGAAGCACAAGAGCAGAAGCATGATCTAAGTAGCAGATCGATTCTTTGTGTAGCAGATCAATTTATATCTTTGCATCTAGGAGAGGTGTTATTCATTATATAAGATAGGCATTACTTTGTTCCTAAGTTGTAAGTGTATTTCTTCTCTTATTTGCATCAATATATAAGGGATATATTGGTTGGATTTTTCTCCCTCAGGTTGGAGGGTTTTCCCAGGGTATTGGTTGTGTCATTGTGTCAATTTTGAATTAATTTTTGCATTCTAATCTGATCATATAAATCTAACACTCTCTATCTAGTACCAACCCACCACCACTAAAGTTCCCAAGTTTTGGCCCTATGTTAGAGAGGGAGGGGTTTCCAATTTTGTCATTGGACATTCTTCTACCAAGATTTTGATCATCAAGCACAATTAAAGATTGTTTTCCTATAGCTAATTCATAGGCAATATCACTTTTCCATAAATTATCTCTAGGCAAAGTAATCCTTTTAGAATTGGGTGTGGTCCCCCAGTAAAATAATTTTTATTTGACACCCCAAGTATATTTTCAGGTCATATTGAGAACTCCTCACTCCCTTTGGTGTGGAATTTATAGGCTTAATATCTCTAGAGAACTCGCAAGGAAATGACACTCTATCTAAATCTATAGATTACAAATATTCGAAGCAACGAGCCTCAATATTTCCCCCCTCTATGGCCTGAGACCCGAGGCCTTTTCTTTTATTGTTTTCCACTATTGCTTGCTTAATTTTGTTTATAGCCAATTGTTCAATATTCTTTTTGTGTCTATGGATGACTTACCCCACCTTCCCCAGACATTTTTAGGGGCTCCATGCAGGAAGAGCTCTCGACCCAATTACAAACCTTTTTAGAGCCTCTCGAGCTCCATTTTTTCCCACCATTTTGGTGATTTCATCTACACTTTTTTTTTACAAACCTAGGATCCTTATTTGATAATTTAAACGGGCCATGCATGGCTGGAATGATGTTCTAATCTGAGAAAACTACACTTAGGGGATAATTATCCTTCTGGATAATCTCAAAGTTCTCTATAGGTCTTGGCTACTTGATTGTTATTTGGTACCTTTGGTCTTATGATAGGCATGCTAGTTTTTGACCTTTGAGAGGTACGAGTCTTCTTTTGGAATATGTGGAAATTTTTCCTAATGTGTCCCTCTTTTTTACAAAGGAAAAACTCATTGAATCCTCCCATCATTTCTACCTTGCACGAAATCTATTTGTCTAAGTGATTTAATTACTATTTCCTTAGGGATATCAATTCTTGGAGATAAAGCCACAAGAATCCTCACATCCATGTTTAGAATGGTAGCCTTTGATTCTTCCACTTTCATTACTTTACCTAGAGGGGAAATCAATTGGGGAAGAAATACCCAATATTGGGGAGGGACGTCTTTGATTTTGAGCCATCTTGGATAAGACAACACTAATAGTTCTTCATTTACTTCTTTATCCAACCAAAGAATTGCCCTATAAATGGCTTTCCCTATATTCCAATAAGATTTTTTTATTGCCTTTTCTTGCATGACATTATCTCTAAATAAAACTAACAAAAAACCTTTTTGAATTAATTTGGAGAAAGAACTCTACAACCGTAGATTTTTTCCCCACACGTTCTAGAACCAATCATCCAAGCATTTCCTAGCAAGAATACTATTAAGGTTTAGGGCTACCAAAAATATAGCAATTTTACTTAACCTATTTTCTTCTTTCTTAATTTCATTAACCATATCAGTATTGGGTGCAAGGAACAACTTATTAGGGTAGGATAGAGAGTCCTTACCTGTTCTTCCGCCTTCTCCATCACCTTCAGAACTCCTGCCATTACTCCACCTTAGGAATTCAGTCGACGAAGGGGTCTTAGCCTCTATTGAACCAATCAAAAATTCTTTGAAGGATGGTTTCAAATTAACTGACTACAAACAATAAAACAATGGAAAATATTCAAGGCGAATGAGAGTTATAAGGGTTAGAAAATCAAACCCTAATGGCCCTAAGCCATTTTGAAGGCGTCAACAATGTGTTTGCACCCTCCATATTTTAAATTAATATTTAGCTCTAGATATTACATTTTAGAAAGCAACTAATGTTTGTAAGTGCATTTTTTAAGTAACAAATAAAATTTAAATCACCAAGATTGTGTAGTGATTTTCCAAATTAATTCCTAAGGTTTTGAGATTCTTCTCATGGCCTATAATTTTTTAAGCAAGGAAGTTGCTTTTCCTACATTAGAATCACTAAAGTACTTGTGGACATTTTAGAATGACTATTTTTAACCACTATTATTTTTAGATAATCTTCTAAAAGGTTTATTTGAGACTTCACTTATTAGATGACATCAATTTGAAAAAAAATCAAGTTGGATGATCTATTTTAGGTAGTTTTGTATTAGAGCTTTCTCTAAATACTCATATTATTTATTTTTGTATTTATCTTGAAATTTTGCATTGCATGAGCATGCAAAACCTCATAAACACTTATAAATCAATTATTTATGTAATTAGATTGAAAACCAACATTAATTTTCAATTTTTTTAATTTAGTTTTTGTAGGTTTCTATGCAAATCTCCACGTTTAACTCATAATATATTGTGTTCATGTTCAATCTAATTAAATTTGTGTGTTGTACTCATAATTTTTAGTATTTATTTTTTGTCAATAAGAAAGTGTTTGGTAGTCATTATAAGTTATTTTCTTTAAATCAAAAGATTATAAGAAAACCTTTCAACTTGTGTAGAATTATTGATTAGCCTTGTGCTTATACTCAAGAATCAAAGTGATGGGTTATTTCTATTGAGTTATAAGGTTTCTGTTAAAGTTTTTGTTACAAACCCTTCTAATTTGAAAAAAGGTTTTTCTTTACACACTTTCTTTTTGTGTTTCCCTAAAAGAGAAAAATTAAAACACTAACAAAGCATTCATGCATGTGGCCAACTTGCTCAATTTTTTATTAAGTTAGCATTTTGTTGGCCCAAACTTATTATAGGTTTTACACAAAATCCATTATTTCTAGCTATTTAGAAAAGTTTATTAATCAAGGAAATATCATATACTTTCCTAAACAAGATCTAGAGTTAATTACTAGTTGGCAACCCACTAAATTGCTCATTATGTCTTAAAATATTCTTGCCCAAGAATTTTCCCTCCATATTCATTCTCTACTCCTTCCAATTGTTAGGCCAAACAAAACAGGTTTTATTCAAACTCGCTACATTGCTAGTAATATCATTGTGATCTGTAGGGCATGAAATGGGCAAGTTCTTCTAAGTAAACCTCAAGTAATATGACTTTTAAAATGATCAAATTAGACAAATATATCTCTTAATTATTAGGTGAAAAGGGTATAGTTTAATGAATTTATATGGTTAGATATTGGGCATTATAGTAGAGGACAAGAGAGGGGAAAGCTTTCATTAAAGTAGTTATATAAGTTAAAATATTTTTAAAAAAAAATCATTCCACTTGTTAGGGTTTGTGAAAACCAAAATTTATCCTCATTTCAATTTGTTTTGGTTTGTGACAACCATTACATTATTCTAGACAAATACACACTTTAGTTTACTACTAGAGATTTTGTTAAGAAAATTTAAGAAAAACAAATCAATTCCATAGATAAAAGTGTTATTGAATTTATATTTTGAATCTTAGCTCAAATCCTTTGCACTTTTGACAAAATTGATTTTTTTGTTTGTGTGACCCACTTTTTGATTAAAAAAAAAAAGGAAAGGGCATTAATCCCAAGATTTTTTAAGACAACATATATCAAGCCATAAAAACATCATAAGGGCATGTAGGCCTAAACAAATAGCTAAAGGGCACATAGGCCCAACAAAATTAAAAATTAATAAGATAGACCCGAGAAAGAACAAAACCCATAAATACCCAACTAGTTGATCAAGCTTCATTCTTCTAAGAGGGAATCCAAGGACACTTCCCAGTCCTCCTTATCCTTCTTCTCTTCAACTTTATTATCATTCACATTCTCCTTTTCATCTCCTTTTTCCCTCTTCTTCTTTTGTTTGGTAATCTTGGAATGACCAAAGATAGTACCTATAGTAACGGAAAAAGTATCCCTTTTCTTCACTTAATTTGAGAATAATTAATATTAAAATGAGCCTAATGTTGCCTTGATTTAGTGTTATAATGCTTTTCACATTAATATTAGGGCCCTTTTAAACTAAATGGACCTTATTGTGCCTTATTTAGGGTGTTATAAAGTGTATCTTTATTAATTAATTGAGCTTATTTATGCCTTAATTGGTCCTATTTTGCATCCACAAGCCTAATTAGTTGCATCTTTCCGTGGATAATCTTCACACTAATCTAGGGCTTTATTAATTAATTGGGCTTATTTATGCCTTAATTGGTCCTATTTTGCATCCACAAGCCTAATTAGTTGCATCTTTCCGTGGATAATCCTGACACTCATCAAATAACCAATCATAATTCAATGTCTGAGGTTGTGTGTTCTAGATCTGGTGATCTGGGACTCATACACCACCTTGGGTGTATGAGTCCCACCTAGGTCTCGATATTTTAAGCATTGCCTTAAACAAGAAACTTCTTGAAGTTTGTGTCACGTGTTTAAGACACTAGACTCATACACCCAAGGTGGCGTATGAGTCCCGATTTAATTAGGACCTATTTTAAATCAAATGCTTGGTGAGATTTTATTATCCTAGATCTGATGTCAACTTGTAGTGTTGTAATTTTGGAAATTTGGCATAAACAAGTATAAACACAAGGTTATGTCACATAATTTCTCTTAACAACCTAGAATTTCATAAGCAATCAAGATTACTTTCACCAAAGCATTTCTAGGGCATTCAAGGGTATATTTATAGAAGATTATTGCAACAATCAAGTGCCATTTCATCATGTCAAAGGCTTGATGTATCATGCATGTGGTTTTGAGATAATGTTGTGATATATTGTTCAAGATCAATTCAAGTATTCAAAGGAATTATCTTTCATCAAGAATCATGATCAAAACCTACATTCATTAAGGCCACTTCATGCTTGTTTTCAAATCTACAAGGTTCTATTGTTTCATCTTATGTTTCATGTTTCATTTCATTCATGCTTCATTTCTCATTAAGGTTTGATTACCAAAATGAGGTTTGACCAAGGAAAACCCATATTCCCCAACACAACAAAAATTTTCCCTCTTCATGTGTGATTGTAGACTTAGTTGAATTGGAGCTTGAAGATCCTTTGAAGACAAAGTTGCAAAAGTTGTCAAGAAGTTGTCATCTTCATGGAAACTCACCTAAAAATCAAAATTTAGACATTTAGACTTGGAGATCGGACAAGAAAAAAGATATAGAAGACCTCTTGAGGCTACATAAGTTTCAATCAAACTCTAATACTGGGACTAAATCACCCCTCTGGGTGTATGAGTCCCAGTATACCCCTTTTCACCATTTTTTTGTAGATCCTGATTTGTGAGCAGAAGATTCTAGATTCTACCCAGATTCTAGTAGCAGGATTAAATCGCCCACCCTGGTGTATGAGTCCCAGTGCACTTGAAGAAGAACAAAAAATTTTAGGGTTTTCAAATCTTGTTTAGATATATCCTAGGGCTCATCCAAGAAGTTGGGTCCACAAAAAGCTCAAAAAGTGGAAGTGTTTTTGCTGTTTTTCAGAATTTGTCACACTTGGACTAAAAATTTGATGCACTTACACAATGAATTTTTAAAAAAGTCAATAATATGAAAGTTTGAATTTTGAATCTAGTTTCTAAATATGTAAATTATTCAAATACCCAAATTGTAGAAATTAAATTTTGATAAGGATCTATAAAAACCACTTTTTAAAAGTCCCTATTTTTTAACCATACCATGCATGTGTACGGACAACACTTTTTGACTCAAATAAAATTATTTTGCTAATTCCTTTTGAGGAAAGAGAGCTAACAATATGAAGATTGATGAGGAATTTTTTTTGTAATTTTTTGTTGAATATTTTTTTTATTAAATTCTTATTGGCCTTAATTGTTGTTTTTAAAAATCAACATGTACGGATAGCATAATTTGACCTAAACTAAACATTTTTTGAAACTTTTTTTTTTCATTGTGTAGAGAATTGTCTGAAGATTGATTTCATATTATTTCTTTTGTAGAAAACTTAACCAAAAAAAAGTCTGATATTTCAAGTTTAAGGACTAGTTTGCTTTGAAATTAATTAAAAAATAGAAAATATAATCCAATCTTAATAAAATTTATATATTTAAAAACTAGACATCGTTTTCTGTAATGGGTTTTAATTTTATAGATTGATTCATAAAAAAATTTCATCAGCCATATTGTCAAAGTTGAACATTCTTCTTCAATCTGCCTTAGTTTTTTATTTGCAGGTCAAAGGTTAAGGCTCGGATTACCAAGCCTTTTCTGAGCCTAAAACCAAGGTTGCATGTGGGTTGGGAAACCAAATTTTAAATAACGTGTACGCATTACTGAAACGCGTACATGTTGTTTAAATGAAACACGTACGCGTTTCATAATGCGTACGTGTTATGTTTTTACCCGTTGGGTAAAGATAACGCGAACGTGTTTCTAATATAACCATTTTTCCTTGATTTGAGATTTTTTGGTACATCACATTTTTCCTACAACATTCTTTTTTGTAGTACGGCCTAAAAGCTCCATTTTTTGCATTTTTTATTGCAAATTTGTCTTGTGCAAGGCATATTCTATTGCAAATTGGTTGAAAAATCAAGTGTAGGTTGAATTTTCTAAATTGGAATCAAGTACAAGAATAGTTTACAAGAAGATTCAAAAAAAAGAGTTTTTGGATGTATTCATGATGTTTTTGTACTTCAAAGTTCAAAGAAGAAAGGATTTTCATAGTACAAAATGTTATTTGAATATTTGAAGGAGATGAGAATTTGAAAATTGGTTACAAGAAAATCATTTGTTTTTTCATCAAAGAGGGTTTGGTAACCATGGGATCAAATCAAAAACAAAGAAAAAAGTGTAGAAAGTCAATGACACCCGAACAAATTCAAGCAAATAAAGATATGGAGGCAAAAAGACAAAAGGATAGAAGAGAAAGAATTCGTCAAATGAAAAATTTGGAAGCATCTAGTTCAATGAATGTTGAAGAGAAAGCCATGAATGATGAAATGAATGTAGATGATGCAAATGTGGAGATGGTGAATATAGAAGAAAATGCAATTATGGAGACAAACTCAACTATGTCTTCAACTTCAACTTTGAATGATATGGAAATAGTACCTATGCAAACAACTTCGGGTATGTCTTCAAATCCACCTCCCAATGATATGGAAAATGCACCTATTCAAACAATCTCTCCAGGTATTTTTTCAAACCCAAGTATTGATAATATTGATTTTGCTTGTTCAGATGAAGCTAGATACACCACTGATGATATCAATAATTCTAGGGTTGAAAGAATGCAAAAACAAAAAAATGATGAAAATATATCTTATGAGAATGTAAATGTTAATCAAATCCCTCATATTGATGACAATGAGAATGAAATCCTTTTTTACATTTAAAAATTAAAATCGAACCCCTTGTGTGAATGAAAATGAAACCCCTTGTATGGATGAAGGTGAAAATGTTATTTTTACAATTGAAAAAAATGTGTTAGATAACCTTTGTGGTAAAATTTCTTGGAGACAAACTAGAACTTATGGAAATAAAATATATAAAATATTTATTTATAGAAATAAATTAGGATTCCATTGTCAACTCATGGTGCAATTGATGAGAATGTGGAAAATGATAGAAGTGATGAAAAAATTAGGTATTTTTGTAAAACCAAAAAAGAAAGATGATTCAGTAGAACAAGTCATTTCTAGTGTTGCTAATTCTATTGATTTTATAGGTAAGAAAAGTCGATCTAAAGATAAAAATGTGGCTCATCGTGCAATTACAACTGCTTTAGTTGATAAAGAAACTTCAAATAAAAGAATGTTAAGTAAGATTAGTAAATGTATAAAAGTAAATCCAAAAACTTTGATTAAAGCTGCTAAAAGAAGAGAAAATATTGAAAAGGATCCAATTTATCAATGTTGGATTTTTAGTGTTAGACTCCCAAGATCAGACATGAAATTAACTAATGAAATTATATCTTTAATTGAAAAATTTTGGCATGATAATACAAGAGTATCACCTAACATTAGAGATGTCTTAAAATTAAGGGTGGGTTCCAAAATTCGTGTACCTCATCCAAAGCATCTGTTAGATATGACTCAAATTGAATTATATAAACAGAAATTAGATGCTTCAATCTTACCATTGAATATTAAAATAAGTCAAAGATGACTCGAAAAGTGTAAACTTTGGTATGTTAGAATTAATGAGCAACGAATCTCTTGTTGTTGTAAGACTCATGTACAATTTCGTTATTATTATGATAGTTTTCGATATATACAATGCACTTTACATGTTAACCAAATTATGCAGGACATTTGTGGTATTAATATGCCACCTGAAAGAATCAAAGATTTTCTATCAGGTTTGTTTTGTGAACCCTCTAACGAAAACTTATTTTATTTAAAATCATTTATTTCTGGAGAATGTAATAGATGTACTAATTTTTCATTATTACGAGAATGTATGCATAAAGTAGTTTAAATGAATTTGGACAACAATTAGTAGATGTAAAAAAAATTAAAAATGTTGAGTATTCTATAAAAGATGAAAAAATTGGAAAATTTTGTGAGCTAATTATGGAAAAATTTATTGTGCATGCATTTATTAAAGAATTTAAAGATAAGATTGTACCTAAATATTTTCAACACTCTCAGGATTCTCATTGGCTTGATAATCAATTTCGTTTATGTAAAAAAACATTCCCAATTGGAACTATATTGTCAATTGTTGATTTTGCTGAAAATTATACTCTTGCTCCACAAGAAGAAATTCAATCACAGTATTATAATTCAGTGCAAGTAGCTATTTTTGTTCATATTGTTTATAGGCATGCAAATGATAGTAGAGAAGATAATAGATTTTTTTTGAGAGAGTACCATTTTTATGTAAGTGATAATCGATTACATTCATTTGAGTTTGTTCAATATTGTTTTGATATATTTTATAAAAATTTAAAAGAAAGAAGAATTCAATTGCTAGAACATCTCATATGGTCAGGTAATTGCACGGGTCAATTCAAAAATGCTAGGATGTTTTATTGGTTATGTAGATTTCATAAGGAAAATAATATCCAACACATATGGAGTTTTTTTGAAGCCGATCATGGTAAGTGAGAACATGATGGATCAGGTGCATGTGTGAAAAGAGCTCTTGCTAGAGAGCAACTAAAATTTGAGGATGCTGCAAAATTTAGAGATGCACGTGCAATTATAGATTGGTGCAATGCCAAATTATCTACAAGAATAAGTGAGCTCAATAATTCACCACTTCTTTTGGTTAGTTGAAGAAAATGATATTTGTTCTCGACAAGATTGTGAAACAATTAATGGATATGTAAAATGGCATTCATTTAAGAGTTCGAATGAAAACACATGGACAATATGGAGAAGGGAGTTGGCATTCTTTTTTCAGTTTTGTATTGCAGGTGATTGGGAGGCTTATGAAAATATGGAATGGGTCGAGCAATGGCAACAAAGAGCCTTAACACCTACATCGATACATGTTCAACATGGAACAATAATTGAATATAATCAAGCATTTGCATCAAATGATTATGATCGTGTTTCTGATCTTGTACACGAAGGTACATTATTTATTGAGATGAATTTTATATGTATGCATGTTTATATACATTAATTAAATATAAGTCGTGCTCTTTATTGAATTTTTATCTATTTTTGTAGGACATGTGTATGTTGTTGTTGCACCTGAGGGGAATGAAGAGGAGACAGAGTACTAGTTGGCTAGATGTGTTGAGAGAAAAAATAAGTTGGTACATCCTAGAGTGGATGATGATAACTTTGAGTATCCGACTAGTTCATTCATTGTTGTTTGCACCTGGCTTCGAAAATATTTGATAAGAAAGAATGGCTTGCCTGCATTTGAAGATTATGAAAGACACAAGAAGATTATACATTATTCACATTTAATTTTGGCAACCAATATAAAACTAGTTAGATATCAAGGGAGGCCTGCTAATAAAATTTTATGTACACTTTCAATGGATGATCATAAGACAATCATAGATGCATTACAAAAGAGAGAGGATGTGGATGGCACAACAGAGTAAATAAATATTGGTAAGTATATCTAGTTGTATGTATATATATTTAATTGATATATATATATATATATATATATATATATATATTTTTCTTTAAATTCATTTCCTAATTAAAGTTTTATATCATTTTTGTTTCAGGTCTCCCTTGATACTAGATGCTTTACAAAAAAGAGAGGTGATGCACTCTTATTACAATGGAATTTGAATCTAGATATAGGTAACTATATATAGTTGTAGATACATTTAGTTGAGAGTATAAATATAGAACTAAATTTAATTCATTGTCATTTTAGAAAACAATTATAATTGATTTCATATCCCCTTAAGCCATTATCTTAAAACCCCTTAAGCCATCCTCTTATGTACCATTAATCCATCCTCTTGCATCCCTTTTAAGTCTCTCTATTAATTCCCCTCAATTAATTCTATTAGGACCCCTTAATCCATATCCTTGTATATCCATCCTTAATCCATCCTCTTGCATCCCCTTAAGTCACTCTCTCAACACCCCTTAAGCCATCCCCTTAAGCCGTCCCTTTAAGTTTAGCGTTTAGGGTTTCTAGGGTTCATGAGATGCTTAGAATAACTAACCTATAACTAATTCTCTCAACACCCTCTTGAATCCCCTTAATCCATCCTCTTATGATCGCGCACCTAAGATTTAGAGTTCATCTCCTATTCAATTTAGGTCACATGGTTTATGTTTTAGGGTTTCTAGGGTTCATGAGATGCTTAGAATAAAAAATTTATATGGATTAATGGTTTAGGGTTGATCTCCTAGGATTTAGGTCACATGGTTTAGGGTTTAGGGTTTCTAGGGTTCATGAGATGCTTAGAATAACAAAATTATATGGATTAATGGTTTAGGGTTGATCTCCTAGGATTTAGGTCACATGGTTTAGGGTTTAGGGTTTCTAGGGTTCATGAGATGCTTAGAATAACAAATTTATATGGATTAATGGGGTTGATCTCCTAGGATTTAGGTCACATGGTTTAGGGTTTAGGGTTTCTAGGGTTCATGAGATGCTTAGAATAACAAAATTATATGGATTAATGGTTTAGGGTTGATCTCCTAGGATTTAGGTCACATGGTTTAGGGTTTAGGGTTTCTAGGGTTCATGAGATGCTTAGAATAACAAATTTATATGGATTAATGGTTTAGGGTTGATCTCCTAGGATTTAGGTCACATGGTTTAGGGTTTAGGGTTCTAGGGTTGATGAGATTCTTAGAATAACAAATTTATATGGATTAATGGTTTAGGGTTGATCTCCTAGGATTTAGGTCACATGGTTTAGGGTTTAGGGTTTCTAGGTTTCATGAGATGCTTAGAATAACTAATTTATACAGATTAATGGTTTAGGGTTGATCTCCTAGGATTTAGGTCATAGGTTTAGGGTTTAGGGTTTCTAGGGTTCATGAGATGCTTAGAATAAATAATTTATATGGATTAATGGTTTAGGGTTTATCTCCTAGGATTTAGGTCACATGGTTTAGGTTTTAGGGTTTCTATGGTTCATGAGATGCTTAGAATAACTAATTTATATGGATTAATGGTTTAGGGTTGCTCTCCTAAGATTTAGGTCACATGGTTTAGGGTTTAGAGTTTTGAGGGTTCATGAGATGCTTAAAATAACAAATCTATATGGATTAATGGTTTAGGGTTGATCTCCTAGGATTTAGGTCACATGGTTTAGGGTTTAGGGTTTCTAGGGTTCATGAGATGCTTATAATAAATAATTTATATGAGTTTTAAGGGTTTAGGGTTGATCTCCTAGGATTTAGGTCACATGGTTTAGGGTTTAGGGTTTTTAGGGTTCATGAGATGCTTATAATAACAAATTTATATGGATTAATGGTTTAGGGTTTATCTCCTAGTATTTAGGTCACATGGTTTAGGGTTTAGAGTTTCTAGGGTTCATGAGATGCTTAAAATAATAAATCTATATGGATTAATGGTTTAGGGTTCATCTCCTAGGATTTAGGTCACATGGTTTAGGGTTTAGGGTTTCTAGGGTTCATGAGATGCTTAAAATAACAAATCTATATGGATTAATGGTTTAGGGTTCAACTCCTATGATTTAGGTCACATGGTTTAGGGTTTAGGGTTTCTAGGGTTCATGAGATGCAAAAATTTACAAATCTATATGAGTTTTAAGGGTTTAGGGTTGATCTCCTAGGATTTAGGTCACATGGTTTAGGGTTTAGGGTTTCTAGGGTTCATGAGATGCTTAGAATAACTAACCTATAACTAATCCTCTCAACACCCTCTTGAATCCCCTTAAGCCATCCTCTTATGATCACACACCTGAGATTTAGGGTTCATCTCCTATTCAATTTAGGTCACATGGTTTAGGGTTTAGGGTTTCTAGAGTTCATGAGATTCTTAGAATAACAAATTTATCTGGATTAATGGTTTAGGGTTGATCTCCTAGGATCTAGGTCACATGGTTTAGGGTTTAGGGTTTCTAGGGTTCATGAGATGCTTCAAATAACAAATCTATATAGATTAATGGTTTAGGGTTCATCTCCTAGGATTTAGGTCACATGGTTTAGGGTTTAGGATTTCTAGGATTCATGAGATGCTTAAGCCATATCCTAGGGTTCATGACATGCATCCTCTTAATCCACCCTCTTATACCCTTTAATACATTCTATCAACTCCCCTTAATCCACCCTCTTGCATCCCCTTCAGACATCCCTTTAAAGGACCCTTAAGTCATATCCTCTTACATGCACCCTTAATCCACAATCTTGTATCCCTTAAGGCACTCGCATAATTTCTCTTAATCCATCCTCATAGGACCCATTAAGCCATATCCTAGGGTTCATGACATGCATCACCTTAATCCACCCTCTTACATCCTTTAAGACATTCTATCAACTCCCCTTAATCCACCCTCTTGCATCCCCTTAAGACATCCCTTTAAAGGACCTTTAAGTCATATCCTCTTACATGTACCCTTAATCCCGAATCTTGCATCCCTTAAGTCACTCCCATAATTCCCCTCAATCCATCCTCTTAAGACCCATTAAGCCATACCCTAGGGTTCATGACATGCATCCCCTTCGTCCATCCAAAGGCAAACATCATTTGAATTTGTATGGAATTTATTAGATCCAATTTTGTAACTTTTACTATATATTTACTTAAATGACAAAAAAAATATAGAACTACTTACTTACATTAATTATTTTTGTAGCTTCTCATCAAGTCGATCTACCATGCGATTGTCACTGAAAAATTATTTTATCAAGAGACTATGTAAATATCAATTTTTGGTCTTCACGTAAAATTTGATAAGCTAAATAATTGGATATACATGTGCACACATATATGTTCCATCATGTTGTATAGTTGTATGATCTTCAATGAACTTATTAGTAGCTTTTTAAATATCTCGTTCCAATTTTATAGATTATACATTTCATATAATTGTTCAAATATTTTCTAAAATTGGAAAATAGTTAAAATTACGCGCCCTTAATTTATTATGAATATAATCTAAACTATTTAAGGAATATTTTAATTTTTCACCTTTAACCATGTGATAAATTATATATTTATGAAATTTGATTGTAGAGATAAGAATTTATATAGTGCATGTATTACTTGAAAATTAGATAAAATATCTAGATCTACATATGTGTGTGTGCATATAATCATCAAAATGAAAATAACATGATCATAATTGACTTCATATATATAATCATCACATTAAATTCATCTAATATAAATAAACACAAATATGCATATGTCAAGTCCAACACATAAAAGTTTAAATAAAACTAGAGATGTCTAGTCTATTTAAAATTTAAAACCATTTAACTATCAGGTTGATCAGTCAAATCAAGTCTCCTCTTTGTTCCAGGTCGATTAGATGTACCAGCATCATTTTGTAAAAGAGTACAAGAAACTTGAAATTAGATTTAAATTTATTTATAAATTTTGATATAATTAAACATATTTAAACCCGAAAATATAAACTTTTAGATCAAAAATAAAAATTTAATTAAATATCTAGTAAAAACAATAAAATTGATTTTTAGCACATGCATAAATTACCATATGATCATGTGAATCTACTAGAACATTTTGTTCAACGGGTAGCATAACTATCACTTGGGAAGATCCAAATGCCTGATCTACTATATCCTGCATATTCATATAAAGCAATCAATATGTTAAAACCTCGAATATATATATATATATATATATATATATAAAAGATTCGTAAAAATTGTTTAGGATATTTAGTAAAGTTTACAACCTCGAATGATATGACCTCAAGATCACGCACCTGAGATTGCTCATTCATAAATGCTGACGATGTCTAAGGTGCACCTATGATGGGTATCTCATGAAATCCCTGCATATAGATGTACAACAATTTGTATAGATCATTCACGCATGTGTATGTAAATGTAAAAATTAAATTAGATCTATGATGTGTATTTAATTTAAACTTAACAATTTTTTTGAAAGAACACACCTAAGCTTATGATGACTCAGGAGCGCTCACCACAACTTGTGGTTGGTCAGCACTAGGCATGCTCATCTGACCTCCCTTCATCTAGATATAATATATATCAATCACACATCATATGTACACATTCAAAATAAATTGGATATATATCCACACAAACTTTAAATGTAATATATATTGGTTTAAGTACCTGACCAAAAGGTGAGCCCATATCTACAATACTCGACATATAGACACGATTATTTTGAGTTTCAGGCATTGTCTGATCATGCGTCTACACCAAACACTTATTGAATTAATATTGTATTATATATAATTTAATGTTATTATTTAAACATGAATTTTGCACATTCCAAAAAAAAAATTAAGTTCAAAAGATGAACATACATGTGTACGATGATGCTCAGAATATAGTAAATCCATAAATGATTCTATCTCAGACACATGTGGGTCACTTGAAGTGGATGCCTGAGTATTCCTATTGCTCGAGCCTCCATGCTCTCTATTGACCACTTTAGTCGCTGCGTGTGAAGTCTGATGAGTGAGATGTCTTGAAAGTGAACTCAATGCCCCTAATGTCAATAGCATGGTCTATTGCTGAAATGCAACGAGAACACCAGGAAAAGGAGGAGGAACAATAGTAGCTATTGGAGCACGTCATTGAGGATCAACACGTGCTCCTAATCTATGTTGGGGCATGCCACGTCCAACTCCCTGAAATGATCTCATATCAAAATAATTGGGTTTTAAACCCAACTCAAACTTTGCCCATAACTTTCTCAAAAATTATAGGGGCACCTCAGAATTTCCATGTGGTGGAGTATCAAACACCATCCACCATCTATCCCAAAAATGTGTAGCTATCTGGGGATGCCTACACCATAAAATTGAAATTCATTTTTTGGTGGGTGGAATTCGTTGGCTAGTTTGGGGGTTGAAAAAATACTGGCACATGGCTTGTTAGGTAATTTTAAGGTCATTAATTTCTTTATAAGCCAATCCATTTGCATAGAATTGTCTCCTCTCTTCTCTCCATTGATGGAACCTATCTAGTTCCACATCAATAGATCGAACAAAATCAATAATAGTTTGCATTGTAGATGCAAACCGTGCAAGATGGGAGGAATTCTAGGCTCATTTTTTATCAGATCTATATTTTCTTGAATCACCATAAGATTTTCCCTAATGCTCTCTCTCAACTGATCCTGGTCTACTATAGGGGGTGGGGGGTTAGGAGGTGGAGGGTCCGGATGCATGACGTTTTCTTGTGGTGGTGGGTTTGGATCTATGGGATCTACAGGAATTTGTGGTTCAAGCATAAAATACTCTATGCTAAATAGTGGATCCATATGAATGTACAACCAAATGGCAATTGCACATGCTAAACAATTAAAAAATATATATCAACAAACTAATTAAATAATACACACAATTTGAAAGAACTATTTAAAAATCACATTGAACGTGCACAAATTCAAAATACAACTCATTTGAAGACCATTCGATTTATAACATTTAAAAATCCATAATGTTCATTAAAAATCCATAGCATGTACACATTAAATTTTATAATTTAAGTTTGTAAGTTTTGAAAATTTCAAGTTTGTGGTTTACAATTTGAGTTTTGGGTAAGGGTTTGTGTTCATATTTTAGAATGTAGGGTTTAGTGTCTAGGGTTTTCTTGATTAATTATATGTGATTATGTATGGTTTGGAGTTTACATATAGTCAAGATATCTCTAACGTTTTATGGTTTAGGTTTGATAGATAGGATTATATGGCTCATGATGTATACATATAAGGTTGTAGACATCTATTTCAAGGTTTGGGGATTTTGAACTATATATATATATATATTAGAATAACAATAACCATTAAGATCTAGAAATTAAAAAAAATGGTTATAAGGATAAATTTAAACATATTAAGGATATATTTAAACATATAATAATAGAAACATAGGAATCATGGTATTTGAAAAGGGGAAATGATAATAGGAGTTAGCATAGAACACAAAATATTGTTCATATGAGAGACATAAAAAGTATGAGAATTATATTATTTTAAAAATAAAATTATTAAACAATAGTATAGTATGAAACTAAAGGATGCAAATAAATTATAATTATAGTGATTAAAAGTAATAATTATGCAAGAAATAAGGAAGCCAAACTACCAATTCGGTAGGGTCAAATCCAAGAACTTGCAATCCAATTCTTCACCAATTATAGAATTTAGATTTATACATTTTAATTTCTTGATTTTTTTTTAATTTGGAGTCATAATAATGAAGGAAAATCTAGAAGTTGATGTTCTAGGACCCTCTTTGATAAAATGATAACAATCGACCTAGATTATGTTGAATCAAGAGTGAAGGAAATGAAAATTCAATATGTTATGACTGAAATTATATGGTTGTTATAACAAATTAAGGGAAATGCATTGTCTTGTGATACCTCACAATTATCACTACTAAAAATAAACTTTGTTGATCACACCTAAAGACACCATTGTTATATAAGTTTGTAAATAAAATCTTTGAAAACTAAGATTATGAGAAACATAAATTGAAGAAATAAGACTAAAACCCTATGTGTTTTAAAAAGTTCCACTAGTATTCATGATTTTTAAATCCTTATGAAACCATCAAAAACCTTAGGTACCTAAGTACGGGGATATTTTCTCAAATACATAGTTTCAAAACTAATAAACTACTAGAGTATGGATTTTAATGACAACAAAACCCTAGAATAGAACAACCTTTACAAACATCATAAAAAAATTGAGGGAAATTCTCTATGATTTAGGGTGTAATGGGCCCAATATATATGCACATGATATATTTTTTCAAGGATTTTTTAATATATATTGATTTAAATTGTATGCATGTGTGCATATGTATTTGTAAATGAATTTGTTGCATCCTCTTAAGTTGTGTTCTAGTTTAAGAACAAGTTGAACATATTGAATATGTTGATTTAAACAACTTGAATATGTTTAAGAAAAAATTCAAGAACACATAGAAGAACAAGTTGAACAAGAACATGTTAAATAATAGATTAGAAAAAATTTGTTAGAGATGCAAAATTGGAGACTTCAGTTCAAGAAGACATTGCTAATAAATATCATTTTTCTAAATTAAGATTAAAAAATTAATGGATATAGATGAGGAATTTGTTTAAATATGATTTCATCTAAGGATATGTTGCTTTATATTAGAATTTCTATCACACTAATTCTAACCTGAACCATAGACGGGCTAATTATAACTTGAACCATAGACCCTAATTATAACTTGAACCCTAATTTATTCTAACTTGAACTCTAACCCTAATTGTAATTAAATCGGGTATCACAACCTTAGTTGAACACTAACCCTAAATACATATAAACCTTTTAATCATAACCCTAATTAAATATTGATTGAATTTTTAACTCTCACCAAAATTACAACCATAACACTAGACTCTTAATTTAATTTTGACCCCAACCCTAGAACCCTACACCAATTGAACCCTAATTCTAACTCCAACCCTAACCTTGATCTTAAATTTTAATTCATAATTTCATAATCCTAACCCTAACCCTAATAAAAATATAACCCTAACTCTAAACCTAGTTGAATACAAACCCTAACCTCAACCCTTACCCGAATATTTATCTTAGAACCCTAACCCTAGAATGAATTTTAACCCTAATTGAACTCCAACTTTAATTGAACCCTAGAAGTAGGTAATTGAATTCTTTAATATTAAACAAGTAAACCTAATCATAACTCTAATTTTAATTTTCAAATCTAACTATAATATATATTAAATTTTAACCCAAACCCTAATTGTACCCTAGCTTTAACCTAATTTTAACCTACAAATAGGGTTTTAGTTTACATTTTCTAGGGTTTAGGTCCAAGGATTAATGGTCTAGGTAAATTATTTTTTTAGGACCAATGTTTTTTAGAACCTACGGTTTAGGGTTTTCAAATTTCAAAATTAAATGTGTCGAATTCAGGTTTTTGTTTGGGTTTTCGATTTAGAATTTTATGTTGTTTGTTTCGTTGATGTTTTCGGTTAATTAAATGCAGTTTAAAAACTATTAAATATTAAATTTAAACAAACTAAATAAAAATAACTAAATAGCAATTATAAAACAAAAATAACTAAATAGAAATTATAAAACAAAAATAACTAAATAGCAATTATAATGCAAAAATATTGTAGAATTCAACCAACCTGGAGGTCGCTAAGGTCAGGTGTGTCGACGGGAGGAGGTGGCAGTGAAAATTTGGAGAAATCCAGCCCTCCAAAAAGTGTATGCGATTTGCTTCTCCCTCTGGCCCACAAAACTCGACTGTGAAAATGATTTTCACAGTTGCTTATTTAAAAAATTAAATAGTTTTTAGAAACGCGTACACGTTTCATAATGCGTACGTGTTTTAGGTTTGTGTACCTGAATCGTAACACGTATGCGTTATGGATTTAGGATCGGGTACCTGATCCATAACGCGTATGCATTTTTTGAAAACACGTACATGTTTCGTGCGAGAAATTATTTTTGGGCCAAAACTTCCCCTCTTTGTGGACCCAACTTATTGCACTTACCCCCTATCCTCTTGGTACTTTTTTGTTTCTCTCTATTTAGTAAATCCAATTTTCATGTTTTCATTTTCTAGGGTTTAGTGCATTAGAGTTTTCATTTCTCCTTAGAAGCTTCATTTTAATGGTGAACCCCCTTTTTAATCACACCTAATGAAACCCCCTTGTAGCAGAGCCCCTTCCCTCAATTGAGTCACTTGGTTGAGGGGTCTCTAGGGTTTCCTAATGAACTAAGAGTGAAATAGGTCCTCTAAGTTCCATCTCCCAAAAGGTGGAACACCTATTTCCTTTGGTTCAATACCCATCACTAATTTATTCATATTTCCATGTGTAAGCATTATAATATTGGATAAGGCATTTTCCAAATGACCAATTATATCATTGTAGCTATTGGAGAAAATTTTCTCCAGTGTGACTACCTTATCCTAGAGGTTCTCTATGGCAACATTATCTTTATCCTTAATTTTCTAAACTAAAAAGGATGAGGGAAATTATCCTCAATGTTGTATGAGATCTCTAGGGGCCTAGGAGAGGGAGGAGCCAAAATATCCTTCACTAAAACAACAAAATCATTTTATCCATACTTTGCATCCAACTCAATTCCTTTGTCATCACCATCTTGTTCCCTAATATTCTCATCACCCTACATCTCCTCAAACTCGTTCTCTGAGTCTCCATCCTCCCAAACCTCCTTGGACTGAGGAAAAAACTCCTCATCATCATCATACTCCTCCCGAACCTCTTTTTCTTTATTAATTTTAGGGTCCACAAACTTCTATACTTTGGAAAGTCTAGCTGACGTGCAACCACCAGAACCTTTGGTATCACAAAGTGTAGTCCCCACATCTTTCCCCACCCCATCGGTATTAGAGATGTCAATAGCATCTCCCACAATAGTTTGAATTTTGGTTTTTTCTCATTATTTCCATGCTATTCCTCATGCAAACTAGGGGCCACCACCTTTCATTTATTCACAGGAAAGATCTCCAACAACTCATTTTGGGGAGGGGTTTAATATCAACAAGACCCTTACCCTTCATTCTTGAACCCACCTTGCCAACAAAGATAGGGCTAGGGTTATTATTTAACAGAGAAGTAGAGGGAGTCTTAGGGGCTTTATCATCCAAGAGCTTTATTTTGGAATTTATCTTAGCCTTGGGGTTCGAAGAAGGGGTCGTTGTAAAGAAATACTTATAGAGGGCCATGATGAGGCCTTGATGTAGGGGGGATATGTGCCCTTGAGAATGCAGGCCTCAAGGGAGGTGAACAAAAAAAAAGTAAGATTCATTCTTTTACCATGATGCAAATGATTGAGAATAGGGAAATGGTAACCATGGACCATTTTAAACTGACCTTCTAGAGTAAAATATTTCATGCAATGGTGACTTACCAATGCCCAAGAAGTTGGAAGCTTCTTCCTACTATAGTCATTTTGGAAATGGATAGGTTTCTCTTCTCCCATGAAAAAGGAAACGATAAACTTTTTATACTATTAATTTCTCTTCTTCCCACCTTGATATCTTAATAGGCTAAACAAATGGCTTTGGTGATCAATTCATCAAACACCCAAAACTGCACCCTATCAATGGTGACTTCCCCTTGAGGCCAAGAGTTCACAAATTTTGAGGTTAATTTATCATTGTAACCCTTCATAGCCTAAAATAAGGGTGTGAAGCCTCCTCTATCAAATAGCTCCTAGAGCTTAACATTTTTCTTAAGGGTGTTGCAAGAGATGGGCTCAATCTGAAACCTTAGGCCACCCATAGTAACCACATGAACCCACCCAAGCCACAGGGAACACAAGGGAGCCAAGAAATAAACTAGGGAAACTAAAATAGAAAAGCCTTTAACACTTTTTTTGGAAATACCTCTACTTTTGTTGATGTCGATATATTAAGAGAGATACCATAATCTTGCTTCTTCTAAAAAATTCCCTAGTGAAGATGGTACTGAGGTCATTGTTATTCATATCATTCATCGTCTTGTGGCATACATTCATAATTTTACCATTAATGTTCTTAAGAAGAAGAGGACCAACCACACAATCGAGGAGTAAAAACCACACAAGCAAGGGGAGGTCTCCATATTAAGCATTAACAAATTGCCAAGTGCATTTAAGACCGAAGGAACCACTAACGACACCTATATCCATAAGATTTATCCTATAACCTTTGCTATGAAACTGATTGTGCGTTGAAATATCATCATGTAGGGTGATTTAATCCCTCGTGAGAACCTTAGTAATATAATTATTACAATCCTTGTTGGTATCCAACATGGGATGAATATTAGTAACAATCCACACTATAATCCCCAATATAGCTAAGTGAATCCACCCCATCCCATACAAGAAATCATCCTTACCCCTACCCCTAAATGTGAAGAGACTAATCATAAAAATACATGGGTGTAACAATAATTTTTTTCCTTGGCAAAAGATTTGAATTCAAACACCAATAGTTTCATTCTTCACTTTTCAGACCCACATTACAAACTAAATTCGTTGCATTGTTTCCTTCCTTGTAGGTGTGACTAATTTTAACCTATTGAAAGCTACAAAGGTCTATTTTACAGTTCTCAATGATTCTTTGTATCTTTCATGAAGGGGTCATGTTATTCTAAGGAAATTAACAATAATTTGAGAGTATCCTTCAATTTCCACCACTAGGAATCCCAATCTCATAAGCCTTTTTACCCCCACCATGAAACCATATCATTAGAAACATGATTGGATTTGCATCGAATGGATCGAGCATATTATTCAATTAGGTTGTATTCATCATCTCTTATTAAACCTCACATTGTTATCTCTTTAGGGTTTCCCTTGGAACAACCATCGAAGTTGAGCTTTACCAACCCCCTTGTAGCAGGGATCCATTTAGTCTCCTTTCTGGTTGTGATATTAAACCAATTGATTGCTTAGGCTATGGGAGATTCCTCGGTTCTTCTTCACTCTTAGTTCTATATAAGTCAAAATTCTCTTGGAGGGTCTAAAGGTCAAAGAATTTATGTTATCCTAAATGTTGTTTTTGATGATCTAGAAAATGACCTTGTTTTTTCTCCATTAGTTTTGGAACACCATGTTATTCCTTTCTTTCCACAACTACTAGGATACAAGACAAGGGGTTTGGTTCCAAATTTCATAGATGACAGGATGCTTGAAGGGGGATCCCAAGTGCTAGGTGGTAAAAAAAATACAAATGGTTTAAGACCTCACAAACCCTTCTGACAAACTCAAAGTGGAAGAAAATATGGTTAACCATTTCTTCCATATTACAGCATAGGCTACATTTGTTAACAAGGTAGAAGCCCCTCCTATATAGGTTATCAATATTAAGAATCTTGTTGTGCATAGCGGCCCACCAAAAACAACTATTTTTTGTAAAGCTTTATTATTCCACACCATGTTCCAGTTCAACATAGAATCATCCTTATCTTTAGGAATAAGATTATAATCAGCTTTAACAAAAAAACACCCAGAAAGGTTGGGGTGCCAACTGTTAGGATAGGTGGCATTATAATTGCTATCCTAAGTTGATAATTGTGTGTCTCCATGTTCTTTGGAAAATGTTCTAGAGGAAATGAGGGGAAAAATATTTATTATCTATTTTCCTATGAAAAATTGTAATTGCATTCAAAGAGGTAGACCAACTACGATGACAGATACAGAGCATCCTGAGAGCATATTCCCTTTGGGTGTCCAAATTTTGGGTGGGGAACACTTTACAATGCATTTCCTTACATGTTATTTGCATGTTTTGCATGGTGGGGCACCCAAGTTTGCATGTTGGTGCACATTCTTGTATGAATCTGTGAGAGAGTTATGGAGCACTCGGTATTGACCAATTTTTATTGGCTATGGGTTAGGCACCCATGTGAAGGTCATTTGATCATTTAATATTTTTCACCATGTTTATGGGTTGTCCACTAAGGGGAGCATGGTTTTTTCCAGGTGGTTTTTCTTGTTGTTCTGGGATACCATTTGTGGTATTCTCTCCATCAAAATTCTATATATTGGAGCATTGAGATGGTGGTTTGTAGAGAGTTTGTTTTGCAGATTATCAAAGTAACAAAGTGTTTTCGGAATTCAGAGAGGAGTGTTGTATTGTTGCAACTCATTTGAAGATTAATACAAGCATTAGATCTCTTTGGGTGTGGATTTTTTCCTGCAAGGTTTTCTCCATGCATATCTTGTGTCACTTATGTCTATCAACTTGTGGTATTACTGATTTTCTTTCATTCTTGCAATTGTTAATCACATAATCTCTTTAAGGTAATCTTGAATACATAATTTCATATTTGCAACAACATATTTAAGTTCATTTTGATGCAAGTTTCACCTTGAATTTTCCAACATTTCGCATTAGAGCTAATAGTTTTATTGAGAAAGGGACGCCTTTCTCTTAAGCGTTGAAGGTCTTTTGGTTGTAGTGGGAGCTTGTGCATTGTGGGTCTTGCAAATTTGTGAAGAAGATTGAAAACCACAGTTTCTACCCCTCGTCTAGATATTGAAAATTTCAATGGCATTGGTTATGATATGTGGAAGTTGATGGAGGATCTCCTTGAAGAGAGAGGTCAGTGATTAGCAGTTTCAAGTGAAAAGAAACTAGAATCAACGTTTGATGAAGATTGGAGTAAAATGGACAAGAAGGTATAAGGAACCTTTTGATTATGTCTTGCAGATTTCATCCTCCTAAATGTTTGAAAAAAATCTACCACATTCAAGTTGTGGAGGAGGATAGGTGAAATATATCAAACTAAAAGTCTAACAAATAATTTATATCTCAAAATACATTTGCATTCTTTGAAAATGAAGGATGGTGATTCTATTGCATAACATTTAAATTCTTTTAATATTATTATAATTCAACTTGCATCTATAGATGTTAAGATAGAAGAAGAAGAAAAATGTATTTCATTACTTTTTTCTTTACCTGAATCTTGGGAAATTCTAATTTTTGTCATAAGTGGTGATGGTACAAAACCGAAAATGGATAGTCTCATTGTTATACTTCTTCCAAAAGAGATGAGAAGAAAGTCCATGAATGTGGGCTTCCAAGATGTCTTGCATGTGTGAGGAAGTTCCAAAGAAAAAGGAGGGCCTAAAGCGGACAAAAAGAGACACAAGTCTAAACAACATTTTAAAACCCTCGAGAAGAGCAGAGAAAAGTATTGGAATTGTGGTAAGAGAGGGCATGTGAAGAAGTGTAGAAACAACAAAAAGAGTTTGAATACTTCCACAAAAAAAATCCTCATAAGATGGTGATTCTGATGCTTTGTTTATTTTTGCTAACACTATTAGTGATGATGCTTGGCTTATTGATCCAAGTTTCTCCTACCATATGAATCCTCACAAGGAGTGGTTTACTTCATATTTGACGTATGATGGGGGAGAAGTTTTCCTTGGCAATAATAGCATGAAGAATATTATTGGTAAGGGAAAGGTAAAGTTGTGTTTTAGTGATGGAAAGGTTAAAACCCTTAATGATGTTTTACATATTTCAAGACTTGTGAGAAATTTACTTTCAATATCCAAGTTGAATGATCCTAGAATGCATGTGACATTTGACAAGTCTGCTTGCGGGTTAGTAAGAGGGTGTTTGGTGATTGCTAAGGGATCTTAGATGTGGACTTTGTTTAATATTAATGCCTCCACTCTTTATAACTCTTCCAATGCAACTGGCACTGAAAATGCATGTATCTTGTGGCACCATCGATTGGGTCACGTAAATGAAAAGAGTCTTAAGACCATTTTGAATAAAAAGTTGGTTGATGGTATTTTTGATTATTTTGTTGGCGAAAATTGTTTTTGTGAGCATTGTGTGTTTGGTAAACAGAATAGATCATCATTTACTAATGGAACTAATAAAGCTAAGAGATTATTAGAGATCATTCATTTGGATGTGTTTGGACCAGAGGATGTTGACTCTTTTGGGAAATCTCATTATTATGTTACTTTCATTGATGATCTGAGGTTTTCACTAAGTTTAAGGAATTTAAAGCCTTAGTTGAGAAGCAAATGAATTATAAGATAATGGTGTTGAGATCTGACAATAGGGGTGAATATTTTCTAGGAAATTTGATGAGTTCTGTAAGCATCCAGTTATTGTTCGATAAAAGACTACTCCTTATACACCCCCAAAAAATAGGGTACCAGAAAGAATGAATCGAACCTTGATGGAAAGAGCTAGGAGCATGTTGAGTGGTTCTATGCTTGATAGATGCTTGTGGGTAGAAGTTGTAAGTAATACATTTTATTTGGTTAATAGATCTCCTTGTTCAAATCTTATTGATAAAACTCCTTATGAAGTGTGGATAGGTAGAAAGTCTTTTGTTTCACCTTTAAGGGTCTTTGGTTGTGAGTATTTTTTCCATGTGTCTCAAGAGAAGCATTCTAAATTGGATCCAAAAGCACAAAAATGAATCTTTATTGGTTAAGATGAGAATGTAAAAGGTTATAAGCTTTGGAATCCACTAACCCATAAAATAGTTTTCTCTAGAGATGTGATTTCTAGGGACTTTAGAGCTTACTCGGGTGAAGAACAACCAAAGGAGAAAGATAAGATAAAAACAATGCACTTCGAGACAAAGATTGAAAAGAAGGAAGATGCACATCTAGAAGAAGAACCAAATGGATTAGAGGACGAAGAAGAAGAGGGTTCAGAGAGTTCAGATAATGTGCAAGATGAGCAAATAGTAGAAGAACAGGTAGAGCCCATTACTCCTACCTTGAGAAGATCCACAAGACACCATAATCCAATTGACAAGTATATCCCATCTAATTACCATTGTGTATTTTCATTGTTGAGTACTGACGATGAACCTAGATCCTACAGGGAGGCTCTTTCTTTAGACTAAAGTGAGTCTTGGATGTAGGCCATGCAAGATGAGATGATGGCTTTGGATAGTTGTGATACCTAGGATCTTGTGATTTTCCCCAAAATAAGGAATCCCATTGGTTGCAAGTGGGTATTTGAAAAGAAACTCGGTGCAAATGGTCGATTATAGTACAAGGCTAGATTGGTGGCCAAGGGCTACTCCTAGAGAGAGGGAGTTGATTTCAGTGAATTTTTCTCTCATATTGCTAAGTTAACTTCTATTATATTCCTACTATCTATTGTTGTTGTTTATGACTTTGAAATAGAGAAAATGGATGTTAAAACTGCTTTCTTCCATGGGGATCTTGAGGAAGAAATTTTTATGCAACAGTCTAATAATTTGTTGTGAAAGGAAAAGAAAACTTGGTTTGTGGGTTAAAGAGATCTTTATATGGTTTGAAATAGTCACATAGGATGTGGTACCAAAATTTTGATGTATTTGTATTGAAGTTGGGTTTTTTTAGAATCGAAGAGGATCATTGTGTTTATATTAAGGTTATTGATGATTAGATATTAATCATTGTCTTGTATGTTGATGACATGTTTATGGGTAACAACAAGGTGATGATTAGGGAGCTTAAGACTCAACTTTTTGACACATTTGATATAAAGGATTTGAGGGCTGCAAAATATATCCTTTGGATGGAGATCAATAGGGGTCGGGTTCATAAAAAACTTTCGTTAAGTCAAAGTAAGTATGTTGATACCATTTTGCAAAGGTTTAGTATGCATGACTATAAACCAATTAATATTCCATTTTTGGTTGGTACTAAGTTGAGTTTAGACATGTGTCCTAATTTTGATGATGATTTTTAAGAGATGTCTAATGTTCCTTATGCTAGTGTCATTGATAGTTTGATGTATGCAATGGTTTGCACTAGACCAGATATAGCCCAAGAGATGGGAGTTTTGAGCAAGTTTATGTCTAATCCTGGTAGAGAGCATTGGACTTTTGTTAAGAGGTCATTTAGATATTTGTGTGGTACTTCAAATTACTATTTGGTTTATCATGGTACTGATGATGTGGTTAAGTCACTAGACATAAAAACAATTTTGATGTAGATTGGGCAGGTGATTTGGATAGTCAAAGGTCCCCTAGTGGCTATGTTTTTACTTTGTTTGGAGGTGCAGTGAGTTGGATGAGTGAGAGGTAGCCTACAGTTGCGTTCTCTACCACCGAAGCAGAGTATATGGCTGCTACACATGCCACTAAGGAGGCGATTTGGTTACAAAGACTTGGTAATGGATTTGATTTTGATTGCAAGACAATGAGGATTGGATGTGACACTAGGAGTGTCATATGTTTAGCCAAAAACCCTATTTATCATGCTCGTACTAAGCATGTTGATGGTTAGTATCACTTTGTGCAAGAAATGGTTGAGAATGGTAAGGTATTGATTGAAAAGTTTGACACTTTGGATATGTTGCAGATTCTCTCACAAAGCCAATGACCATGGATAAGTTCTCTTGGTGTAGGAAGGCCATGGGAATTGATCATTGTACTTGATTATATTGTATTTGTATCTCATGGATGTAATTGCAATGTATAATGACAAGTGGGAGAATGTTAGGATAGTTGGAATTATAATTGCTATCCTAAGTTGATAATTGTGTGTCTCCACGGTCTTTGGAAAGTGTTCTAAAGGACATGAGGGGCAAAATATTTTTTATTTATTTTCCTATGAAAAATTGCAATTGTATTCAAAGAGGTAGACACACTATGGTGACGGTTACAAAGTAGCTTGAGAGCATATTCCCTTTGAGTGTCCAACTTTTGGGTGGAGACCACTTTGCAATGCATGTCCTTACATGTTATTTGCATGTTTTGCATGGTGGGGTGCTCAAGTTTGCATGTTGGTGCATATTATTGCATGAATCCATTAGAGAGTTATGGAACACTCGGTATTGACCAATTTTGATTAGCTATGGGTTAGGCGCCCATGTGAAGGCCATGTTATCATTTAATATTTCTACGTTGTCCACTAAGGGGGTGTGGGTTTTTCTAGGTGGTTTTGATTGTTGTTTTGGGATACCATTTGTGGTATTCTCTCCCACAAAATTTTATATATTGGAGCATTGAGATGGTGGTTTGTAGAGAGTTTGTTTTGCAAGTTGTTAGAATAATGAAGTGTTGTCAAAATTCATAAAGGAGTGTTGTATAGGTGCATCTCATTTGAAGATTAATACAAACATTGGATCTCTTTGGGTGTAGATTTTTTCTCGCAAGGGTTTCTCCACATATATCTTGCGTCACTTGTGTTTTTCAATTTGCGGTATTGTTGATTTTCTTTCATTGTTGCAATTTTTAATCACATAATCTCTCTATGGTAATCTTGAATACATAAATTTTGTATTTGCAACCACATATTTAAGTTCATTTTGTTGCAAGTTTCACCTTGAATTTTCCAACACCAACAACAGGCATCCTTCAAATCAAGCCCAAAGAGGCAACAAGAACCAATGAGCTTGTACAAGTAATCCACCAACCCCTTCCAAGCATGTTGATCCCCAATTCTCAAATTTCTTCCTCTCAACTAACTCTCAAATTATTTCCATGAGGTATAGGGGCCATTCCCATTGATGTTCTTATGAATTTTGGTACCATTTAATCTTATAAGTGGTTCCCTCACCCTAATCAGACTCTGGTCAGAAGATTAGGAGATACCTTCAAGCCATTTTTCATACCAGAAGTCCACACTCTTACCATTTCCCAGACTCCAAACTATCCCCTACTTAAGAACGTTTCCAGTTTTTAAAATCTAGTTCCATATAATAGAGCCAAGAGGGATAGAAGGAAAAGAGATGAAACAAGGGTTATTATTTCCCTAGTACTTTGCACTGAGAATATGAGCCCAATCCTTGTGATCCACTTCTTGTTTATGTTAGTTTTGATGATCAGATGTATATTAAAATGAAAGAAATCAGAATATGCAAAACTTAAGAAAATAAACACAACAAGATACCCTTGGAAAACCCTCCAACTTGATGGAGAAAAACCTAGTAAATATATCTCTTATATATTGATGTATTAAGAACAGAAGTTTGCTTACAACTCAGGCACAACTCAATGCTGATTTTGATACAATGAATAATCGCACCTCTCCTAGATGCATATGCAAATGAATATGTTTCTCCTTGAGATCGATCTGCTGCTACAAAATGATGACCTGTTGCTAGGTGCAAACTTCTTCAGGAAAATACAAATTATGATGAATGATCTTGATGATCTAATGAATGATCATCACTTGCATAAATACTCGATGGAAAGGAGAAAGATGTGCCTCCTGAAGGAATAAGTCGACCTCAAGGAGATGCACCTCTTGAATGTCATCATGTCAGCCTTAGTAGAAAATCGTGACTTCTCAAAAATTCAGCTTAACTAAATATTAAAAATATTTAATATTTATTTTATTACTTTCATATGAAGTACCTCTTCATATTTGTTGGGTGAAAATAGTGTAATCAACTTTTCAATAGATTACGCCATCTAGACTTCAACCACAGCTATGTGAGATATAATCTCTCCTCTCAGAAAGGGGAGGCGCCCTTCTTACCGCTAATTAGAAGTTGTAGTAAACTTTAAACAATACTTACAAAATGTACATTGTACTCATGAAATTGGGGGGGTGTGTTACATTCATACTTCTCTCTTTTTTCAGAGAAGATGTTTACAATGCTTCACTATGAAAAGCTTTAGATCTAAATAACTTAAACTTAAACAATAGTAGTAATGCCAATATTTCTATATTGACAAAGCAAAGCTTAGAAATACCAAGTATGATTTATAATAACAAAAAGTAAAAAGAAAAGGGAAGGCTCACGAAGGCACAAAGTCATTCTGTAGCCTTTTCAATGTTGAATCCCGTAGTAGTATCGTTTGTTGTATTAGAAGCACAAATTCTTCTTAGACACAGCGATTCCTCGAACAACAAGAACGATTACAAGCACAAAGTCTTGTAGATCCTTCAACAAAATCTTCAAACATAAATAAATCCAAATGATAAATGTAACACAAAGTTTACATCAAACACTTGAAGCCCTTTCAATCTCATACACCAATCACTACAGATATAATCAACACACAAAACGATTGATTCCAACACAAAGTCTGGCATGCACTCTTCTTCTTTATTGATTAGATCTGAATTCACAATATTGAACACAAAGTCTCAATGCTTGTTTCAAAATAGCAGCACTTCATTGCAAAATCTCAAAAGGTAAATATTACAAAAGAAATCCCTCTTACTTATAGAAAAGGAGGGAAGAGCAAAATTAGGGAATCAGATGAGAAAAAATAGGAAACCGTAATCTAACTGAGTGTAATTTATTTCTACGTAACTGCACCTCATATTTTGGTGTAATTACATTTTACAAAAAGACACCTAAAGTGTCAAAAACTATTTACAATGTGCAAAGTAGGGGACACCAAAAATGGCAAACACCGGAGACGAAAACAAGACTATTGTTCTTTGCATTGGGCACAAAAGTCTTCATATTTCTTTGTTGTCTCTCTCATGAACTTATCGTCTGGTCCGACTGTAAAATCCACCAGCGTATGTATTTTGGTAATCAACTTCTTTGCAGACGAAGAAACCTTTTTACATCTTTCAAGATGAGTCTTAAAACAATCAAGTGATAGCCATAGATCACACACAGTGTGTAAGGTATTTTTAGTAAAACCTTTGTCATCCACCAGCTTCATGAAGGCTTCTTTATACACTTGAATTATTTTGCTGAGGGGAAGGAAGGTGTGCTCGTCATCAAGGAGATCACCTAGCAACTCTTCCATTCCATTTACCAGAAGAACCTGGTAGCCTTCAACATCTTCTTGTGCCTGGTGAATGTCATCAATTAGAAACTTCAATACCTACATTTTGTGCTTGAGCGATTCTTTCACTTCAACATATTTCTCCTTACCAGGTATTACTCCATTTTTTACCAATTGGCTGATCTTGGATTCTTTCATTTTCAGCCATGACGATAAAGTCCTTTCCATCTGGGATAGATCTCTGAAAAGTGATCCTTCCTCTTTGTTAAGCTCAGTCTACAACTAGGCTATTTGTATTTTCTTTTCACTTGCAGTGGTAATGACCCGTGTTCCATGATCTATGATCTCTTTAATAAACTCATTTAAGACTTTACCCTTGGCTGCAAGCTTTTCTGCCTTTTGAACAGCAGGTTCATCAACATTTACCAAGGTCGAAGATTGGGCATCACCCATTGAAGATCCCGCTATGTTTCTCAAGATATTTGTATAGCGTTTAGCTTTCTCTTTGTATAGATTTTTGGCTTGCTCCATCTTATCAAGCCTCCCTGCCAGAGCATCTAACACTACTTGGGCATCTGCTTTTGCACTTTCATTTGTCACCTTCCCAAGTTGTATTCTCTGCATGGTATAATCTTCCATGTTCACATCTCCCTCTGGTTGTGGAGGAAAACCTACCTCAACAAACTTCTACCCAGCTTTATCAACCTGGAGTCTAGATAATACCTTAGCCTTTTTCTTTTCCTTGTTCTTGGGAGCAGGTATTTCTTCCAGGTCCAGCTCATCGGGGGAGATCATCTACTTTTTCCATTTAGGAACCTGCAACACCAACCAAGGGGGAAGGGAAGAAGTATACACATCACTTGTTACTGCTAATTCCTGAGCTGCAGGGGCTCTTTGAGGAACAGTTGAAACAGTAACTATGGGTTTCGTTGTAGTCATTATGGGCCCAGTTGTTTATATGCCAAGCTGATTCTGCAAAGATTCATTCATAAATCTATCAAAATCAGCCTCCGAAGAAATGTCAAAAGATGGAGATGACAAGCTAGGGAGAGAAACTGGCGAACTAGATAGGTCATTGATATTTTTCGATCGGCCAACTGCAGAAGAAACCAACACCGTTGACACAACTGGTAGGGAAGAAACATCTTCTACCCCTGTAACTGTGGTAGGAAGAGGAGAAGAAGGAATGGGTGGAACGAGAGATTTAGGAATTGAAGGAGTGTGAGGAAGTGAAGAAACTGGAACCTGTTCAGTTTCACCTTGACGAGGTGACAAAACCTGCTCACCCTCTTGGTACTCCTCAACCTCTTGTGTTGATTGCTCTTCTTCTCCATTTGATTCGATTTCTCCAGAGTTCTCATTGTCTGATCTTTGGATTCAAACTCTGTATCTCCTCCTTCTTCATCTAAACACAAATCCTCGGAAACAAGCTCCATCTCTTCAGCACAACATGTGGTAGCCCTTGTTTCTTGTGTTTCAGTAGTTTGTGGAGTACTTTTCCCCATAGTGAACTTAATCCTTGGCCCTCTTCTTGATGAAGAAGGAATTGCGGCCTGTTTTTCTTTAGCACAAGATTCTGGTAGTGGACTAGGTTTCTCTTTAGGAAGCTCACCTTCAGAATCTGTCTTGAAGGCTTTTATTTGAAAACCATGCTTGTGGATCCATTCTGCTGTGTTGTGTAGGATAGGGGCCAACCTTTCTCTCATGTAAGTATATTCTTTTTTGGACCATTGTACTAGAGGCAAAGGTTTCTCGGCAATGTTGTCCTCATCATAGGCAGAATTAAGGACGTCACCTGGATCCGTGAAATCTTCAAGCAAATCAGCTATTTGGAGAGCCCTTATTTAATCAACTGTCAACCTACAGAAATCCATTTTACATACATCCTCTTCATCTCTACACTCTGCCCATATGTCTTCAAAATGGTAGATATGGCTGTGACCTTTCTTAAGTTTCTTCTTGACATCCCTGAAGTCAAAGTCACGCCTGTACCTGTAGGTCTTGATAGTATTGATGTGCATCTCAGCTGAAACACTTTTGGCCTTCTGCACCATTTTGATCGTATACCTGCCAATGGTTAATGGAAACTTAAACCCTGGCTTATGATTCTTTTGTCGTTCCTTGTGCACCGAAATTGATTGCCTACACAACTCCATAAGAATCCATTTATCTTATGGGTATCTGGGAAGCATATAAGGGCATCCTGTGAAACAACCTACCCTTATGTAAGTGAAGGTTGGAAATTGTAGAAACACACATCCCACCTTGCTGACCGCCTTGTAAGCTTCATCTGAAATCCTCTTCTTCTCCAAAGTTAGATCAAAAGTAAATAGCAAAGGAGCAAAGAAGGCATCTGTGACTCTTCTAAAATGATGGAAGCTTTCCCTCAGGTTCAATTGGTAATAATAGTCATAGATTGGGGTAGAATGCCTATTACCTTTGGTAGATAAACCTGGAAACTGTCTCATCACTACTGCTGAGTACACCAAGAAGGAAGTCATATAAAACTTTAAGGTGGTGGGCACCTTGATCAGCTGCTCATGGATTTCGTTACTGATCTGCGTTCCCCAATCAATGTGTACTTTCCTCCTTCGGATAATCCGGATGTATTCATACATCCAATCTTGGAAATAGGAAGAACCAGGCAAGCCCTTGACTCTGCTTAACAAGGTAATCATATCTCTTACGTCTTCTTTGAAGTCACTCCTGGGGAGTCCCTTAGGCCACCTAGAAACAACATGCCGAGGTGTCTTCAACCACTGTGAGTTAATCAATGTTTTGGCTTTGACTGGATCATTGTCAAATATTTCTTGAGCTCTCTGGATTGTAATAGGAGTGTATTATTCCATTTGTGGCACTTTGAATACTATGTCAAAAAATTCACCGTCAAGCCTCATTACTACTTGACCTGCTGAATCCCTTACCGTTTTGTCCTCTTCAATGTAGTGTGCAGCTACCTGAAGTACAAACTCCATGTGATGGGCTGCAGTTGGAAAAGTTGAAACCATATGAAGATTGCTATGCATAATGGCTTTCAAGTTCTCATCCCACGGCCTCTGTTGAATACTTTTCATGAAATCTGCCAGATCTTGATGGTCGATCTCAGTGTCTTTGATTTCATCTACCTTGGACAACACCACGGTTGGAGGGAAAACACCCTAGTACTTATACTTCATCTTCTCCTTATCTTTAGGAGATGGTGATGGCGTTTCAACTAACATTTAGGAGAGCAGAGACCAATGTAATTCTTATCTCTGAGGATCTTTGACGGAACTTTCGAAACAAACTGCAAGAATGGCGGATGCAATGATTGTCAGGAAATATATGTCACATGGGAAAGTGTGAGATGATCAAGGCGATATGGAGTCACTGTGTTTTGGCCGTGTGGTGCAGAAAATGAGGAGCGAAAATGAGCGTGGAGGCGAAAAATGAAGAGAAAACACTATTTCAAGTGTTAACGAAAAATGCAGATTTTGGTGCTCGGGCGGTGAAAATCACTGCTCGAGTAGCGAAGTGATATTTCATTTTGGTGTCGAGGCGGTGAAAAGCACCGCTCGAGCACCAAACACTTGTGAGTTTTTGAGATGCAGGTTTTGGTGTCGAGGCGGTGAAAATCACCGCTCAAGCACCAAACACTTGGGAGTTTTTGAGACGCAGGTTTTGGTGTCGAGGTGGTGAAAATCACTGCTCGAGCACCAAACTTGAAAAACAGTTTGGTGTCAGGGAGGTGAAAATCATCGCGTCGACACTTGGGGCCAATTTGTGTGGATGGGTGTCATGACGGTGAAAATCACCGCCACGACACCAATGTGACTTGGTGCCTTCGTGCGAAGGCGTCGAAAAACTCCACCTATACACCGAGAGGAAAAGAGGATTGATGTGTTTGGAGAATGGGAGGTTTTTACCATGAAGTGCAAAGGTTTTAACCTTAAGCAAAAGACACAAGAAAGACACGAAGGGAAAAAAGAAAGACAAAGTGACATGAATAATGGGTAAAGAATGCCAAAGACAAAAAGAAATTCGAGGGTGTTTAAAACTTAAACAAAGAAAACCAATCAATTGAAACAAAAAGGCGAACATACCTGTGTGGCGATGGCGGAGGTGATAGGAAAAAACCGTGCGTCGGAGAGAAAACACCAAGGCTCGATCTCAAAGAAAGCAACTCGAAATAGCACGCGAGGGCGCGAAGTATGGAGATGATAGGCGGTAAGAACAAAGAAAGTAGATAACTTTTGCTTTAGAAAGGTATTAAAAACCTAAAAGCTAACTCACGTCGCGTGCATTGAATGCGGCGAAATAGACTTAACACAGAAATAGGTGCTCGGGCGGTGAATTTCACCGCTCGAGCACCAGCTTTGCAAAAGAAACTTTTTGGTGCAACCGCGGTGAAAATCACCGCCCGAGCACCAAAAATTTGCAAACGAAGTTAGGTGCAATGGCAGTGATTTTCACCATCGTTGCACCAAAAACAGTTAAAAGAAAATGGTGCTACGGCGGTGAAAAACACCGCCCGAGCACCAAAAACTGGGAAAAAATAAACTAACTCCTGGGATAAAAAGGAGTCAAACTTTAAACTCGAACTCGAGCTTATCGTCACCTACCCGGACTAGGTAGATTTAGAGACCTTGTAACATGATTTTGTGCCTCATTTTGCGTGCTTGAAACACACGGTCCTAGGAAACAGACTAGTTTCGTAGGGGGTTATCCGTGAATCAAGCACTGCTAGATTCTGTGATAACAACTGGCTCCTGTTGGGGATCTTTCTTCATTCGTTCTTTCAAATGAGTGAAGAGAGAAGAACCACCAGAATTCAAGTGCCTTTATCCATCCATTGGGCTTGGAGTCAGGCGACAATGACAAAAAGCAAAAGAACAAAAAGATTCAAAGACTAAGACTAAGAATAAAAATACTTACCTCTGGAACGCTCTGGCGATTTTAACACACAAAGTGTTTGAGATGTTGTCCGCTATGTGGAAGAGCGAATGGTGTTCCATCTTTGTATGCCAACAAGAAACTATGTTCACCACACAGTTGGTGAACCAGGAAGGGTCTATTCCACAGTGAATCAAACTTCCCATGCATACCTTTTGGCTCTCTCCGTTTGTCCCATAAGAGAACGAGGTCGCCAATTTGAAAGTACCTGGATTTAACTTTCTTATCAAACAGTTTCTTCACTTGTTGCCAGTGTCCGAAAATGTGATCAACAACTTGGACACGCTTCTCCTCCAATTCGGAGAGATACATTAAGCGTTTGTCCACAAAATTTTCAAAGGTCTCATCTTCGATAGCCTTTGCCAGCTTGAGGGCCGAAAATTCCAGAGTTATGGGTAATTCAACATTTAACCCGTATAAGAGTTAAAAAGGAGACATGTCAATTGCCCGCTCGGGAGTGATCCTATCTACCCATAAAGCATCATACAAAGCCTTATGCCAAAGGCATTGATTTTCCTCTACTAACTTCCGGATGATAGTCACTAGATTTTGTTGCTCGATTCCTCTTGACCATTACCCTGTGGATAATAGTCAGAAGAATGTGACAAGGTTATGCCATGCTCAAAACAAAACTCAGTGATTTCGTTTGAAGAAAAGGTAGAAGCATTGTCGGCAACGATCTTGTTTGGCACGCCAAACCTAGAAATGATATTCTCTTTCAAGAATTCACACACTACTTCAGAAGTTGCGCACTTAGTGGGGATTAACTCTACCCACTTGGTAAAATAGTCGGTAGCAGTTAGAACATAGACATGTCCAGCACTGGAAGATGGATTAACTGCACCTATGAAGTCTATTCCCCATTGTTGGAAAGGTTCTTCGATTACTACTGGCTTCAGTGGTAAAGCTGCCAGTTTGGGTCGGCCAACAAACTTTTGACATAACTCGCACTTACGTACCCAGGAGTATGCATCTTGGAAGAGCGTAGGCCAATAGTATTTTTCTCTCAAAAGTTTGTGAGTAGTGACCGGTGCTGAGAAATGACCTCCACATGCCAAATCATGATATGATTTTAACAATTTTTCTTGTTGTTCTTTGTCCACACACCGTAGAAAAGTACCATTGATGGTGTGCTTATACAAGCCATTATCCCATAAGACAAAGTTGGTTGCTTTTAACTTGACAGTCCTTTTTTCTTTTGATGTCGGGTTGCTGGGGCATTCACCGTATGTGAGAAAATGAGTGATATTAGAAAACCACTCATCAGTGGTGCTGACAAACAGCACAAGGGGTAGTTCACTGGAATTTTCTTCAACAACGGGAACTTCTTCATCCTCTGAAAATTCTTTGTCGGGGTTGTTCTCAGCAATGAGTTGACACAAGCCACGTCCCCGTATCAGTTTGGTGGGTTTGATCTCCAAATCATACTCCTGAATCTTGGCAACCCAGTTGCCTCTTTTCATTCTGAATTCTTGCTGCGTTAGAATTGACTTAACAGTTGTATCTAGAACCAAAACCTTGACGTGACTATTTAGGATGTAAAACTGAAAATGCTTGACAGCTTTGACTACAACAAAGGCATTCTTTTCCATCTGAGAATACTTCAACTCATAGTTCTTGAGGGGATAACTCATGAATGCAATGGGTGATTCAAAACCTTTGTGGTTTTCCTGTACCAAAATAGCTGAAAGTGTATGCTCGGAAGCATAACTATACATTATAAAATCTTTGGTGAAATTAGGACAAACCAGTATGGGAGCGTGAGTGATCGCCTCCTTGATGTCATTGAATGCAACTTTCCCTTTCGCAGTCCAATGAAAGGTGGTATTACCTTTCATCATATCTACAATATGATGAGTTTTTTTTGCAAAATCTGAGAGGAACCTTCGTAGGAAATTTACCTTGCCGAAGAATGAGTGAACTGCTTTTTTGCTTGATGGCAGGGAGAGGGTTCTGATGCCATTAACTCTTCCTGAGTCAATCTTGATTCCTTTGGTGGAGACTATATGGCCGAGTAGTTTTCCCTCCGTAACCCCAAAGACTGACTTTTTGGGGTTGAGGGAGATGCCATGCTGACGACATCTCTCCAAGACTTCTCTCAGGTGATTACAGTGCTCGTGACGCCTTTTGGAAAATACTGTGAGGTCATCAAGATACACCACAATGAACTTACCCATCACGTCATGGAAAGCCAGGTCCTAGCACGTTGGAAGGTAGCACCGACATTTATCAAACCAAAAGGCATTCGACGATATGCAAAGGTACCGCATGGTGTCATGAAGGTGGTCTTGTGTTGATCTTCTGTGGTGACCTCAATTTGATTGTAACCAAAGAAACCGTCCAGCATGGAGAGCATCTCGGATCCCGTCACATTCTGCAAGACTTGATCCATGACAGGGAGAGGGTAATTGTCTTTAAGTGATAGCTAGTTGAGATTTCTAAAATCAAAACAGATGCAGATCTCATCGTTTTTCTTACGCACAGGGACAATATTTGCTATCCACGTCGAATGGTGAATTGGGAAGATTATCTGTGCATTCAACATCTTCTGAACTTCTACAAGAATTGTTCCAGAAATCGTTGGGTTGTACTGCCTTTGCTTTTGCTTAAAAGGCAAAGCTCCAACCTTCAGTGGGATATCATGTTGTACTTCCTTTGGTCGAAAAGATTTGAGATCTTCATATGAATATGCTAGAACATCCATATATTCTTGTAACAGTCTAGTGAATTGGATCCTTTCTTCTGGAGTGCAACATTTTCCGATGTTTATCATCTTGGGATCAGCTTCAATTCCCAAATTGTACTGCTCAACCTCATTAGACGAATCAAAGTCGGCAAGCTGCTGTTTGACATAGCGGTCATGTTTGTCAAAGAGCCTTTCTAGAGATACCAACCCCCTAGGGATTTTGTTCCCTTTTAGTTGTAGGAATTCTTCGCCAGAAACTAGATCTATGCCAGACACAGATTCTCGTAGAGGAGAATCACTTCCTTCGAAGTATAATTCATTGAAATTCTCAGCCTTTTCCAAGAAGGCAACTATTTGATGATCGTCGTTGAAGATCTGCCAGTTTTCCGAATTGTCGAGGACACTTGGGTGGAAAACCAACTTGATAGTGTAGGTAGAACCTTGAAAATATTTGTGTTGTATGAGAAGCGTGGTTGACACTGCCAAAGAGTTTTCCCGTCCATTGTATTCTCTTGGTACCGCAGAGATATCAAAAGCATCAAATTCTTCAATGCAATCCCAAACAAGATTGCGATAATGTCTAAGCCTATCATTTTTTGTTTGGTAAAGGTTTCTTACTTGACATACTATTAGCTCAACATCACCTTGTGCATGGAGGTTTTTAATACCTTTCTTGCGCACTACTTGCATTCCCAACAACAAGGCTTCATGTTCTACAGTGTTGTTGGTATTATTGAACTGTAGCTTGAAAGAAAAAGGGAAGATCTTCCCATTAGGAGAAATCAAAACTATTCCAACTCTGGAATCGGTTGAAGAACAACTACCATCAAACTCTAACAACCAAACATCGTTCGGATCGCCGAGGCCAACGGTATCAAAACTTGAAAACTCGTCTTCTGGCAAAGTTTCAGGATCTGATGTCGACGAATCATATGGTGGTGAGACGTTCGTCAAAGAGAGAGATTCAACACTCTCCAACTCATGTGTCGTTGAAGATTCACCAACCTCTTGAGTTTGGAGATAATAAGTCCCCATACTTGAAGACTCAAACAAGATCTGGGCTTTGGGATCATCTGACTGGGTCACAGAGAATTTGGCTTCCTTCTCAGGAATCAGCTTCTGCATTATGCCCTTTACTGGTATTCTAGCTTCGGACATATCCATGCTCAGTTCTCCCCTAACATCTTTGCAGAAATTCCTTCCAAGGAGAATTTTGTATGATGCTGGTACATCAGCCACTAGGACTGTCATTTTGATCTTTTTATCAGGATATGCGGCAAACGCATATTGCGCGTCTTTGATCTAATCGATCAAGGGTACTTGCCTATTTTCCATAGAAAAGCAACGGCTAAAAGTTTTAGTCATTTCTAGACCCAAGGTAGTGGCTACTTTGGTGGGCATCACGTTGTCGGATGCACCAGAGTCTATGACACAATTGCTTAATTTGAAATCGTTTACCAGCAAGGAGATACAGAACGGATCGATGCGGATGCAGTTGGGGGATTGGATACTAGATTATTACGAGGTACCTTTGGTATAGGAACAACTGGGACCTCGGGGGGTGAATCCCGAGTTGGAGTAATTCCCTGATCCTTAACAAATTGGACAAGCCTGTCAAATTGGTTAGGATTAGCCTTGAGGTATTCCGCCTCGGACATTCGGACCTTGGTTCTCTTTGCATGGTCGATAATATGAAAGGCTTGAAAAGAATTCTATAAACTAGATGTAGTGACTTCACTAATCGATTTAACAAAAGGCACGTTGGTCTTTGGAACCAGGTGATTAGCTTTAAATACAGCAGGAGTGGGAGTTGAGGAACGTGGTGCACTAGCTTGTGGGTTTACTACTTTCTTAGGTTGCCAAGGGAGAGGAGATCCTCTTTTGGCAATCGTGACAGACAGCTTTCATTTTTTAGGTGGGGTCACGGCTTCAACTTTGTCAAGCTGGTTTTTTTGATGCCGTGTAAAGACAGCATAAGTATATGTCACCAAGTCATCTGATTCCTCTTCATCCATTATCTGCAAGTAACCAATCTTGGAGCCGCTAGCCGATTCCATTTCTTCCTCTTCGAAGAGATCAGCATTTTTTTCTTCAGGATAGTCCATCTGAACATAATCATCTTGCTCGGTTTCATAATATCCCGCAACAGCATTGGTAGGTGGAGCTTCAAGGGTGAGCCTACCTGGTGGTGCCGAAAGACGATTTTGAGTTTTGTTTCTGAAATAATTGGGGAAAGTCCTTCTGGGGACATCCTTGTAATTTGTATTATTGTTGGCCACTTGCTTCTTCAGAGCAAGGAGCTCATTTGCCAGCCGTTGCACCATAGGGTCAGTGAAATTGGAACTGGTGCTAGGAGTGATGGCATTGGATGTCGAAGACCTTGATGCTTGCATCCTTTTGTTGGTGTTGGAGTTGCCGTTGATTCTAATCTCTCCAGCTAGGATCATATCATCTTCAAGAATTGTGGCTAATTGTTGTGCTGCTTCAACATTAGCCAGAGTTTCCCTACATAAGAAGAAACTTACCTTGGGTAACTAGGTATTTATGAAGAAGCACTTCAAGTTGTGATCCGTAGGTTTTGCATCTTGTGGGATCCGCGTCACCAACTTGTTGAACTTGGCCACAAATTCTCTCATCAGTTAATGAGCTTCCTTCCGCATGATTGTCAGTTGTGCCAACAAAGCATGTGCATCTTCAGTAGGCTTGAATCTTTCCTCGAAATTTGTTCAGAGAGTAGCCCAACTAGTGATTGAAGCGTTGGGAAGTGTATAAAACCACTCGGAAGCAACCCCTTGGAGGGATTCGATGAAGAGCCTCACAGAAATGTCTTCATGTTCAATGGCCAAAACACCACAAATGACATAGAAGGCATCAATGTGTTGCTTGCCGTCACTGGTGAATTTCGGGAGATGTTTCCTCGAAACATGCGGAAGATCATGTAGTGGTGCAGCCAAACGTAGAGGACCAAAGGCATTTCCCCACGGTCCAGCAGGTGGTGCGGCCATTACTGGTTGCACGATAAACGCTTGAGTTTGATGCCTGCTGTAGACAGACCAAACAGGTGGGAAAGCAGATCTGTCTTTATGAAGAGGAAACTCGTAGCACGCTGCAGCGGTGACCTTGTTCACGAAGGAGTAAAAGGGAAGTTACGTTGTAGTAACTCTTCAAATAGAGGATCTGTAATTCATTGAGCTCTCAAACTTCGTGTGTAGCTTTGGTCCGCCAGAATGTAGATCTGAAAAAGATGAAGACTTATAGAGAAAACCTTACAAAATATGGATAAGAAACTGGAAATGATTTTATTTCAATCAAAAGCTTGAGGCTTGGATTGCATGTTCATTCCCCAACGGAGTCGCCAATAAACTATTGGGCGAAAATAGTGTAATCAAATTTTCAATAGATTATGCCATCTAGACTTCAACCACAGCTATGTGAGATATAATCTCTCCTCTCAGAAAGGGGAGGCTCCCTTCTTACCGCTAATTAGAACTTGTAGTAAGCTTTAAAGAATACTTACAAAATGTACACTGTACTCATGAAATGGGGGGAGGGTGTGTTACATTCATACTTCTCTCTTTTTTCAGAGAAGATGTTTACAATGCTTCACCCTGAAAAGCTTTAGATCTAAATAACTTAAACTTAAACAACAATAGTAATTCCAACATTACTATCTTGACAAAGCAAAGCTTAGAAATACTAGGTATGATTTATAATAACAAAAGGTAAAAAGAAAAGGGAAGGCTCACAAAGGCACAAATTTGTTTCGTATCCTTTTCAATGTTGAATCCGGTAGTAGTATCGTTCGTTGTATTAGAAGCACAAAGTCTTCTTAGACACAGCGATTCCTCGAACAACAAGAAGGATTACAAGCACAAAGTCTTGTAGATCCTTCAACAAAATCTTCAAACATAAACAAATCCAAATGATAAATGTAACACAAAGTTTACATCAAACACTTGAAGCCCTTTCAATCTCATACACCAATCACTACAAATATAATCAGCACACAAAACGATTGATTCCAACACAAAGTTTGGCATGCAATCTTCTTCTTTATTGATTAGATCTGAATTCACAATATTGAACACAAAGTCTCAATGCTTGTTTCAAAATAGCAGCACTTCGTTGCAAAATCTCAAAAGTTAACTATTACAAAAGAAATCCCTCTTACTTATAGAAAAGAAGGGAAGAGAAAAATTAGGGAATCATATGAGAAAAAATAGGAAACCCTAATCTAACTGAGTGTAATTTATTTCTACGTAACTGCACCTCATATTTTGGTGTAATTACATTTTACAAAAAGACATCTAAAGTGTCAAAAACTATTTACAATGTGCAAAGTAGGGAACACCAAAAATGGCAAACACCGGAGACGAAAACAAGACTATTGTTCTTTGCATTGGGCGCAAAAGTCTTCATATTTCTTTGTTGTCTCTCTCATGAACTTATCATCTAGTCCGACTGTAAAATCCACCAGCATATGTATTTTGGTAATCAACTTCCTTGCAGATGAAGAAACCTTTTTACATCTTTCAAGATGAGTCTTGAAACAATCAAGTGATAGTCGTAGATCACACATAGTGTGTAAGGTATTTTTAGTAAAACCTTTGTCATCCACCAGCTTCATGAAGGCTTCTTTATACACTTGAATTATTTTGCTAAGGGGAAGGAAGGTGTGCTCGTCATCAAGGAGATCACCTGGCAACTCTTCCATTCCATTTACTAGAAGTACCCGGTAGCCTTCAACATCTTCTTGTGCCTAGTGAATGTCATCAATCAGAAACTTCAATACCTAGATTATGTGCTTGAGCGATTCTTTCACTTCAACATATTTCTCCTTACCAGGTATTACTCCATTTTTTACCAATTGGCTGATCTTGGATTCTTTCATTTTCAGCCATGACGATAAAGTCCTTTCCATCTGGGATAGATCTCTCACAAGTGATCCTTCCTCTTTGTTAAGCTCAATTTGCAGCTGGGCTATTTGTATTTTCTTTTCACTTGCGGTGGTGATGACCCGCGTTCCATGATCTATGATCTCTTCAATAAACTCATTTAAGACTTTACCCTTGGCTGCAAGCTTTTCTACCTTTTGAACAGCTGGTTCCTCGACATTTACCAAGGTCATAGATTGGGCATCACCCATTGAAGATCCCGCTATGTTTCTCAAGATATTTGCATAGCGTTCAACTTTCTCTTTGTATAGATTTTTGGCTTGCTCCATCTTATCAAGCCTCCCTGCCAGAGCATCTAACACTACTTGGGCATCTGCTTTTGCACTTTCATTTGTCACCTTCCCAAGTTGTATTCTCTGTATGTTATAATCTTCCATGTTCACATCTCCCTCTAGTTGTGGAGGAAAACCTACCTCAAAAAACTTCTGACCAGCTTTATCAACCTGGAGTCTACATAATACCTTAGCCTTTTTCTTTTCCTTGTTCTTGGGAGTAGGTATTTCTGCCAGGTCCAGCTCATCGGGGGAGATCATCTGCTTTTTCCGTTTAGGAACCTACGACACCAACCAAGGGGGAAGGGAAGAAGTATACACATCACTTGTTACTACTAATTCTTGAGCTGCAGGGGCTCTTTGAGGAATAGTTGAAACAGTAACTATGGGCCCAGTTGTTTGTACGCCAAGCTGATTCTGCAAAGACTCATTCATAAATCTATCAAAATCAGCCTCCTAAGAAATGTCAAAAGATGGAGATGACAAGCTAGGGAGAGAAACTGGCGAACTAGATAGGTCATTGATATTTTTCGATCGGCCAACTGCAGAAGAAACCAACACCATTGACACTACTGGTAGGGAAGAAACATCTTCTACCTCTGTAACTGTGGTAGGAAGAGGAGAAGAAGGAATGGGTGGAAAGAGAGATTTAGGAATTGAAGGAGTATGAGGAAGTGAAGAAACTGGAACCTGTTCGGTTTCACCTTGAGGAGGTGACAAAACCTGCTCACCCTCTTGGTACTCCTCAACCTCTTGTGTTGATTGCTCTTCTTCTCCATTTGATTTGGTTTCTCCAGAGTTCTCATCATCTGATTCTTCGGATTCAAACTTTGTATCTCCTCCTTCTTCGTCTAAAGACAAATCCTCATAAACAAGCTCCCTCTCTTTAGCACGAGATGTGGTAGCCCTTGTTTCTTGTGTTTCAATAGTTTGTGGAGTACTTTTCCCCACAGTGAACTTAATCCTTGGCCCTCTTCTTCACGAAGAAGGAATTGCGGCCTGTTTTTCTTTGGCACAAGATTCTGGCAGTGGACTAGGTTTCTCTTTAGGAAGCTCACCTTCAGAATCTATCTTGAAGGCTTTTATTTGAAAACCATGCTTGTGGAGCCATTCTCCCGTGTTGTGTAGGATAGGGGCCAACCTTTCTCTCATGTGAAGTCAAAGTCATGCCTGTACCTATAGGTCTTGATAGTATTGATGTGCATCTCAGCTGAAACACTTTTGGCCTTCTGCACCGTTTTGATTGTATACCTGCCAATGGTTAATGGAAACTTAAACCCTAGCTTATGATTCTTTTGTCGTTCCTTGTGCACCGAAATTGATTGCCTACACAACTCCATAAGAATCCATTTATCTGATGGGTATATGGGAAGCATATAAGGGCATCCTGTGAAACAACCTACCCTTATGTAAGTGAAGGTTGGAAATTGTAGAAACACACATCCCACCTTGCTGACCGCCTTGTAAGCTTCATCTGAAATCCTCTTCTTCTCCAGAGTTGGATCAAAAGTAAATAGCAAAGGAGCAAAGAAGGCATCTGTGACTCTTCTAAAATGATGGAAGCTTTCCCTCAGGTTCAATTGGTAATAATAGTCATAGATTGGGGCAGAATGCCTATTACCTTTGGTAGATAAACCTGGAAACTGTCTCATCACTTCTGCTGAGTACACCAAGAAGGAAGTCATATAAAACTTTAAGGTGGTGGGCACCTTGATCAGCTGCTCATGGATTTCGTTACTGATCTGCGTTCCCCAATCAATGTGTACTTTCCTCCTTCGGATAATCCGGATGTATTCATACATCCAATCTTGGAAATAAGAAGAACCAGGCAAGCCCTTGACTCTGCTTAACAAGGTAATCATATCTCTTACGTCTTCTTTGAAGTCACTCCTGGGGAGTCCCTTAGGCCACCTAGAAACAACATGCAGAGGTGTCTTCAACCACTGTGAGTTAATCACTGTTTTGGCTTTGACTGGATCATTGTCAAATATTTCTTGAGCTCTCTGGATTGTAATAGGAGTGTATTGTTCCATTTGTGGCACTTTGAATACTATGTCAAAAAATTCACCGTCAAGCCTCATTACTACTTGACCTGTTGAATCCCTTACCGTTATGTCCTCTTCAATGTAGTGTGCAGCTACCTGAAGTACAAACTCCATGTGATGGGCTGAAGTTGGAAAAGTTGAAACCATATGAAGATTGCTATGCACAATGGCTTTCAAGTTCTCATCCCACGGCCTCTGTTGAATCCTTTTCACGAAATCTGTCAGATCTTGATGGCCGATCTCAGTGTCATTGATTTCATCTACCTTGGACAACACCACTGTTGGAGGGAAAACACCCTGGCACTTATACTTCATCTTCTCCTTATCTTTAGGAGATGGTGATGGCGTTTCAGCTAACATTTAGGAGAGCAGAGACCAATGTAATTCTTATCTCTGAGGATCTTTGACGGAACTTTGGAAACAAACTGCAAGAATGGCGGATGCAATGATTGTCAAGAAATATATGTCACATGGGAAAGCGTGAGATGATCAAGGCAATATGGAGTCACTGTGTTTTGGCCGTTTGGTGCGAAAAACAAGGAGCGAAAATGAGCGTGGAAGCAAAAAATGAAGAGAAAACACTATTTCAAGTGTTAAGGAAAAATGCAGATTTTGGTGCTCGAGCGGTGAAAATCACCGCTCAAGCACCGAAGTGATATTTCATTTTGATGTCGAGGTGGTGAAAAACACCGCTCGAGCACCAAACACTTGTGAGTTTTTGAGATGCAGGTTTTGGTGTCGAGGCGGTGAAAATCATCACTCGAGCACCAAACACTTGGGAGTTTTTGAGACACAAGTTTTGGTGTCGAGGTGGTGAAAATCACTGCTCGAGCACCAAACTTGCAAAATGGTTTGGTGTCGGGGTGGTGAAAATCACCGCCTCAACACTTGGGGCCAATTTGTGTGGATGGGTGTCATGACGGTGAAAATCACCGCCACGACTCCAATGTGACTTGGTGCCTTCGTGCGAAGGCGTCAAAAAACTCCGCGTGTACACCGAGAGGTAAAGAGGATTGACACATTCGGAGAAGGTGAGGTTTTTACCTTAAGCAAAAGACACAAGAAAGACACAAAGGGAAAAAAGAAAGACAAAGTGACATGAATAATGGGTAAAGAATGCCAAAGACAAAAATAAATCCGAGGGTGTTTAAAACTTAAACAAAGAAAACCGATCAACTGAAACAAAAAGGCGAACATGCCTGTGTGGTGATGGCGGAGGTGATAGGCAAAAACCGCGCGTTGGAGAGAAAACACCAAGGCTCGATCTCAAAGAAAGCAACTCGAAATAGCACAGGAGGGTGCGAAGTATGGAGATGACAGGCGGTAAGAACAAAGAAAGTAGATAACTCCTGCTTTAGAAAGGTATTAAAAACCTAAAAGCTCACTCACGTTGCATGCATTGAATGCGGTGAAATAGACTTAACACAGAAATAGGTGCTCGGGTGGTGAATTTCACCGCTCGAGCACCAACTTTGCAAAACAAACTTTTTGGTGTAACGGCGGTGAAAATCACCGCCCGGGCACCAAAACTTTGCAAACGAAGTTAGGTGCAATGGCGGTGATTTTCACCGCCATTGCACCAAAAACAGTCAAAATAAAATGGTGCTACGGCAGTGAAAAACACCGCCCGAGCACCAAAAACTAGGAAAAAATAAACTAACTCCCGGGATAAAAAGGAGTCAAACTTTAAACTTGAACTCGAGCCTATCATCACCTACCCGGACTAGGTAGATTTAGAGACCTCGTAAAATGATTTTGTGCCTCGTTTTGTGTGCTTGAAACACACGGTCCTAGGAAACAGACTAGTTTCGTAGGGGGGTTATCCATGAATCGAGTGCTGCTAGATTCTGTGATAATATTGCAAATCAATTATATAAATTAAATAGCCATAAGGCTATATTTAATTTATTGCCTTTAGATAAAATTGTGCATGGAAGCAGATCGACTAAAGTTGTAAACATCAACACTCCCTCTCAGCTAGGGAGGAATACTTCCAGTTGTGCAAGACATATCACCTCACCGTGATGTCAACCACCATGGTTACACCCATGTGTGGAAAGAGCATATCACCTCATCGTGATATCAACCATCATGGCTACTCCCATGAATGGTATATGTGCACAAGTTCCCATCACTCAACATGAGGTCGTCATCTCATCATGACGTTCACCATAGATACTCCCAAAGGGTGAATTAACACAAGTACAAGAAAATCATCATGAACTCTCTCATGTGATCTTGTCATTGAGTCACTCACATGACATCCACCTTGGCTACTTCTAGAGGGTGGAAACAAGGGTTTGCACCTCAAATCTCTCTTATAGAGAGAAATGCATTAAACCAAATCATAGAAGATCACTGAATCTGAGACTCCCTCTCAGCAGGGCTTCATTCTCCACAATACCAAGCTTGTCTCGAAAGTACACAAACTTTACTCTGGAGAGGGGCTTGGTGAGAATGTATGGCGTCTGCTCATTAGTGCTAATGTATCTCAACTGAATTGCTTTCCTCAATACCATATCTCTGATATAGTGGTATTTGATTTCAACATGTTTGGTTCTATCATGAAACACTAGATTGACAAAAAGCTTCATATAGCTTTGATTATCATAATGAATGATAGTAGGCTCCAATTATTGTCCAAAAATCCTTCAAGGAGCTTTCGAAGCCACACTGCTTCTCAAGCTACCACACATGTTGCAATATACTTTGCCTCTTGCAGTGCTCAGTGCCACTGAAGAATGCTTCCTGTTACACCAAGAGATCATTGCAGACCCCAAACTGAAACAACATCCAGAGGTGCTCTTCCGATCAGAACACAATCTGCCCAATCAGAATTTGTATAACCATGCAGAGCTTTAAGTCCACACCAGAATAATATCTCAAGCCATATCTAGCTGTGCCACACAAGTATCTCAGTATATGCTTCGCTGCAACTATATGTATTTGCCTTGGTTCACACATGAACTAACTAAGTGCACTCACTACATAGAAAATATCTAGTCTAGTATTGACTAGACACATCAATGATCCAATTAACTATGTGTATATAGTGGGATCCACCTGATTTGAACTAGTTGCAACCTCCTTAAGCTTCTGAAATTTGGTCTCCATAGGCGTAGACATGGATTTACAATCCATCATACCAAATCTCTTCAAGATGTCAATTATATACTTCCCTTGACTCAGAATGATCTCATCTGACTTCTACCATGCTTCTAGGCCAAGGAAGTAGTGCATGAGACCAAGATCCTTCATTTCAAATTCAGAAGCTAGCTCCTTGCATTTGATAATGAGGTGATCTTCTCTAGTAAGAATTAGATCATCAACATATATAACCAAGATCAATTCTTCTCCATCAATTACTCTTGGAGAAACCCAAACTCATCAGGTATTGATCAATTCTTTCGTACCAAGCATGAGGAGCCTGTGTAAGGCCATACAATGCATTCTTTAGCCTACACATATGAGATTCCTTTCCATGAACCTCAAAGTCATCACGTTGCTTAATATATACCTCTTCCTCAATTACACCATTTAGAAATGTTGTCTTCTTGTCCATCTGGTGTATCTTACATCCCTTAGATGTCGCAATAGAAATGATGGTCCTGACAGATGTATAACGAGCAATTGGAGAAAAGGTTTCATCATAGTTTATTCCCTCTTTCTGAGAGAATCCTCTGGCCATGAACCTAGCCTTGTACTTCTCGATGCTCCCATCAGTTGCATGCTTGATTTTGAAGAGCCATTTAGAAGATACTATAGATTTGACTTCAAGTCTAGGTACGATGTCCCAAACATCATTCTTGAGGATAGATTGATACTCTTCAGCCATAGCATCTTTCCATACTTGCTGACTTGAAGTTTCCTCAACATTGGAAGGCTCAGATTCAATCATTTGACTCATCAAAGCAACATAGCCTGAAAACTTCAGGGGTCTTTTGCTTTCTCTAAATGTTCCTCTAGGAGCTGCAAATTTTTTTGCCTCTTGCATTGCTTTCCTAACCCATAGAGGTCTCTTTCTACCAATAACAATGTCGGTAGGCTCATCAGTAGGTTCCAAAGGATCGGCTGGATCATCTTCTTCTTTAGAATCAGAAGCCTCCCTCTAAATCTCAAGATGATCAACTTCCATGTCTTGAGGAGACTCTTGGTCTTCATAGTCTATCTCTGTGTGAGAACCTTTGGATCTTTTGAATGCAACATCTTCTTCAAATGTAACATCCCTACTGATCTCAATCAACTTCTGACTAGGAATGTAAACTGTGTAGCCTTTTGAAGTCTCACTGTAGCCCACAAATATTCCCCTCTTACTAGATGGTTCCAACTTTGTCCTTTTGTCTTTAGGGACATGAACATACACAGGACAACCAAATATTCTCAAATGGCTAACTTTAGGCTTCACACTTGTGAAAGCTACTTCAGAAGTCATGTTCTCCAAGATACAATGAGGGCTTTGATTCATAACATACACAGTTTTCATAGAAGCTTTGGCCAAAAGGAAGGCTTGCAAATCCTGATCATGAATCATGGCCTTACTTGCTTCTACAATAGATTTGTTCTTCCATTCTGCTACACCGTTTTGTTGTGGATTGTAGGGAACACAAAACTCCCTCTTAATTCTTGCTTCAACACAAAAGTTGTGGAAACTTCTAGAGATGTATTCTCCTTCATTATCAGATCTCAAAACTTTGATCCTCTTCTCAGATAAGTTCTCTACTTGAGCTTTAAATTCCTTGAATCTCTCAAGTACTTTCTTAGATTATTTAGTCTTTAAGAAATAAATCCAAGTCTTTCTAGAGTAGTCATCAATGAAAAATTACATAATAAAAGAAACCACTCAAAGAAGTAATAGACATTGGACCACACAAATCAGAATGAACAAGATCTAGAATGTATTTAGATCTACTTTCACTACTATGAAAGGGTCTTTTAGTATTCTTAGCCAATGTGCATCCTCAACAAGTACCTTCATGTTCCTGGTTCAATTTAGGAATGTCAGTGACCATCTTCTCTATGGTAAGAAGTGCTCTGAAGTGAATGTGAGCAAGTATTCTATGCCAAAGCTCACATTAATTTGATGTATCATGTAACAACACTTGTAGAGGGCGAGTGGAAATTTTGTAGAGACAATCTTGTTGAACACCAATCACACTAGTTGTCTTGATGTTAGAGTTATTTGGCCATGCAAGAACTTTTCCTTCAAAGAATGCTACTTGATACCCATTGTCTTCTAAGGGTGAAATTGAGACAAGATTCCTCTTGATGCCTAGTACAAATAGTACATCACTCCACTGCAAGGTGATACCAAAATATAAATGAATAGAGGAGGTCCCAACACCTTTTACAGAATAACATGCATCATCTCCAATTATTTCTTAAACACTTGAATCTCTCATCACCAAATCTATAAGATGTTCTCTAAATCCGATGATGTGGCAGGAGGCACCACTATCAATCAACCAAGTGTTGTTATCCGTAGGAACATTGCTTGATAAGGCAGAGTAGAATAGGAATTCCCTTGAATGCTTTTGAGGAGAGATCTCATCCATATCCGCAAATGAAGCATGTTGCTTAGGCCTGGTTGGGATATCCTTTGCATAGTGACCAAACTTGTCACATCTAAAACATTGAACGTGAGATAGATCCTTCTTCTTCTTGAATGCAGGGGCACCATCTAGCCCTTTATCTCTATTCCTCTTGAAGTATCCTTTATTTCCTCCTTTTCCTTTCTTCTTCGAAGATTGAGCGGAAAGAACATGAATGTCTTCATTCGTAGAGCTTTGTCCAATGCCTCTTGTAGCCAACCTTGATTCTTCTTGAATACAATCTGCTCTCAATCGATCAAACTTAGGAAGTTTTGATCTCGCACTAATTCCTTGGATGTATGACTCCCAAGATTTAGGAAGACCATTGAGAGCCAACATAGTCAAATCCTTGCTATCAACAATATGCCCAACGGTAGAGAGTTGATCTCTCAACTCGGTGATCTTCATGAAGCATGAGATGACAAATTATCCCTTTTCCATCTTGATATGATGAAGTTGTTGATTTAATGCAAGAGCTCAACTTGTGTTGTTGATCGCATACATCTCCTCTAAGGTCTTGAACATATCTCTTGTTGTTTTCAACTTGGAGATGATTGGCACAATGTGATCTTTCACGGAATCAACCAACACCTTTTTCGCCTTAGTGCTATTTCTCTTCCATTGAGGCTTCTCATTCTCTTCAGTTGGTTCAAGAACTTTTTTTTCCATGAACTTAGCTAACTCATTTTCCTCCAAAGCGAGCATCACTCTAAACTTCCAAGATGTGAAGTTTGATGTGCCCTCAAGTCTGTCTTTGACCTTGAGCCTGTTCACCATCTTGACAATAAGATAGATGTAATATGAAATGTGAAGGATAATGGAGGATACTATTGCTTATATAAATCTGATCAGATCTTTACTTAGACCCGCTATGATACCATGTTAGTTTTTATGATCAGATGCATATAAAACTGAAAGCAATCAAAATATGAAAAAATTAAGACAATAAACACAGCAAGATACCCTGGGAAAACCCTCCAACTTGAGGGAGAAAAACCCAACAAATATATCTCTTATATATTGATGTATTAAGAGCAAAAATCTGCTTACAACTCAGGCACAACTCAATGCCGATTTTGATACAATGAATAATCGTACCTCTCCTAGATGAAGATGCAAATGAATATGTTTCTCCTTGAGATCAATCTGCTGCTACAAAATGATGACCTACTGCTAGGCATTAACTTCTTCAAGAAAATACGAATTATGATGAATTGTCTTAATGATCTAATGAATGACCATCACTTGCATAAATACCTAATGGAAAGGAGAAAGGCGTGCCTCCTCAAGGAATAAGTCGGCATCAAGGAGACGCACCTCTTGAATGTCATCATGTCGGCCTTAGTAGAAAATTGTGACTTCTCAAAAAGTCTACTTAATTAAATATTAACAATATTTAATATTTATTTTATTACTTTCATATGAAGCACCTCTTCATATTGCAAATCGATTATATAAATTAAATAGCCATAAGGCTATATTTAATTTATTGCCTTTAGATAAAATTGTGCTTGGAAGTAGATTGACTGAAGTTGTAAACATCAATAGTTTACATATCTTTCTCTATTGGTATTTGGATCATTGTCATAAAACCATTTGATATTTTTTCTTTTCTTATAGAGGCAATTCCACTAGGAAAATTCAAATCTAATTTTAATAAAAATTGCACAACCTTACATAATATGCCATTAATATTGTGGAAGCCTAAGAGTGTGTCTTTAATTGAAATCTAAAATCCTAATCTTCATTCAATGGTATAGAAAGCATTACTTAAAATTAACCCTCTTTCAATTCAATTCATTTCAAATCTTTAATGACTTGTGAATGTCTTATTGGTAATTGATTGTGAGAAGATTGGGGTGTAGAAAGCTCAAATCTTCAAAAGCTAGTTCTTTGTATTTTGCCCCAACAAAGTAGTTATTTTGAATGTAAGCACAATTGGAGCTTGTTTGATGTTATTCACATGAAGAAATACAAGTTGACACAAAAGCAACTCAATGACCTCTTCTTCATGCAATAAAAAATTCACCTTATCTCAAAAAAAGTGGAGGGCTCATTTGATAGTCATTAGGTGATTGACTTGGATGACATTGATCCTTAAAATGACTAAATTGTCCAAAATGCAAACCTCGTATTTACAAAATAAAACAATATTTATTTTAAGAGGCAAGAAGGGGATGGTGTAGAAAAAACAATATCAAAAGGGTAAAAGTACAAAGTTGTGTCACTTTCGACCAACTTATCAGCAAAATTGAATTTAAGTATTTCTAACTAAAAAACATTTTTGGTGAAATATTTGATCTAATAAAATTCATTCTAGCTAAGTTAAATATGTCCACAATTTTTCCAACTAAAATTGTTAGATAAATGCATATGTAGCACCACTTTGAAGCCAATACCGAAAAAATAAAATTATTTGAAAAACTTGATGTTTCAACAACTCTTAGTCATGCAAATCACATACTTTTTAAAAATATAAAAATACCCTTTTGTAGATCCATAAGTGTAGTTTTCATAAATATATATACATTAATAGTTTAACTATTATTTAAATTTAATTTTTAATTTGTACCAAAATTAAGTTATGAGCACAAACATATTAGGTTGATTACCATGTCAAAAAAAATACTAAAACTTATTTACAAAAATAAAAAAAATACGATGCACTAGATAAAAGAATCTACATCAAGATGGTATAATTTTTTTACTATTTTGGATAAATAATTAATATGAAAGTTGATGTCAAATAGAAACAGTTGTGCTTTAGTACACACACTTTTTAATATTTATTTTAAAATATGCATTTATCAAAATTGAGAAAAAAAAATATTCATGCACTAAAGTTTCAAGTTGTAAATACACACAAAAACTTTGAAGGAAAAAAATTAAAATTTATTGTATAAAGATTAATGTCTCATGTAACTTCATTTTTCAACAATTTATTAGCAACAAAATATAGTGTAAATTTATTTAAAATTATATTCAAATAATTTTTTCAAAAAAAATATAAACATAAAATATACTAAAAAATACACATTTTATTAATTTACATCATTTTAAAATTCAAAACATATATGCCACTTTTTAGTGATTCAAGTTTAAAAGTTGGATCAATGTTGGTTGCTTCCTTTATAAAGTGTGAGACAACTTTGTACTTCTACCCAAAAGTAAAAGTAAAGAAAGTTAGTTTAGATAACATCATGCTTGAAGATGATGGTGGTCTTGAAGAATCGTTAACTTATAGATCAAGGAGTAGGACCCCATCCATCTCTAGGATGCATATGGAGAAGGAAATTATAGATGATTGTAACTTGCATTGTATTGTAAATTTTGAAGATAATTTTTAAATCATGAAATTCAAATCATACTATCAACTGTTGTATTGCATGTTGATGCAATATTATATTTTTTTATTCAAGTCTATTAGAAAACACTTCAATAATGTTCAATAGACTCATTTTGTATGTTCACTAATAGTGTTTTGAAAGAAATTTAAGTTTTTAAAGGAATTAAAGTTTTTTTTATTTGATTAGGGTTATTAAGATCAAGTTGAAATTGGGTTTTCCAAGTTTTTCCAAGTCACAAGTTTTCAAATTTCGGTTAAGTTTGCTCCAATTGTGGAAAACTGGGTCTAAATCCCAATTTTACAAGAATGCAAGGGATAAAGTTGGTTCAAGTGGACAAAAAAAGAAATGATGGTTTGGGTTGTGAGCCTTCCTACATAATGCTTTTTGAATTACAGAAACACATCCATTTCAATTAGCATCGGTTGGATGGGTATTCTGGTTAGTAGCCCCATATTGACCTAGAATGTTAAACATGACTACACAGAAAGAGAAAATTTGTAGGAAAACTATAAGTAGGGATTTTCAAAGGCAGGTCTGAATGTCGATTGCTAGACAACTTCTTTGTATTTAATTAATTATATAAGCCCCACATTTAATAAAGAATTTGTCAATGTAGAGAACCTACTTGTGTTGATGCAAGGTATTGTTATAGATATAGTTTGAAACTATATTACCAGGTTCTTCCCCAACCTCCTAATAACCATATTCAATTCAAGCTAGATTTTGACTTTGGGATGGGTTTGCCCTAAATATGTTACAATTTTCCTAGGAAATGCTCCAAGGAACTCTGGAAATGTCCTAATTCACCCTAGAAATGCCCTAGGCACAAGCCCTGCCATAGCACAACCCAAGCTTGTTAGTGATGAACTCAAGGCATAACCAAAAAAAGTACTCCTTTTTGGAGAAGAAGCCATAGTCAAACATCCACTAAAAAGTAGGTTTTCACGAAAATAATTTAATAAAATTAAGATTTAAAGATCAGGGAAAAGCCCTAAAGGCTAAAATCTCAAAAGACACTAAGGGGGAAAATGTAAAGAAAGTAAAAAAAAAATAGCTTTCTTTTTCATATATCATATGCATGTCCCCAAACCATACCAAACTTAGGGCAACAAAAATCCAACAAAACTTCATACCCAAACTTGTACACAAACATGCAACTTTGGTTTAGAACCAAGGAGTAAGCATTTGATGATTTGTAAGCAGAGTATCTGAATACGCCCATGCCCCTCCCTAGGCATGTGTATCCCCATACCTGATATGGATGAGTACGATACAACGTGGATACACATAAAATACCATACTCACACCTACCCAAAAAACCTCGATTTTCTAGCTGCACTAGATACTGTATGATTTGATTTATTAAAAAAAATGATTTAAATCTTCTTAAGTGTATAAATCAGGTTATAGTGTGTGATTTGATTTTTAAAAAATATGGCGTAGAGCTTCCTAAACTTAATTTAAAAAAAAATTAATCGTGCAATTTTTATTTTAGTTTTTGTATAAAAAAATCCTACACCAAATGAAGAAGATAACTAAAATGTTTTTCTATTTTGGTGGCCCATTATTTTGAGTTTTCTTTTTGACATTTTAATTTTTACAATTGAAAAAACTCAATTGTTTATAATTTTATATTTATATTTAATATTTATAAGATGTTTAAATGTTAGAGATTTTTTATAATTTATTATTTATATTAGAATTTATTTTTATATTTAATTATTTATTCTTTAAATTTTAATATTATTTTAATTTATATTTACTTATTTTATTATAGTTTTAAATTTTTAATTAAGATTTAAAAATCAAATGTGAAGTGAATTTTTATATTTAAAGTTTAGATTATTATTATTTATTTAGTTCTTTATATTTAAATTTTCAATTTTTAATATATTTAGATTTTTTTTTTTAAATACTTTATTTTATTTTGATTTAGATTTAAATGATATTATAGTTAATTTAATTATAGGTCTTGGTTTGTATATTGTTTTGTATATTGTAAATTGTTAAATCAACGTATAATTATCTATGTAGCAATTGTCTATATTGCTTTTAAAGTAATGTAAATCTCCTCTATTAACTTAAAAAATTGTGTTAAATATATGTGTGGTTTTTATGAATGCCATATGAGTCGTATCCATATTAGGGGTCTTCAAAAATTATTTTATCTCTATTTGATACTACGCCTATATATGTGTCTATATCCATGTCCATGCAACTTTGTTTGTAAGTTGAAATAGTATTGAATAGAAAAACTTTTAGCACTAAAATGTGTCAATTTTCTTCCCTCCTTACTTGTAAATTGCTTAGGGGAGAGGACTGATAGTGATACCAATAGTTGTGCACTAAATCATGTTTTATGCGTGTGTTGATCTAGCATAACATGATTTGTTGCTTTTTAGATCTAAGGAATACACTTCATTCAATTATGGGTAGTCCTCATAAACACTAACAAAGTTAAAGTCATAACTGTTGGTCAATATTGTTAAAAAGATTAGGCATTAAATCAACAAATGCTATAACAACTATTGGAACATGCTTAGGTATTGGGTTCTCTCCCCTATTTCATGTAAGATTGTAAACTTGTTGGTTCTTTTTAAATCCTTTGGGGCATTTAGCTCCCTTTTTAAGTTCACCTATCAAAACCATAGTTGCCAAGAAACTCAACAATAGGAAAATGGATTGCGTCCCTATCCCTATACCCACAATTGTTGGTCACTACATTTATATATAGTATAGCCATTTCCCTATTCATTTACTCACATGCCTGAATTTGATCAGCATCCCTATCCTTGTCCCCATACCAATACCCCTGCATCTCCCAGTAACTATGATCAAAACAAATCACAACATAGTCATATCCAATAAACTTGCCAAGCATTTCATTATTCAATTGATCTTGCCTCCAATTTTTGTTGTTTTATATAAAGCATGTGATTATATTAGCTTCCATATATTGTAGAAAGGCTCCAAAATCCATAATTGGATGCAGTAATATGACAAATACTACCATCATTTGTAGCAATGACCATGTTAATTATAGAATTCAAGGGAGGTAAATGAGTATTGTAGTCCAATGGAATGTTGGCCTTCTCACTATGTAACTAAGTTTAGACTAAGCTAGCAAAGGGGCATTTCGTGTCCCTCTTTGAGTGCTACAATGGAATCCAAATTGTACCCAAAAGCATCTTTTTAACATTTGTAAATGCCTCGAAACCTTGCACCTTTGCAAGTCTATTTTATTATCCATCCCGACTAACTCAAAACATGTTGTTTTGTTTATTGATTTAAAACAAAGTAGAACAAAGCTACATAGGAGTGATGGCAATATCCTTGTGATGAGTATAATACAGGTAGAGCTATGAGTTGCATCCTTACTAAATAAGAAAACCTAGAAGCATCCTAGGTTTAAGCACATGAAAATTTATATCAATATGCATGAAAAGTTCCTAAAAAGATAGCATACTAAGATGAAATATTCTTAACAAATTTAGAATTTAGAATACAGCAATAAATATGTCAAATCTTTCCCCATGTCAGTATGGTAATAGGAAAAATGACCGAAGAAATCTATCCAATAGGACAAATCAAATATACGGAATAAATAAATAAGAAAACATCACCCTAGGCAATAAATAAATTATCCTCTCCTTGCGATAAGTTAGTGATGGTCAATAGAGCATTGTTGATTAATTGCAGCTTGAAACTAAACTATCATAAACTAAGGTTCATGGTTGTCTCATGAACCCTTAACCATTCCACTCCATTTGGGGTTTTCTCCTGAGCAGAAAAGAAGAGTAGATAATTATCAACTCTAAAACCAAAAGATGCGAATCCAATGGAGACAAGACATTACATGTAGTTTAATTGTTAAACCTATTTCATTTTCAGTATCTTAATAAACTTTTCAACTTTAAATATAAATAAAACAAAGTTTAAAGAAATAAGCAATTGATACCTTTAAGACAAGAATGGCAGTCGCATAATGTCCTTTGTGCTCTCCACCTGTACAAATTGATTAAATTAAACCCAAGAAATGGACTCATGAGAAAAACATAGAGTTTTAGAACTAACTTACAAAGAACTGGCGAATGCAAGAAAATCAAATATCAATTAAATCAACCTTAGACTCATCAACGCCAAAATAGGAAACAACACTGCTAGAGCAAGATAGGCCTGGGCCAATTACCCAAAATAGACTTACTATAGATAGCAATTGCTAAAAATAGTAAGTACTCCCTAAATAACAAATCGACACAAACTAATGTACATTAAGACTTACTATAAATAGTAAATACTAAAAACTGACCACTACTAAAAATAGAAAGGTCTGCTAGAAAGCACCAAAAACCACCACAGATCCCAACACTAGCTCTGAGTCCCCTAGCCAACTTCACTTATCCTACACGAACTCTGGAATAGGCCAATGGAACACTCCAACTACTCAAGTGCAAGAAGGGGACATTACATAATGGTTGATGCTTGAATAGTTGATGTTTGAATGATGGATGTTTGTATATTCGATTGATGAATGAATTGATAATTTATTATGATGATGATTTGTTGATTGATTGTTTGCTTGATTTGATAATTGATGATTGATTTGATGGATTCATGAGTGACGATTGAATGAGTGCTGATTTGATGCATTGGTGAATGATGATTGATAAGTGATCCTTGAATGCTTGGAATGATTTCTCTTTTATACTTTATTGGTGAAAGAGTCACCACTTTTCTGAGTCACCACCCTTCATTGCTGCCTTTTTTGAGAACAATAAATTATTTTCCAAATTGATCTCTCTTGCATGTCCTCCTCAAATGAAACTTTCTCCCCTTTATATCTTCCAATGTAAGGGAGAAATCACACCTCTTTATCATGTTTTCCCTTTGCAAGAGTCACAAACTTTCACAATTACCACCCTTTGAAAGAGTACAACACTTATAATTTTTGCCCTTTGAAGTAGTCACTTCCTTATTTTCTTCCCATTCCTTTCTTCTTCCATCAATCCCTCCTTGATTTCTATGCTCCCTTCTTTTCTTCCTTCCTTTTTCAAATAAACTCTTCTCCTTTTTATATCTCATGTTTGAGGGAGTCACAACTCTTCATTTCATGCCTTTTGACCATTCATGAAACTTAATTAAATTTTAATTATATTATATTTTATTCTTACTTTTTTTCTTATGTTTAACTTTATTATTATTATTTATTATTACGCTGAAGGCGTCTCCTATTTGAGCTTTCCAAGCTCATTTTGTCCATCAACAGTCTAAACAGACAGAGAGGGCACGGTTGACAGTTTGTTCATTGGCAATCGTTGATTGTTGTTTAATGCAACCCGACATTCCTTGCGTCACACCTGCAGATGAAATAAGTTTTGCATTGCCTCGCATTTACTCTCACCTCACTATCGCCGCCCTGATCTTGGACTATATGTGGACATCTACGCTTTCGTTGATCATTTAAAATATCTGCATCCTTATGTGGACGATGGCTAGTGTTTTCACCGTTGATCGTTTAAAACACTTGGATCCTTTGGGGTTTTAGTTTCCTTTTTCATTGAGCCCCGATCTTGATCCTCGTCCTCCTCTCCCTCTTCGTGCAATGATGATCTTTCAGAATTGGTATCGACCTATAATTTTTTGGCCTCTTCAATGACATCCTTCAGAGACCTACCAAATCACTTGCCTTTACTCTTGGCTGCTGAAGAAACGAGGGTATTAGTCAGGTGTTTAGCAATGCTGCAAGATTTTGCGAACAATGTGGGGTTGAGGCGAACAGGTTTCTTGCAAGTGAAGCCGATAATAGACTGCTTTATTTTGTGAGGACTTGGTGAGTTTTTCAATACCAGAGGTTTTTCTTTTCGTGTGCTTCTCGGACATATTTTCATGGCTGACTTTTGTTCCATTGGGGCAGTTTTTTACCCACATCTTTTCCCTGCAGAGAACATTGTTAATGATGATATTCGTTGGTTACACTCCTCAGCTCTGTGCTCTGCTATACTGCCGCCAACAATCCTTTGAGGGGAATCGTTTCCTGTGAGATTTTATTGTTTTGCATGAACTTATCATTTCAATTTTAGCAGCAGCTTGTGTAATATTTGAGTAGGTGAAAAAAATTCCATTAGTTAACAAGCACTTGGTTTTGAGTTTTTTTTTAATATAGAAAAGTGAGCCTTTTTCCCACCAAGAAGTTTGTGTATTGTGGCACACTCTTAAGCTGGTTGCAGGAAAAAACACAGGCCAATGCACAGATACAATTCAGAAATACTATGCATTTTTGGACTACAACTATGTAACTATGAGACACAAATATGTTTCTGAACAACAGTTTCAATCATACTTATTTTACTACCTTTTTACCCAGTCGAACCATTATGAATTTAAAAAATATTTTCAAAACAGTGGTCATTTCTTTGAATGCTCCAAATGTCTTCAAATTCTGGTTCAATCTGGAAAAAATAAGATTTTTTTTAATTTTTGCATACATTTATGTAATATAATGAGATCTAATGGTATATCATTTACCAATTATGCATTCACTTACATGGATTGAAACACAACATAAATCCAACCTTTGAATTCAGATGATATTAAGACCACAATTTGCCAAACAAAACAAAAAAAACATCTCCTTAATTGACCTTCCAAAACTCTTCGGCGTACCCATTGCACACCAAGGTGCCATTGCTAGTTAAATCCTATTTCAAGAAGGGGACATTACATAGAGATCCCTTCAAGTCAAAAAGCATAAAATCCTCAGCTTATTGCTGCAAGACTTTCCTTTTACCCTAGACAAAACTAAAAGATACACATTTACATTTTATTTAGCATGAATGTCAACCACCCCAAACATCATTGTAAATATTGCAAATCGCAAGTACATATTGTCTAGTTTTAGGTTAGTTGTAAATTTAGGAGTTTTCCCTTCTAATTTGAAGAGCGGTTTTACCACACATCTATTCCATTTTGTGTTGCACAAGTTAAAAAAAAATGGAAGAATTCGAGAAGTGGGCATAGGAATGCCAAAAACTTGAGGAGGTGGAATAGGATTAGGTGCACCTTAGGAGGGGGTTTGCACTCTTTTTCTGTAACCAATTTGAATTTTCTAATTTTAGGCAAGTCATTCACCTCACAAGAGACCTTCAATTTCTTTTTTCTCTTCTTCATCCTCACCACTATCTCTTGTATCATTTGCATCTGACATAAATGGCGCTGTGAGCTTGAAACTGTCCGTTTTTTCTTTAGTTCTCTATGGCTGATTTTAAGATTTAGATCTTTTTCCTTTTGCTGTTTCACTGGTATTTTCACCCAGGAAACTAATTTTCGTATCCATGACTACTTTTTCATCATCTTTGTTGAAGTAAAATCCTTGATGACCTAAATGATTAGTAGCAATGCCTGTTGATCACCCTAGGCTGCTACTCATCATGGTGATAAAATCTCTTCTTCAGAATCCAAATATTCTTCCTCCTAACCTCATAATCATCTTTTTCTAGTCAAAATGAGAACCAAATCTCTCCAACATGTACCCTCTTGTGTCATATATCTTGTTTTTATCATAGAATTTGTAGTTAAATTTAGAAATTTCACCATCAAAATCCCAGTCTTATGCCTGCCTATCAAAATGAAATGCAGTTTTGCTAGCTACCAACAATACTCCATAAGAATCACTTGATCACTAGGGTATTGTGGAAGCTTGTACGGAGAAGAGTCAAACCCACATAGCCAAATATAAGTAAACTTGGGGAATTGGATAAACCAATCAGCCCACTCTGATATGACAGCCCTGGCATGATCTATTATTCTAATGTGACAATAATTCCTTAATCTCCTTTTGAAACCATTAGAAAAGCATCATTGACCCTTTTGAAGTGTGTTATGCCTTCTCTACATCCCTATTGTCGATATTTCTTGTAAAACAATTGTTCTTCCCTTATCTTGTTCCATCCTGAGAATTCCCTTGACCACACTAAAGTGTGAACCAAGTAAGAGACCATGTGAAAGCAATTTGGAAGAAATTGCAAAATTACTAGTGAATGATATCACTTATCAGCCACCCCTAATCAAGGAAACTTTTTCCTTCACAAATAATGATACTAATGTAGAACATTCAATATTTTGATGTTCTTGCCTCTAGCTGCCCCCTTTCCGTATTTTTATAAGGTAAACATAATACTCAGCTCATTGTTGAAATCATTCAATACCAGTGAACATTTGCAACCTTTAAGGTCTTTTTGGCACAACCATTTCTTCACCAACTCTTATTGAAACTGTTCCAAATTATTGTTCCACTCTTTTCTCACATGCTTCCAAATCAACAACCTGGGTTTCCTCATATGGCTGCAACCCCAAAGAAGCTTCAAAGAAATCAGGCTCAAACTTGAAGATCACATGATCATAAAAGTTACTGATTTCTCTTCTTTCTAGATCATAGTGATGCACACATGTGGAAACCAATTCATAGCATTAGATAGAAATTGGAAAAGAAGTTGCCTGTACCAGCCCACTGTCCTTCAATCTTTTCACAAACTTGCTGTCCTATTTTATTCCATTGCCAAGTTGTAAATCAAGAATGTTAACAATAGAGGATCTCTAACAAAGGGATATTCCTTCAAAATTGAAGTGATTTTGGCTCCACATGTTCCTTGAACTCAATTTCAAAATGAAAGCCTCACTGCCCTATCAAACAAAGAATCAAAACTGTTGTTTTTAAGTTGAAAAATGATCACTGCTACTAAAACGGCTGTCACAAAGTGTCATACAAACCATTGTCTTAGACTAAAAAGTTAGCAATTACAGATGTCACCAACCTACCCAATTCAACTCGTGAAAATTGCTAACATCGATCCTCAATTGATAAGTAGGAGGTTTCTTCCACAGTGTGTCAAATTATGATATTTCTATCGGGATTCAACCATGTAGTTTTCGAGTCAAACTCATTGACCCATGATTCATGAGTAGTGGTTCACAAGAACCCATCTCTCATGATAATGAATGGTTCACTTAGCACTCATTGCATCTAGGTGATGCTCACAGAGGTGAAGCATTGGTCTGTCCTGGGAGGTCACCCATCCCAGTACTGCTCCAGCTCAAGCGCGCTTAACCACGAAGTTTCTCCCAAGGTTAAGCCCACTTAGCTTGCTACCCCATTTGCAAAACCTTCAGCAAGTGTTATGCCTTATGAACCATTCATTATAGAGCCCCTTTAGCCCATCAATTGATAAGTAGGAGGTTTCTTCCACAGCGTGTCAAATTATGATATTTCTATCAGGATTCAACCGTGTAGTTTTCGAGTCAAACTCATTGACCCATGATTCATGAGTAGTGGATCTTTTTTCCAGAATGGGATCCCAAAGCCCAAACTAATCCTGTTTGAAGTGTAGGAGGCACAAATGGAAGCATTGATATCCAAATTGATTAGTTAGATTCAAAATATCATGTTGGGGTTAGTGGCAAAGGCATGATAAAAATTGAATAAGAGAAGGATTGGAGTGAAAAAGTTGAATGGATTTTTTAATGAGGAAAATCTTGGAAGTGGTAAGTAGATTGTAATAGAACTAGAATCAGTGGTCACGCCATTCAGCACAAAGAATGAAAGGATTAAACCCTATAAATTAAATGTCTTCCTTCCAGCACTTTATCTTCCTCTTACAGTGAGCACTCCAATTTTGAAAAGAGTAAATACACTCCTCTTGCTGATTTCTAATGATTATAGTACTGTGAGTGCTTTCTAGAGCTTTATCTTTTGGTTTTGACTGGCAAAGGAAGGCCAGCACACACTTATGATGGCAAAACCATATGAAACTTGCACTTTTGGAGTGGAAACTTGGCAACAAATGGAGAAATACATGCCAGTAAGGCATATGTCAATTAAAATTTGGATTTGACTAGAGAACTGCATCCCTGGAGGGTTGTAACCACTTAAAATCTGGCAAGAATATGCAAAGTGTGCTCTAGAAGGTTGTTTGCCATTAACTTTTGGATCTATCAATAAAAGCACACTTTTAATAAATGTTGTCACTTGAAACTAGAATTTATGCTGCAAAATGTGAACCATGAGATCTTTACATCACTTAATCTTAGTCATTTTTGCAAAAGTACGCTTTTGGAAGTGTCTTGCCAAGCCAAAGACACACTTCAGAGACATTGCCAAAAGTTCTAATACTTGGTCAATTTTTCAGCTTTGACAAGGTGCACTCTGGTGATCACTTGCCATTTCACCTATACTTAGACAAATTTACAGTTTTGACAAATTCCTGCCTTAGATCATGACTCTCGGACCTCACTTTCACTCATCAACCTGACAAAACAATTGGTGCATCCCTAAAATGATGAACTTCACTCAAGACAAATGCAAGCAACAAAGGCATAAACTTGGCATTCAGCATCTTCATGCATCAAACTGAAAAAGCGACTCAACAAATAGAGCAAAAAGGACTCCAATACAAAAATATATATATATACAGTACACCAAACTACACAGACAATGATAAGATATTGGCATCCATAAAATCCTTGCATGTCAAGCTCTATCACTATTAAGTCCTGATTGATTCAAAACTTCTTTTAGTATAAGCAAAAATAACTTCACCATATCAGTTTGTCAATACTCTCTTTGCATTTCTTAGACCCTGTTCCAAGTAAATTAATTCTTTAACACTGGTTATTAATACACACTATTATTTCTCAAAGCACTGTGAAATTAGAAAAGATTTGCAGTGAACACATTGCTACTTTAGAGCACCATATTATAAACAGAAGTTATTTTTAATTAGCTTGGCATAGCTTCTTTTACTCTTAGTTATTTTCATATCAAAAAACCCTCATCTTATGGGAAGCAAATCAAAGATTTCATTTTTCAATTGAAATGTGTGTTACATTTTTGTGGCTGCTTTCATCGTAATTTGAAGCTCATTTGCAAGAATGAATATATGAAATAGTTACTCACCATTAAACTTCTCCCATGATTCCCATGTGACAAGATACACACCCTCTGCTAGTTTCTTCTCCTCTATGTTGTCAATCCAGGTCATAAAAGCCTTTCCCTTCATCAGCCCATACTTTTCTCGAATAAGATCCACTGCTTCTTTTAAATTTGACTTTTTTCCCCAAGGATAAACCATAGTTGCATCCTTAGCCTGGAATATTATCAATAACAAAGAATGCATTATCAGAAAGAAAATTCCCTGTGAAATAAATAATAAATTGCAGAATATAATTTAATCATCCTTAAAGTGAATGAGGGGACTGGATAAGTAAAACCAAGCAACACAAACTCAGATTCATAGTAGGCATAGAATTCTTTCCTTTACCTAAAGAAGATAAAGTACAAAAGACAATATCATAATGTACAAAAGCTCAAATAAGTTGTTGAATAATATTATAATAACCAACCAAATGAGTAAGTTTCCACATTGGATAAAAAGGAATCTTGTTAAGTATCATTCAAGCTTCTATAATCATGAACATAAAAGTCTTCCATTTTAGGGTTTTATTCTTTGTGCTGAATGGCGTGACCACTGATTCTAGTTCTATTACAATCTACTTACCACTTCCAAGATTTTCCTCATTAAAAAATCCATTCAACTTTTTCACTCCAATCCTTCTCTTATTCAATTTTTATCATGCCTTTGCCACTAACCCCAACATGATATTTTGAATCTAACTAATCAATTTGGATATCAATGCTTCCATTTGTGCCTCCTACACTTCAAACAGGATTAGTTTGGGCTTTGGGATCCCATTCTGGAGATCTCTAACAAATTAATGTGTCTTGAACACAACTAGAAAAATGGGTTCTTTGGCAAGGTACCCACTATCAGTTCTAAGTTAAATCTTCATGGTTTTATTGATAGACTAGCCACATGTTGGTTGTCGAGATGATGGTCGTGTTGTGACCTTTTCACACATCACCCCATTCAAGATGGGGACCCCCTAATTTTTGCTCCATTCTGGTCTTTTGGCTTTGGTTTTGTCTCTCTCTCTCTCTCTGGTTTTCCCGTCCTTTCAGGGATGTCCCGTCGTTTGACCTAAGTTGGAAATATTGGCTAAGTCTGTGAAATGAGGGTTTTCACTCTTCAACTTTTTTAAAGGTCAAACTGAGTTATCAAATTGGAATCTGAGCTTAGTACTGCAATCACAACGCTTCAGGCAAAGTCCCACTAAATTCTGGCGACTTACTATTTTTAGTAAGTATTCAATCTGGGACTGTTTTATCAAGATTTTGGAATTCTGACTATTCCATCACATTCACGGTACTTCAATGTGCCTGCACATAAAATTTGAACAGATTCTGACAACTGGCTATTTTTAGCAGTTCCAGCTTCAGGCGCCATTTTCAGGATGCGCATGTATGATTTTCAAATGCATGTTTGTAGGATGTATCTGGGTTTTTCAAGGCCTTCGCAATGGTGTAACATGCAAATCGAGACCATGACTTTCAACATTTCAAGCTTCAGGAGCCAATTTAGGGTTTGCATGCAGAGTTTTTTAACGCATGTCTGGATATTCCTTATGGGTTTTTTGAGAGCTTCGTAACGATATGACATGCAAGCAAAATGGATTGGGTTTCAAAAACTTACTATTTTTAGCCAGTACCTGCATGCAGACCAGTTTCTTGGGTTTTTTTGGGTTTTCTAAGATCTCTCAGGCGATATGACATCAAATCCATCTGACGGTGAATTGATCACTTTTTCAAGCAATTTCTATTTTTAGCAAGTTCACCCCAGCAACCACCTGACACTTCAATCCAGCAAGCAGAATGGCATACAACAGAAATCAAGTCAAACAGAGACCGTTCAAGGCACATGCAAGTCAGATTAGGGTTTCCTACTTTAGTGCCTAAGAAGGTGGGTAAAAAGTCAGAATTTTGAAAAACGAAGATATCCCATCACGATCAGTACCCTTCAAGCAATCCATTGGTAAAATTTGGGCGTGATCCAAGAACTTACTATTTATAGTAAGTCGTCTCCAAAACAGGGCTATAAATAGCAGGTCAACATGAGGGGCAAGTGTGAACAGGTCAAACAAGTCATGAGGATCACATGGTGAAAATTTCAGGCTAAACGGAGCTGCAAAAGTCAAGGAAATCAAGGGCTTACTAAAAATAACAGGTAGACTATAAATAGCAGGTGAGCATGGACGACAAGTATAAACAGGCTAATCAGGCCACGAAGATCACATTCACTAGTTTCCGGTTCAAAATAGCTAAAAAATCCATGAAAAGCCACAAGCCTCCGACACTTACTAAAGATAGAATGTGAAGGTAGACTGAAGAGGTCAAAATATTCTAAGTGTAAAATCAAAACTTCACCTTCAAATGGCGCCCTTATGAGAAATGGAAGTTGTATAGGCAAAGTGCGCCCCATCAAGGAAAAAGTGAAGTTTGAAAATTTCCTAAGCATTGAAAATGAATGCCTGGCACCTCAAATGCGCCCTTGTGAAAATAAGCCTTGAGAAAGTTTTAAGTGTTAAAATGAAAGCAAATATGTCAAAATGTGCCCATGAGCATAAAGGGTTGATGCATGAAATCTTGCTAAGGCGTGAAATGGGAGTAGACTAGTCAAAATGCACCCACCTTGTGATGACCACTTGGAAAAATTTGCTAAGTCACAAAATGGAAGTGCACCATGCAAAATGCACCCTAACATGGAAGCCTGGCATGCTAGATGCGCCCACCTAAAAATGAAGCTTGAAAATTTTCTAAGTTATGGAATAAAAGTACCACTTCCAAAATGCGCCCTCAAGGTAAAGGGAAGGCTAAAATTTTCTAAGGCACAAAAAAAAACGCTCCCTAGGTAAAATGCACCCAAGGAGGAATCAGAGCCATGAAAAAGTTTCTAAGGCATGAGGATGGGAGTGAACACATGGAAATGCGTCCATGATGAAAATAGAAGTGGCAAGTCTAATATGCGCCCACAAATGAAAGCTAGAGGTGTGAAATGCGCCCATGAGTTAAGAGGGTGGACAACGCCTAAGTATAGAAAATGAAAGTAGCATATGTCAAAGGCACCCTTGGCATGAGATGATAGATATTTCTAAGTGTTCAAATAAAAATTTACACATGTATATGCGCCCATCTCCAGCAAGGTCTTGAAAACGCCTAAGTAATGAAGAGTTTGCCTAAGTCAAAAATGAAAGTCACACATGGAATATGCACCCTAGCATGGGAGTACATGGGTCAAAGCGCGCCCAAAGAGAAGCAACTAAGTCTAAGGCATGAGAAGTTTCTAAGTGTAAAAGATGAAGGTGGAGAATATGAAATACGCCGAAGGAGTGAAAAGATTTAAATTTATTGCTAAGTATGTGAAGTGAAGGCGTGAGAAATTAAAACACCAAGGAAGAAAATGTTTGAAATTCTCCTAAGTGAAATAAGTATTTCACTACATAAAAATACACCTTGGATATGGATGAATATGAAGATTTCTAAGGCATTTAAATGAAGTTGGCAAGATGATGAAAATTTTCAAAAGGGGTTAAGATAGAAAAAAATTAAATTAAATGAACCTCTTTAAAATACGCCCATGAGTTGTGAAATTCAAAATTATTTTTCTAAGGGAGATTTTAATATTTTTAGAGGAGAATTATTTCGCCTAGATTATTTTCCTAAGGGAAATTAAATTTCAGAGGGTGGATTAATTTGAGGTAGCAAGTGATTTTTTGTCAGCAGGTTGAATTATTTTGATGAGGATTTAAATTGTCTAAGGCAAATTTCATAAAGTTGATGATTTAAATGACGGATGTTTTAACAAGTTGGAAATAGATTTGAATCTCCCATGAATTTTTCAAGTTGAATTTAATTAAACATTGCGAGAATTTAAAATGGAATTTTCAAGTCAAGTCAGAGTGATTTTCTCGCAAGTTGTTTAATTATTGAGAGTTAACTGGCAGACTGGAGGGAAAAATTTGAATTTTGCAGAAGAAAGAATCTTCATTAATGGCAAATGCCATGATGACTGGTCGACGACTAGCCCACTACTGTGCCTAAATTAGAAGATTCTAAGTGGAGAGAGTGGGGAATTGATGAAGGTACTAAATATAACTCCAACACTAATTGGCAAGATTCTTTGAGAAGAATTATTTAAGCAACCGCGTTTCTCATTTCTTCTCACATTTCGAAGTTGAGAATCGCTGAAGTGAAAGAAATTCTTTGAGAGATTGAAATATTGGTGAGAAGAAATCCTTTCGAAGTTGCTGAAAGTGGAGTTGAGAGTTTTATTTTTCTAAGTGTTGAAGTTGCTGGAGATTTCTTTTCTCAAGGCTGCTGAGAGTTGAAGTTGTTATGAATTTCGAACTTCTATGCTGGAGAGCTGAGAGTTTATTTTCAAACTGCTGAGAGTTAAATTCCTGAAGTTGCAGAAGATTTCTTATTTTGCCGAAGATCTTTATTTCTGAAGTGCTGAAAAGTTAATTGCTGCGAGTTGAGTTCTTGTAACTGTTGGTGACTTTTATTCTTCTAGCTGCTGAAAAATTAAAGGCTGAAAGTTGACAAGTTGAAGTCAAGGATTCGAAGTTTTATGCTAGAGAAGTTGACTACTTGCTGAAAGTTGTTTGTTGCTGCAAATTTCTTCGGAAGTGAAGTTGCTGAAAGTTTTTTCTGAGCTCAGAAGATAAAGAGTTTGAGGTTTGGAGTTAGAAGTTTATGTTGAAGGATATTATTTTCGGGGCTAACTCCATATTGCAACCATCTCAAGGTTGTTTTATTTTATTTAAAAAATCTGCAGTCTAACTTATTATTTTATTTTTGCAGATGGCTAAAGCAAGAGATGTTGCAGGAACAAGCAGAGTTGTAGGCAAAGCTGCAAATATTGAAGCGGGCAAGGCAAGCTCATCCCGACAGGCAATGATCAAAAAGCTTGCCAAGCCATTTCTTCCGAAGTCCATGATCACTTCAAAGTTGGCGAGATTAAATGACACCAACCTTGGTTCATTTAATCTGGGTGCACTCAAATTGAGGATGTACAGACTGGGAGGTCATCAATCATCAGTCACAGCGCACAACATAATGAAGAGTGGAATCTATGCAACTGCTGGTTTTCCACCAGCAATACAGTGTCCGGAATTGATCATGGAGTGTGCGAATTGCTACAAGCCGGAACGAAGGACTATTGTCTCTCCAGATGGCAAATTGTTTGCCAACTTCATGCCAGATGCTATTGGAGAGGCATTTGGGATTCCCACTTCCAAAAGAATGTTGTATAGAATGAAGGAAAGAGCAGATAGGATGTATTCCTCCTCCTTCGAGAGGTGTGTTGCGATCATCAACAGAGTCTGGATGCACTAAGCTCCCAAAGCAAATAATTGTTGAAGATGTGAAACAAGAATACTGTGACCTGATAATGATGCTCAGCCGGGTGAACGGGAGTTCGCAAGCATACATCTTCGAGCCTTGGATGTTTTATTACATCAAGATCATTTTGGAGGGAAACGAGTGTGTTGATTGGGCTTGGATGATTAGCGACAACATAGATGAACAATTCAGGAGCCTGAGGAGGACAAAGACCTTTTACATGAGCTCATACGTGATGTATATGTTGGCTCGGATGACCAAGTACCGGGGGATAACGTACAAAGAGTCGATCGGCTGTGGTCCTGAACAGTTCAAAATCCACGAAGCTTGCCCACAACTGCACTTGACTAACCCTGCTAGCTACAAGCAGGTGAACGATGCATTTACAATGCACATTGCAAGGACCCTTTAGCAGAGAACACAGTAGAGGATTTCAAAGGAAGTACAAGCGTTGATTGAAGAGTATGGATATTGGCTCATCCAATTTCCAAAATTCATGTACATTACGCTGCAGGGGTTCACCTCGTATCCATACCGGTTGTCAAGGTACCCCACTGATCATATAATAATGCTAGAAGTATCTAGGCAACTCATTGCCTACAATAAAATTCAGAAGAAGAAGAGAAAGAAGGGACTGGATTTTCCTATCACCATAGGAAATTCCAGTGAAGTATGTCCCTCCTTGCAAGCAGCTCGAGAGGTTGAGGATGAGCTGCAGTTCTTTCATCTCTCATATCACATGAGCAGGCAAGATTTCGATCCTTATAATAACATCTGAGTGGTGCAGAATGTTGAGTACAGGGATAAGGCTCAGATAGAGGACTTTTGGGCAAATGCAGTTGATGAGGCTGAAATAAGGAGAAGGATTTTCACCAAGTTACCCCTCAAGTTAATCAGAGAATGTGAAGTCATTCTAGTTCCCGATCAAGTGGACAAGGATGTCAATGTCATACAACCTGACTATGAGTCAGTAAGAAACACGTCAGTCCCACCACCTGATTGGTCTGAGCCCAAAATCATGGACTTGGACACACTTTCTATTCCAGTATTGACTTTCACAAGGACTTGGGTCGAGAGGCACGTGAGTAGACTTAAGAGTAGGTCGATTGCTCTTACTTATAACCTCATGGGCGATCAAAGGCCACTATCAGCGAGAAGAGGGAAGCAGATTGCCCAAGTGGCGGAAACACGAGAAGAGGTACCGACCCAGCCGATGCCTTTGAGAATGGAGCAGGCATCACCCACGCAGTCACAAACTCGGTCTTCGAGTTTGAGAGAAATTTCATTATTTGCTGATCAACGGGCAAAATTGAATGAAGAGCGGGGACTTGAAGAAATAGATCAGCCCAACATCAGGGAGTCAGACAGCCTAAGTGTCAGTGCACCTGGAGGAAGAGGCCAACAGGAAGAAGAGGAGGAAACGGCGGCCAATACCCATTTCCAACAGATACTTGACATGGCGTTGGAAAAAGAGGATAACACAGAGCAAGAGGCCCAAGGGTTAGGAGATACTCAGCTCATGGAGACTGATGAGCCCGAGCAAAGTAGTGTTAGAGAAGAAGTACGCGAGGAGGAGGCAATAGAGGAGCAGCCCCTCGTCGTTTGCAATCCACATCAGGCGATGCCGAATTGGCTTATAGATAGAATGAGAAGGGACCCTGAGGATGATACAGATCCGGTAGTTGAGATGGAAGAACTTCTCAGGAGGATTAGTGCACCGCCGGAAAAGAAGAGAGCCAAGAAGTTTTTGAAGATTTCAACTGACGAATCCGGTTCTCGTACCTCCAGGTTGCTGTCCCGAGGGAGCAGTGTGATCGAGCCAAGGAGAGGCCGGAAAATTATGTGATCACCACTGTGAAGTTGGGTCGTCCTACGGGGGCCCAAATTATTGAGGAGTGCGACAACTCCTATCAGGCATTGAAAGACAAGTTGCTCCGTACGGAAGGGAAATATAAGAGGTTAAAGAGGGAGCACAAGACTTTGATAGGATATGTGCAAAATCTTACACGTCCAGGTGAACAGGGGAACCCTACAGTTGAGCTCCCACCAGAGTTTTCGAGAGAGTAAGTTGTTGGCTTGGAGGATTTGAAGAAGATGGAGACGAAAGCAGATAGGTGGGTTGGCCATGTTCGGACTGAAACAGAGAAATTCATGGAGGACCTCGCCCATGCTTACCGGCAGGCCTCAGATGTTCTGGCACGCATGGATATGGTGGATCAAGCCTGGAGTGAGACCCAGATTTATCAGATAAAGACTGTTCTTCGTCTAGAGGCTTTGATGCACATGCCTCTACACACCCTAGTGAATGGAGGTGTAATATAGGAGGGTGATGATGCAGAGGTAAGTGACAACCTTATTTGCTATGCCAAAAATAGGGGTTCCTACAAAATCTCAATCTCCAATTCCCCAAGGTTTACCATCTAGCAACCTACACATCACCCTGCCCTTGTAGCTCTCCCAAAACCAGAACAGGCCAAGTTTCACCCAATCTTTCCAAAGCACCCAGTAATTAAAGAGGAGATTAGGATACCCTTTTCAGGGTTACACAACATGTATGAAAATTAAGGATCACTGTTTTCGACCAACCTGAACTTTTGATACACTTACCCGGTTCTAGACTTCACCATTTGGTCTATTTTCCAAAGGAACCACCCTTCCAATGATGGCCACTCACCAAAGCACCATGGACAGTCTTAACAAATGGTCTCAAACCTTAGATTACAATGATGTTTTTCATCTACAGGGACTCTAACCCTCTATTCCAAGAAACCCTCTTGAACATTCACAAAAGTGAGGGTTTAGGAAAACTCCCAACTCCAAACCTTTCCCAATCCTCCTATGGCCTCAAACACATCACATTACCTCTGCCCTAACCCAAGGAACCCTCACAATCTCACTTTTTTCACTATTTCTCAGAATCACTCCTTAGGTTCCCTATTTTCATGATCTCACTGCCCCTGATCAGCACTAAACATTCCACCATGGCCAGAAATCTCTCCTTCTCCTTCTCCTAAGGTATGTACACACTTAACCAGACATGGTACAGACCAATCCACCGAGCCACAAGTCTGGAACAGTAGGTGGATTGGTTAGTTGATCATGGTGCTGTCCTCAAAACTCCAAACACAGAAAACAGGGTACCTTGCAGTTTGTTGATCCCAGTCACACAAGCAAAAGAATTAAGCCCCCAAGACAAACATGAAAGAAGGTAAATACATGAATAAGCAATCATTCAATGCCTCAAGGCATCTTGAATCTGTACGGGTTTGTGCCAAGGAAGAAATTTCAGAAAAAACCAGTAAAAAGATGGTGATCAGCCTTTCCAAAATGCAATTTTCTTTATTGGAATTCAACAACCAACCTTTCTCGGGGATTACATGAATGTTTATAATGATTTCAACTTCCAACTACCTCCTACAACCGACCAACTGCATTTATAACAGAATTTTGAACCACTCATGACTGTTTGGAGGTCAAGGTTATGCACTTTACATAATTTTCTTAAATAATTTCACTACATACTTAGTAAGTTTGATCTTTTTGACCCCATGCTCGTCCAACCTATTGAAATTGGTCTAATGAGACCTTATTTGCATAAAAGACATGGCTTAAAGCCATCTACTACCTATCTACCACCCCTTGTCACATGACATACAAGATTTTTGAGTACAAAGCAACTTAATTTGACATATTTTGCAACTTCCTCGTTGCATAAAACATGAAAACCTTTAAAATACTTGGTGAACTTGTCTTCAAATCCCTTGGTGAACCTTTAAGGTCCTTTGTCCTATCATGTTAGGGTCAGGATCTAGGTGCTCTTGCACCAGGAGATAGGTATGATTTCACCAACTGGCACTCCTCAGTGGTCATGGGCCGTGGCTTCCATGATGCAGCACGAGTGGATTCAGCCAGAGTCGGGAAGCAATGAGTAACATTCTGGATGTAATCCTCAATACGTTGGAGGCCATATTTGCTAGGAGGTTGGCTCTGGAGGAGATAACTGCAAATGGCTTGAGGGATAGGTTGGCTCCCTTCTTCTCAGTCGTGAGATCGTTTGTCCAGGATGACTTTGAGAATATCTCCACTTTCTCCAGCACAATTCAGAACACCCAGGATGCCTTGGTTGCTTGGAGAAATTCTTATACTCGATACGGGCAGACAGTTACAGTGCTAGAATTCCAACTCAACCACATCCAACCGATTTCAGTTCAAGAGGTTGAGGCAGTGTTAGCCCATTTCATCGAGTGTGCAGTCAGGGAGAAGGACAACGGAAATGCTCTGTTGGACGAGGATCTTCTAGAAGATGGTGATGGGCATTAATTGCTCATTATGGTTCCTGCGGAGGAATGGAGAATCTTTGTGCATTTATTACCCACTCTTCTCCGTGGCGGTTTTTAGGGTAGAAACCCTAATTAGGGCATATGTGGCTCGATCTGAGCCCTTTATTGTAATTGAATTTGAGCCATCCACTGAAATGGGCTTGCTATAAAAGGGGCATCCCCCCTCATTTGTAACCTATTAGAAATTAGATAGAGTTAAGTCAGAGGATTGAACTAGAGAGTAGAGAGCATATAGCATATAGTTAGAAGTTAGCTTAGTTTGAAAAGGAAAGAAAAGCTTTCCCTTTGAAAGTTTTTGTAAAAGGTTGTTGTGGAGGACTCTCATAATATAAAGAATTTCATTGATTGGTGATTCTCTCTTTCGTTGTGAGTAGTTGACAAGGCTTTTTCGTCTTTCCGATTCAAGTAGATAGAGTAAAATAGACTTTTATTTCATGCAAGTAGTTGTTATTGTGGAATGTCACATTTGATTTGAGCAAGTCTTCTTTCATCCATACCACTAGCAGACTCTCTGACGGTGAGTTTGCCTTGTGTGGTCAACTGAAGTATTGGCACCTAACTTCAATTGTGATTCATATGTCCATATGCATCGTTGTGATGGTATGTGAATGTTGTATCACAATTTGAACATCTTTCTCATCCTTTGAAGATTGCACCGATTTTGTGGAAGTTGTCCGAAGGGAGGCAAAGCAGAGTTTGGTTTGAAGATTGTTGAAGTTGATCCTTGCATTCCATCCTTTGGAAATAGATTATAGAATCCCTACCCTCATTCCTTTTAAATTCAGTATTTTCCTGGTTAATCTAGGAATTAGAGCATCATCGTCAAATCATTCGTGTCTTAATTGCTTCACAAGTTGAACAAATTGTGTAAGTCCCCTTGAAATACCCAGCATATTCACATCAACCAGCTGAGCCTATTCGCGACATAAGGAACCTTGGAGTTGAACGCATGGTCTTTCACGCAATCTTAGCATGCGGAATACTTTGATCAAGAGAGAATAGGGTGACCGTTGGGCACTTTACTCTGTGTTGGTGCGGTCATAAAACACCCGTCAACAGGTGGAACTTAAAACTCTTACACTAGATATAAATTATTGTCAAAAGATCTAACCTAAATCTTCAAAAAGGTTGTACCCATGTGATGAGTCCATCCCAATAGTCCTAGAAGCAGCCTTGCCCCTTTCCTAGAGTCCATCTATAATGCTAAATTTTCCCAAAGTTCTTTAAATATTTGCAGCCGATTTAATAAGATTAATTTAAACATCTTACAATTTTATTGTACTATAATCAAATGTAATTTAAACAAATTATTATTATAACTAGACCAAAAGCAATGAAACAAATAACAGTCCAGATTAGCTCATATACATACATATTCAAATATATTTTGATAACAAAAATATCAATACTTATCTGAATCAACTTAGAAGACAACATATAATACATGCACAATAGAGCAGCTGCTCAACACAAAGCCCTCGAGAGCCTTTTAAGGAAGAGTTGAATATTTAAGAAATAATTCAACAATAGAACACAACATATAAAGTTTTGGAGGGAAATGAAACAAATAAGAATATTGTATTCCCTCAGGAACCTATTTAAGGAAGAGTTGAGCATTGAAAAGATTATGAATTTATAAAATAAATCCTAGTTCTCTTGAGAGTGAATATATATTCATCTTTCTACCTAAAAACGAAAATCCTTTTGGCAAATGGATTGAAGGACAAACATCCTCCTATTCATTTGAGTAATTCCATCCATGGATTATCAATGGACTAATAGTTTGTTGAAGATCTATTTTTGTATGTTGGCTTCTTGGTTTCCATATTTTGGGTTTGTGTGCATTTGCAGCAATGTTACAAGACTCGCCCATAATCGCCTAGACTCAACGAGTCCCGAGGCGAGCTACCCTCGACGAGTCTGGGAGACTCAATAGCCGAGTACTCGCTAGACTTGTCGAGTCTAGGCAAGTCTCAACCTAGAGACTCAGCCATACTAATTAATTTAAAAAAAAAAAAATTACAACCTTTCAATGTTATGACATGCTATCTAGGATTTGCAAAAAATAATGAAAATGGTGTGCACCATGAAGGTCTATGTGGTTTTGAAGGTCTTCAATTGGCTTAGTGGCGAGGGCTCCGCCCCTCAACCTCACCCTATATCACAATAGGGAGCACGCATGAGGCATTGCCCCTCAAACCCATTGGGGACATTGCCCCCAAACCCCCACAAGGGGCGCTACCCCTTGACCCCACTTCAATATTATGACATGCCCATCTAGGACTTACAAAAAAATATGAAAGTGATGTGCACCATGAAGGTCTGTGTGGTTTTGAAGGTCTTCATTTGGGCTTGGTGGCAGGTGGTGGGGCTTTTCCCCTCTACCTCTCCCAGTATTGCAACAGGGAGCGCGCCCGGGACAATGTCCTTGGACCTCGCGAGGGGCACTACCCCTCAACCCTGTTGGGGGCGTTGCCCCCAAACCCCCACGAGGGGCAATGCCCCTAGACCCCTGCAAGGCCTTGATCCCATTGGGGTTGTTGATATTAGGTAGCATTGGTCAGATAAAGGACTTTGATCGACGTTTGAAACAAGTATTAAGTTAAATGGTGAGACATGCCCCTTGAGCCGACATGTCTCCACTTTGAGGAGACACATCCGCTCATGGGACGTGTCTCCCACATTTGATACTTATACTAACTCCTTCCTCACTTAAACTATATGGAAATCTACAGATGTTGTTTACATGTGAGGATCGACCTTCTGTAATCTGGAATCTGATCACTGCATTAACATGGTATCAGAGCGAGTTGATGCAAGATCTGATCAGATAAGCAAATTTAAAGTGATAAAGGTATAAGCCGATCAAAATTGTCTTTAATATGGTGAGTGCCAAATGCTAAGCGAATTTAATCTGGACTTCATTCACGTTTTTCGGGTGCCTTTGAGAGTCGAAGGAGCTGAATCACCTAGCCGTGGTCAGGCATTGTGTTACACCCCGGAATTTGTATAGTTACTATTCTAGTAATGCTTAGAGCATTCTGATTGTAAGGAAGGTTTTGAATGAATAAATGTGATTGAATTTTGTTGACAATATGAAATCCTGTGTACATATTATGTTTGGCTCATTCTGTATTCTTGATTGATGTTATTCTTGAATAAAACAATGAATAGAGGAAAATAATTAGTCTTGTTTTATATATTTGATTTATATATATACTGCAAATATTGTGAGCATTTGACTGCCGTGGTTTTGTGCCATGGATGCAGGAACAGGAGCTATTCCTCCAGGTGGAGGGGAAATATCACTCAGGAAGAGGAACTTGGTCGACTAACCGGTAAAGTTGATCGTATGAGCATACACACACTTCACTGAGGATTTTAGGAACTGAGTCAGATTAAGTTGTCATGATAAGTCATCCTTAGGCTTAGGAGTTATGATTACTTCTTCATGCTTTATGAGTGGTGTTCCTTGATTGACTGACTTACTGTTCTGTGAGCCTTGAATGTGAAATGTGAACTGATAAGTTACTGATGCCTGGAATTTACGGTTAAATGTATAAATACGTGTTTATGCAATTACGTCCATTAGAGGTGCTCTGACTGGCCTATAATACACGTAATTGGAGATTTGAAAATAAACATGTATAGATATGTTTAAGTGTAAACTGGGTAAGTTAATTAATATATTTAATAATATATTTAATATCGATGTTATTATAGTTTTATCAGTAATATAATATATTAATATATCTAATGTAATATTTTGAATATTATATAGATATATTTATATATTATATATTAAAAGAAAGGTAAGTTAAAAACTATAATAATATTGTATTGAATATAATATAAAATATATTAATACATTTTAATGAAAATATTAAAATATCTAAAACTTTGGAAAGATTTTGTATAAACTATAAATCTTTGGCAATTAAATTTACATTTATCTTATAAAGGAATTTGAGTTTATTTACCTTGGAAATAAAGGTAATAAAACTTTCATAGTCTTTGGTAAATACTTTGCAAACCATACAAAGGAATTTCGAAATATTGAAATACTTGGAAAATATAAAAGGAAAAAGAATTTCGAAATGCTGAACTATAGACTGTTTAAAAATTTAAAGTTAATGTTTGAGTAAAATCGCGGATTTCTTCATGGGAAGAAATCGCGCGACTGTTAAACCAGAAAACAGTGGAAAACTAAGGAGAATAATCCGCGCCCAGCTCGCGTAGCTTAGACCTGGTCGCGGATGCTTGAACGCCACCGGTCTGGGACGCGTGGGTGGAAGGAGGCATGAACTGTGGGTGCGTAACCTTGACGTTTTCAGCAGCAAAATCCAAAGCGCCATTTGTTCTTCAGTTCGCCATTTTTTAGGGCTTTTCCCAGTGACTAAACCTGTACGTGGTTAATCCACGAATTTGGCATGTGATATGTTGAAACATTCTTGAGAAATTATGAAGAATCATCAACTCTTTTGCTATGTGACTGCCACTGCGAATTTTGACATTTTCAAAATTAGAGGTGTCGAATTCTCATGCCTACAAGGTAGGAAACATGAGAATTCGAAACCTATAAATAGGTTCTCACTCATTGTTGAAAGACACTCAATCTTTTCATTTCACTCTTCTTGCCTTGGAAAATTCGAAATACAGTGCTGTGGTATTTCTGTGTTTTGGAATTCAAATTCTATGAGAGCCATTGCCATTTTTGTGAAAGCCATTGCCATTTTTGTGAAAGCCATTGCCATTTTGTGAAAATCATTTGCAATTGAGACAGTATTGCTGAGAGACAGTATTGCTGAGAACACTTTTTGCATTTACCTGAAAGTAGTTTTTGCTTAAGTTAAGAGAAGGCTGCGAAGGACGGTGGAGCAGGGATTGAAGTTACCGATCAAGCTCATACACAAAAGGAAATCAGGCATGAGATATATGTTGATAGATTTTCTGTTATTTATTTTAAATTGCATGATTAGATTGCTTGATTATGTCTTGCTTTATGAAAGGAAAAATAAAAAGAAACCTCTATGTTCTATGAAATTGCTGAATTGGGAATAGTTTAATTCCTTAAAAAAGGCTTATTGAGTTTAATAGATAGCTTAAAGAGCTGGTCAAATTGGGGAATAGTTTAATTTCCTTAGAAAAGCTTTTGAAATAGCTTAGAGAACTTGATGAATTGGAATAACTTAAAAGCATGTTGAAACGAATCATTTGAAATCATAGATGAATTTGAAAGGGAAATATTTGTTTACTTTTAGTAAAGTACCTTATAATTTGTATTGCTTGAATACTGCTTGAATTCCTTAAGTAAAGGAAAGGGATTAGTTACTAAATACTAGGACGAGGGTGGATTCAGAACCAAGGTAGTCTAAAGCTTTAGAGTTAAATAGGTTAACTAGAGAAAGCTACGTACTCCATGGATATAGATTTCCATGTTGGGAAGTACCAGAGGGACCCCTTGTTGACTGTACTCCATTTCCTGTTTAAGTAGTTGAAGTAGGAAGTCTAGGGTGATTGACTACCCACTGAAGGACTCAACCTACGCGTAGGATAAGGCAGCCTTAAGTCAAACCAAACCTGACTTAGTGCAAGTGATAGATGACCGTCAGTATAAGTACTGCCGAAATGCTTTGGCCAAAGTAGTGTAGTATACCTAACGTCCACTTAGACTGTGAGACGAATTACACTGTCAGTTCACAGTAATCCAGGTTACATGCTAGATTGAGATTGTGAGGACACAAGGATTTAGTTATGTAGGATTACACACTATGCTCAGTTGGTCATACAGAACCGGTTACCCAACCAATCTCCTCGAAGAAGGGAGGGCCGTCTACTTAACAGTAAACGTGCGGGGGACCGCAATATAAGTCCGTGGTTGGTGGAAAAGCACCTGAGTGATGTTTCCCCTCCTCCTTAAGACTTCTGATGAACCAAGGTTTGAAAGGGAAGATCCTGGACAGTCTTATTCCTATTTGCTCAAAAGCTTCCGAGCTATGTTTGAAACTTGTAAGATTCTTACCTTCATTTTTATCATGAAAGCGTACTCTGTTATTTACTTGGAAAATAGAACAATGATGTATCATGTCTTTTATTTCTTTATGATGAAATGTTCAATTAGAATGAAAAGAAAAGTTATTTACTTTGTCATTTAATTGTATTTCCTTGTATCTTATTAGTGAAATTAGAAAATTTTTTGTTTACCCGGTTTTGGGGTTGTTACACATTGTTTGAGTGTCATTCTCAATCGGCATTCAACAGAGGACAATGTTATTACCAATAGCGTAAGGGTCGCATACCATCTTCTGTCTATTCGTCTTGAAGGAATCCGCAATAGTTCAAATCGAACGGGCTGGTGATCAGATTGAACGGTTGTCAAAAGACTTCAGTACGCGGCATCGAAAGCCTCTGTCGAGAACGGATATGTCTTGACATGCATATCATAGAGTTCTTTGAAGATTACAATATCGGGACTATGAGTATTAGAGATGGCAACGTCTATTAGAGATGGCACATTGCAATTAAGGATGAAGCCGTGAGGAGACTTCATTCAACCTAAATAACATTACCGTCAATTCTTATCTGCGAATACATGGAGATAAGGAAATTGTGCCATTGTGATGCAATTATCTTTGAAAATTTATCGGGGAGAAGTCAAGATCCGTTAATGTTGTATATGAAGATCCGATAATCAAAACTCTAAGTCTCAGAAACCAAGTTGATTGGTCTCAGCTTTCAACGGAAATAAATTACTCAACCTGTGCATCGGGTCTATATTGTAAAGGCGTTTTTTTTTAAAAAAGAAAGACCGATATCACTTAGAGTCGTCAATCTTTAAAGAGGAATGGTTGTGTCACGACAGACCCCAGGCACGCTCAAAAAAGTTATTCCATTGCTAAGTATGGGTTCTACGATCTAGATGGAAAGAGATCTTCCGTGTAATCTCCGCTCAGCCCAGTTCTCCCGTGTGATGAAGTATGAATGACGGATCTTGAGGAAAGTGCCATGGCTGCTCTTCTTGAAGGTTTTGTCTACTTCTGTTGCCAGCCTGCGAGAACTATGGCTATATATTTTGGAATTCCTGATGGCTTACTAAATGTGAGTCGTTCGATAAAGATCACATTTCCTTGGTTGCCGCCTAGTGCAGAGTGCAAAGATTCTTCCAGCAATAAAAGTAATGGGAAGAGTCCCAATTTCGGACCTGTGCCTTCTAGAAGTAATGATCATCACTTTTGGTCAGGGTGCATCGATAAATTTGAACGATCAAAGACCATGTTCAAAATTACCCTGCCACCTCTACAAATTCTAAGTCATGGGCCTGTGTTCAAGTCGTGAAGTTTGTGGATTGATCTGAGCGCTAGAGCAGTGTATCATATTGTGTCCAGTAATTGCATCCATCAGAATATTTAAAGAGATTGGATCGAGAAGCAAATGAATCTGGAATTATTTAAGGAGACTCTGATGAGATAAGTATTTCATGTTCTGAATTCCTCATGTAGTTATTAATTCATGCTATAACATTGAGATAGTTCCAGCATTGGTATTTCTCTTCAGAATAGTTGAGTTATATGAACTATTAATCTCTCCTTAATGTGCATTAGGACGGACCGAGAGATTGCTTTCAAAAGAAGAAGAGAATGGAGACACTGCTTGCAGCCAAGAGACTGTGTGGATGGCTGAAGTCATTTCTTCGAAGAGGAAGAAATAACCTTCAGAGGGAGTTCTATGTCTCGCTGAGAATAAGTAAAGGTTACAGTGTTGCAAAGCCAGATGCTAAATCCTTGAAGTACCTTTTTTTTTCAGCAGTTGCGATTAGAATTGCTCAAATCAATCAACCTAGATTTAACATTGGTAGCTCCACAAACCTATTCTGATAGAGTGATTTGGGAAGAGGTTGAATAAAACAGCCCTAAATCTCTACAAAGGTGTGAATTGGAAACCATTTCTCTAAAGCAAGTATTACAATCGTTTTTGACAAGGAGGTCGGGAGGCTGATGCAAGTACTTAGAGCTTCAGAGGGAGTCTCATCATCACTTGTTGTAATGCATAATTCTCTAAGATAGAGAGATATGAGGTAAAAGCCCTTGTTCATCTCTGAGACTGAGATGAGGCATCATGTTGAGAGACTCCATGACGACATCACGTTGAGAGACTCCGTGACAAATATGCAAACTGAAGAAAGCCCTCTATGGACTTAAATAGGCTCCTAGGGTCTGGTAAAAAAAATTGACAGCTACCTCTTGGGACTAGGATTCTCCTAGAATGATGCAGACCGAAATCTTTACTTTAATGTAATGAAATGTGAGATGTTAATAATTACTTTATATGTTGATGATCTATTGATAATAGGAAAAGATCATCTCATTGCTCAAGGAAAGAAGGATCTAACGTTTGAAGTACCCCTAGCACCTGCAGTGTGGCTTAAAGGGGGGTGTTGGAAATAAGCCACACCCAGACTGACGATGGGCTGGCCAACAAGGGGCCAGTAGCTCAGTTAATAGAGCACTCCTGCTGCAAATGGAAGGTCCTTGTGAATGCTCTAAGCCAGTTCAGGTGTGAGCCAAAGGAAATTCACCTTATGGCTGTAAAACATATATTGAGATCCCCTACCATTATGTACGAGACATGGTAGAAAGGAATGTGATCCAGTTGAAGTATATTAGTTCAAATGATCAAATAGCAGACATACTCAGCAAACCTCTCTCCAGAGTTAAGGTTGAACTCTTCGGGAAGAAACTTGGTATGTAATTTGATATTATGTTTGAATTTCAAATTGTTTATAAGTTGTACTAATATATAAAGATGTTTAATGTGTAAACTCTTTTGTCATATGTGTGACTCCATGACCTTATGGGCCTACTCCCCCTGTGTACATTATTGAAAGATGACGATCTTTCTAATAATGAACACTTGTATGTAACATTGTAAAGTGACGACTCTACAATGTTGAACTATCATGATAGATATCATGCGACTTGATATCTGTGGACATGTCGTGATAGTATCTCTTGGACACTTTGATGGATATAATGGGACTTGATGTCATTTGAAGATCATTGTGATCCTTAAGAGATAATCATGGTGGATAATTTTATATCCGTGGATATGCCATGAATTATTATGGTAGACATCATGTGACTTGATGTTAGTGCACATACCATAATGAAGATGTCTTATGAAGAATGTCATGTGACTAGACACTTTCAAAAGCATACCATATCTTCTGATATCACGAGTTAGGTTATATCACTTTTACTTGATGGAAGTTATCCTCCCTAATTAAAGAGGGAGTGTTGAATAATGAAGATGTGTTATGAAGAATGTCATGTGACTTGACACTTTCAGAAGCATACCATATCTTTTGATATCACGAGTTAGGTGATATCACGTTTACTTGATGGAAGTTATCTTCCCTAGCTAAGAGGGAATATTGCATAATAAAGATGTGTTATGAAGAATGTCATGTGACTTGATACTTTGAGAATCATACCATATCTTTTGATATCACGAGTTAGGTGACATCTCTTTATACTTGTTTGAAGTTTATCCTCCTTGCTAAGAGGGAGTGTTGATATTAGGTAGCATCGGTCAGATAAAGGACTTTGATCAACGTTTGAAACAAGTATTAAGTTAAATGGTGAGACATGCCCCTTGAGCCGACATGTCTCCACTTTGAGGAGACACATCCGCTCATGGGACGTGTCTCCCACATTTGATACTTATACTAACTCCTTCCTCACTTAAACTATATGGAAATCTACAGATGTTGTTTACATGTGAGGATCAACCTTCTATAATCTGGAATCTGATCACTGCATTAACAAGGGTGCTTCCCCAAAACCCCCATCAAACCATAAGTCTAAGCAAGTAATAGGCCAATGATGAATCATGATCATAAAACCTAAAAAATACACGTCTCTTGTTGCAAATCTCTACATCTTCGCAGTCAAAGCCACAACCAAGGATTATATTGTTTCATACATTGGACAACTTGTTTAGTGTACAAGGGCGGCCATAGGCAAAGTTGGTATGCTACAATCATTGTACTATTGAATACAGGTTAAGTCATAGTTGGCAAGAAATGCCATTTTCAAAATGCAAAAATGTATCAATCATGCCCTACACAAACAATTCATAGAACAATCCCATCCATAGTTTGCGGACTTGCTGCGGACTCAGCGGACTCGGGAGTCCATTGGCTAGCTAAGTCGACTCACCACGGACTCGGGAGTCGAGTCCAGGAGAGTCCTAGGTTGGGACTCGGGAGTCCCGACCTAGGACTCTCTTGCGCGGCTGGGAGTTAAAATGGGTTAAAAACCCATGTTTTTTTCACTTCTTCTATCATTTTAACATTCAACTTTGTGAATTTCAGGTCTGCAAATTGATTTCAGGTTGAAACAAGCTAGGAGAACGAGCTAAAAAGATGTAGATTACATGTGGTTGTTAATGTTTTCCTCTTTTTGACATGATTATATGTAAACATTTATAAACTTATGATGTTGTTATACATTGAAACTATGACTCTAAGAGTATTTGATGACTATGAATGATTAAATTTCAATTATTGAGTGTTTGATGATCATATGACATGTATAATCTTTGAATTATGAGTGTTTGATAATCAAATTAGGCTCTTATGTTCTCTAAATGCATTAATTTGTTCTTGTTTTTATGTAAAACTAAGGGTTTTTTTTTTTGTTGAGTCCTAGCTGAGCCTTTTCCTGAGTCCGTCCCGAGTCCCGAGTCCGAGTCATACTTTTGGGCTGCCGAGTCCGCAGCAAGTCCGAGTTTGCAAACTATGATCCCATCTATTAATATCCTAAGGTCAAACTAGAACATAACCATTTATCATTTTACTTATCCGTTCCTCTTTATTAATGAGCTTGACAACAAAACATGCAATCTTGAAGGCTTCAAATAAATTCCTCACTTGAATATACACACCAATCATTGAGACACAAGCAAATATCATGGCTACATCATTGTCCAGTATCTATCTTAGAAGCCAGCGCATTACTAGTTGTGATGTTGGGATGAGTAATGCAAGCTCCTTTGAGCCATAGACTTGTATTTTTAGTTTTGATATTTGTTTTGATTCCATGGATTTCATATTCCATGAGTTTTGTATACATTTGACAATATTTATATATCTAAATGTGTTATTTCCTTCAACTAAAATTTGTGTTTATACCTATTTGATCGATGTATACTTGTATATGTGATCCAAGTAGCTTCTATTTGATGAGATTATTGTGTCTTTATGGTTTATTTATTAAAGGGTACATGAAACAAGTTTTAAATCCTTAAAAATCTCTAAATTTCTTGGGTTTTTCAATTTGTCAAGTCTAGGCTTCGAGTCCGAGTCTGAGGTGAGTCTGAGTCTGAGTCTTGGAACACTAATTTGCAATTTTGCAGTGTGGAATTTACATTTGAAAAGATTGTCAAATATTCTAATTTTCTTTAGCATAACTTATATCATTGTTTGGGCCACACCATTATTATTCTAGCATTATTAAATTTTGAAGTAGACCTGTGTGATTCTTTGCTAGATTTAGAATTTGTATTTGTTCTGAAAGGCCTACTATTAGAACTAGTTCAATCATTTTAGTTATAAATTTGCAATTAATCTAGAAGGCTTGCTTCCAAAATAGGCATATCTTTACTTCCAAATTTTGTAATAGTTTACAATATTGATTTGTGCATCTTGCCTCCAACAAGCATAATATTCTAATATTATTTAATTATTTTATCGTATGCTCTCATGTTGCCCACATTGAAATCTCGATGATCAAAAGGTGTTAAGGTTTCATGCATTGTTCATTGTGAAAATTGTAAAAATAAAAAATAAAAATGCAGTTTGGGACACTATAGTGTGAGAAGCATTGAGCGCCAAAATCAATAGCAACCAATGAAGCGCCAAAATTTACAAAGGGCCCAAAAGATCAAATAATTGATCCTGGATTATGATTATTAGAATCATGTGGATTACATCTTGACTTTCATATAATCCATCGTGAGTATGATCCAATTTGTTGATAAGGATCAACCATGTTTGGGAGAAATATATGTTTACTACTTTTAGTAACCTTCTGATTCTCGAACCTCTGCAACTCCTCGTGACTTGAAATTTTCACCATGTGGTCCTCATTGCTTGGTGAACCTGTTCACACCTACCCCTCGTGCTGACTTGCTATTTATAGCCCCATTCTGGAGGCGACTCACTATATATAGTAAGTGCTTGGATTGTGCCCAAATTTTACCGATAGATTGCCTGAAGGATGTTGATCATGATGGGATACCTTCGTTTTTCAAAATTCTGGCCTTTCACCCCTCTTTTTTGGCACCAAAGTAGGAAACCCTAATCTGACTTGCATGTGCCTTAAATGACCTCCATTTGACTTGATTTCTGCTGCATGTTGTTCTATTCATGAAACTGAAGTATCAGGACTGCCTGGAGTGAACTTGCTAAAAATAGAATGTTGCTTGAAAAGTGATCAATCCACTGCCAGATGCATTTGCATGTCACACTGCCCGAGAGATCTCAAAAAACACAGGAAAACCTAGTAAACTGCTCTGCATGCGAGGACTATCTAAAAATATTAAGTCATTGAAAAATGATCAACTCTACTTGCATGTCAAATCGTTGCGAAGCTCTCGAAAAACCCATAAAGAATATCCTGACATGTATTGAAAAAGCACACATGCAAACCCTGAAAACGTGCATCTGAAGCCGAAATTGCTAAAAATAAAATGTTGTCCAAACCTGTTCAAATTTTGCGTGCAGGTACTTTGAAGTGCCCTGAATGTGTTGAAGCAGTTAAAATTTCCAAAATTCTAAGGAAAGACCCCAAATTAAGTACTTACTAAAAATAGTAAGTTGTCAGAACTTAGTGAAAATCTAGTGGGAACCCACTAGAAGCCTTCTAATAGCAATGTTAAGCTCAGATGTCGATTTGCCAGCTAAATTTAACTTCAAACTGGCCTGAAGAATGAAAACCCTAATTTCACAGACTTAGCCAAAATTCCAAATTAGGTCAAAGATAGGGACATCCTCGAAAGGACAGAAAGACCAGAGAGAGAGAGACGCAAAACAACCCAAAACCAAAGCCAAAAGACCAGAAAGGAGAAAAAATTTAGGGGGTCCCCATTTGAATGGGGTGATGTGTGAAAAGGTCACAACAGTCCATATGTGGGGACATTCCCATGACAGATGATGTATCTCTAGCTATCGATGCTTTGTCCTTTGTCCCACCAAATATTGATATAGTAGAGGTCATTCTTGTGGGTACTACTACTATTTTCACCACTCGTGCCACATTGCTTGCAGAAGCCACATTTCCTATAGAACCTACATTATCTACAGAGGCCACAATTCTAGAAGCCACCCTACCCACAGAGGACACTTTTCCGATGGAAAGGATAGATAATTGATTGAAGCTACTTGAACTTCTATGGGTTGTTCTAGCATTCCCTCCACCGAGCCATCACCAAAGGGATTGAGCAGCAGGGGACGAAGCAATTGGTGATAGTTCAATTGCATAACAGTACTCAGCCTTTCCCTACTCAAGCAACTCCACCTAGTGTCAAGTATATCCAGGGGGAAGGAGACCCTTTCCACGCACATCAACCACCCTCGGCTACACAGGACTTACCCATGGCCGATCCCACTGCACCTACTCAAGACCAAGAGTCTAGTAATTCAAAGCATATCATCATTGAGATCTCCAACCCTGACAAAGAGGATCCACTGAGCATGATTGAGAGGTGCATCCAGGACTTGGAGCCCCTAGCAACTATGATGCAAGAGGTAGCAAACATAGCCCGATGGTTGGGCACATCTCATTCTCCTTTGATGGGGCGAGAGGCCCAACGCATCTTAGCATTTATGTAGGGGTAATGCGAGGTGGAGTTTAACCATCTTTTCATATCTCAAGGATGGCTTAGGATTGAGACTCCTAAGATGTTGGTGGCTTGGCATTCAGCCAGACCTACTATCAAAGGGAGAGATGGTAAGGTAATGACAACCTTATTTGGCATGGAGACCACTTTTAGAGACTTGTTCTATAAGCTGAAATGTCAAACTGTCTCTAATGATCAGCTTGCACACCAACAAGATGAGGTTGTACAAATGGTGTAGAAAATGAGGGTTGAGACAAATGAGCTTACTCAGAAGTCCCAAGAACAACTTGCCCAATAGTCCCAACTTAAAGAAGTTGAATAGACCAAAGTGACAACTACAGAGGCAAAGTTGGTAGAAAAGGATAAGGAGCTAGAGAAAATTAAGCACCAATTGGTTGAAGTTGCACAAATGGTAAAGGTGACAAGGGAATGAGAATTGTTAGTAGTTCACCATCTCAAGTTGTGCACAGAGGAGGTATACGGGTTGTGATAACTCAGCTCCCTAATGACCACTCCCTCCTCTTTGGTACATATAGCTCCAAGAGCATCTTCTCATCTACCTCCTCAGTCACTTCTTGGTTTTGTGTTGTTTCAGCTCCCAATTTTGTTAATCTATCGTCTAGAAGATGACTTTCTTTTTGGGGAGGCTGATGTGGTACATAAATGATTAAAAAAATATATTTGTAATTAATAAGTCAGTTCCCAACAACTATTGCCAGTTGGTAGTTCCCGATGGTTGGAGTTCTCAACCATTATTGACTATTCTATATATTTCTCATTGTGCATATAGTCGGGATCGCATATATGAATCCTATATCTATTGCAAATCTTATGAATGAATGAATGAATGGAACGACACATCTTTCTGGAAACATTGTTGTGAGTTATTATTATCTTTTGTTATTCCGTTTACTTCCTGAAAATCGTCAAGTAGAGTTAGTGAGTAAACACCGACCTCGTATGTACCTCCAACTTCTTGTAATCAAAATTCTATCAAAGGTGAGAATTTCTTATGTTTTAGCTTTCTTACTATTCTTTTGTGGCTATACATAGCCATTTACCTTTTTATAATTACAAATATTTTATTGAACTCATCTCCAATTTCAACAAGTTGAAAGTTCTTTCACTAAGCAGAATTGGAGTACATACTCCTTTATACACCCAATTAAGCACAACCAGTTGGCTGCAAGAAAACATAAGATTTGATCTATATGCATTCCAATTTGTACCTCCTATCACATAAGGAAGTTGACTACAAGCATAGGGTGTTGACAAATTAGGATGTAACCCCTATGTGTGCCAACTTGGATGCATCTATTTAAAAGCTTGCCAAAGTCACTTCAGATGGTGAGGAGGCTCCTACACATGATGTAGCTAGTGGGAATGGTTAAAATTATCTTTTGTTGGTTGAAAATTTTGTATACTTGGGAAAGCGTACAAAATTGTGGTTTCAGCCACAGTATGAGATAAAACTCTCCTAATTAAGGGAAGGCTCCCCCTTTGCTTTCTATTTTATCAATTTAGAAATTAACTCTAACTAAAAATCTATTCTAAATCTGGGTGAAACTTTGTCTTGTTCTCTTATTTCGGAAAAGAATCACAGCTGAAAGCATAAATGATTGATGAAGTAAACAAATAAAGAAGCAAAGTTTCCATAAAGGCACAAAGTCCTCTGTTGCTCCTCCGGGACAAGAAAACAACCAACAAGCACAAAGTCTTTGACAACTTACTCTCCTACCAACCTTTTTAGATGGTTTTCTAGTAACCAAGTGCAGTATGTAGTAGCTCAAAGTCTAATTACATGATGCACTTTTTACCAGAAAACCATCTAAAAGGGTTGATAGGAGAGTAAGTTGTCAAAGACTTTGCGCTTGTTGGTTGTTTTCCCATCCCAGAGGAGCAATGGAGGACTTTGTGCCTTTATGAAAACTTTGCTTCTTTATTTGTTTACTTCATCAATCATTTATGCTTTCAACTGTGATTCTTTTTTGAAATAAGAGAACAAGACAGAGTTTCACCCAGATTTAGAATAGATTTTTAGTTAGAGTTAATTTCTAAATTGTTAAAATAGAAAGCAAAGGGGGAGCCTTCCCTTAATTAGGAGAGTTTTATCTCACGTACTGTGGCTGAAACCACAATTTTGTACGCTTTCTCAAGTATACAAAATTTTCAACCAACAGTTTTTGGCGACTCCGCTGGGGATACAATATGCATTCGAAAAGCCTCACGCTTTCGTTTGAAGTATACCAATACCCCTTTTCATTGTAATTTATTTTTATGTAGTTTTTCAAGCTTTCACCAAAGGACATGTAAATGGCTATCCAGGGTCCTTGGGTAAATCGTTTTGGTCCATTGAATTTGACTCTTCCTCTACATGCTCTACCTAATGGCTCATGAAAGAATTTTCCCAAGTTCTTCGGTGATGGACAACACTCTGACGAACACATTGTTGCTTTCTACATTGCATGTGGTGTGCTTGGTGTTGAACATGAAGATGTATTTGTAAGGCTGTTCATTGAGACTCTCCAAGGCGAGGCTGCTGATTGGTTTTACCATCTCAAACCACAAACCATCACAAATTGGGCTACTCTTATAGCTCTTTTTGAAGAAAGGTTCAAACCTCCTGAAGATGCTCATGCTTTGTTGGCCCAGCTCACATAGCTGAAAAAGGCCTCTTATGTGCCTATGCACGAGTTCATTGCACAATTCAACAAGTTGACGCGAAGAATTCTAGCTGCTGCTCAACCCACAACTGTGAATTTGAAGTGTTACTTTGTCAACGCTCAAAGGCCAGAAGTCGATTTTCTTTTGAGAAGAGCAGCTCCAGCTACTCTCGACACTGTGCAAACCTTGGCGACAGAAATTGAAGATGATCTCATTCTTGCTGGGCAGATAAGGATAGAACCAAGTGGTTCTTCTTCTTTCGATTCTTTTTCCTCCAACACAAAGACGAATCCCATGGTGCAAAAGTTGGCAAATGAGCTGCTTGCTCTTAAAAGGCAGCTAGCTCAAGATGTGTTCTTCGTTCCTCATGAAAACATTCCAAGAAGGCCATATCTACCTGCTGCTCATAATTTTGTTGTTGAGGGTAAGGGAAAGTTATCTTCACCACCGAAGAAGCATGTTCTTAAGGCATCATCAACAAGTAAAACAGTGAAAGGTTCTCAATTTGAACAAAGTGATCTTGCTATTCTCTTCAATGAAAATGAAGTAGACATAGCTGGCGACTCCCAAATCTGGTTTATGCAGTCTCAAAAAGCCATTGATGAAGAGCAGAAAAATGAAAGTCATTTTTTTGAAGAAGACAATCATTTTTTCAACTATGAAAAGGTGAACATGCATGAAGGTTCCAGTCAAGCTGAAATGAATGCTTTCATGTTTGAAGGTCATGAACTTGGACATATTGTGCATAAGAGACCTACCCCAAAACTTGATGAAGGTCATTTCATGAATACTATAGAAGAGTTTTGCTCAAATCTTGTTGATGATTCTCTTCAATCAGAAGTTTGTAAACAACATACTGAGGAATGCAATACAAACATCTTTTCATCTAAATCGCATGAAGGAGATCATTTGGAGCAGCATGAGGTTGTCATGGTTGACGAACCAGTTGTTCAAGTTACAGCAAATAACAAGAATTCAATTTTTGTACGATCAAGAGGATGTCCAATCAGACATCTTTCTTGGTTGAAAGCTAAAAGGAAGACAAATTTTTCACTTGAACCTAAGCATGAAGCTATACTTGAAGAAGAAGTTGAGAAAGCATTTCTAGTTCAACAGGAGCAGTTTGAGTTCATCAACCCATTATGGAGCAGCAGTACATATGATTCATCTCAAGATAAAAGTGAATTTGTTCATCTCTTCAAAAGATTACTACATCAAGTTTTGGTACCATTGCTCGTGCTTCATCTATACAAAGTTGCTTGTGACCATGCATGGTACTGTAAGTTGTTGCAGAGAGGCAGCTATTTTGCAGAACTAGTTAACGGTTTCGTTTGAGAAGCTTCCATTTTTGGCTAGTTTTAATTAGGTAGGTTTTTATCTTTTTAATAAGTGCATTTGCACAAGTTTTGTGTCATGTTTTCGTAGACTTGCTTTGTGTCAATCGCATCATCCTTTTTGTCGTTTTATGTTATTTGTTGCTTGACTCCGTAACCCAATGGATACTAAGGCACTTAGAGATTCTGGATTCTACTACCTTAACTCATTTCCATGATCAAAGGAAGTTCCCTAGCCAGAGCCAACTATTGTCTTCAATTTTGAATTCTCAAAATTAGACAACCCATATGAAATTTTGCCTAAAATTTCTTCATAAATCTCTATGTCATGCATTTCGAGGCACCAAAATTCTCCAATTGAATTGTGCAGCCATTGGTCTCCATCCTATTTTGCCTTGTGCAAAATTTAGGAGCATTTTGACATGTTTTTCCCCTTGTTTTGTCCAATTTTGGGATTTTTGATCACCATAGCAAGTAGGGATCTTTTTGTGTTAAAGCACGTTTTACGAGGTGTTAAGGTTGTAAAACTTTGGATTTTAATTGATGGTTCCCTTGGGTATCCTTTCATCAACTCCCCTTTCCGTTTTTGTAAATTTTTGAGTCATTTTCTTGTGTTCTTTGCCAATTTCGGGTTTTTAAGGCAGCACAACAAAAATAGGAAGTTTTAAGTCATAAAGCAAAAATTGTCAAAGTCCCAAAAAGTTCCGATTTTGCTTTAAGTGAAATTGTCAAAGTCTCAAAAAGGTCCGATTGCTTTTGGTGCTTTAAGTGAAATTGTCAAAGTCTCAAAAAGTTCCGATTTTCCTTTAAGTGAAATTGTCAAAGTCTCAAAAAGGTCCGATTGCTTTTAGTGCTTTAAATAAAATTGTTAAATGATAAAAAAGCTCCTATTTTGCCTAAATTGTCAAAATTAAAATTGCTAAAGCAGCCAAAAGTTCTTATTTTTCCCATGAGTAAAACGAAAAGTTGTTGAAAGAGTCTAAAAACCCGATTTTGGTCTTTCTTGTGTTATTTTTACTTGTTGCTAAGCTCAAAATACCCAATTGGAGAAATTCACCCAAGTTTTGAAGAGAGTTTGTGTTTGAATTTGATAGTTTACCTCTTTTGGTGGAGCTCTTTTAAATTCTTCAACAGAAATTGCAGCTTCTCAATTTGAATATAAGTGCCTTCATCTTTTCTTGAGATTTTACAAGGCATCTAGGGTTTCATCTTCATCTTTGCTTTCAGTTTCTCTTCTCCAAGGTACGTTGCTTTTCTTTTCTTTCTTGTTATGTTTTCTTTATTTTCTCTTTGTTCAAACACGTCTTTCTTTGCTGCAGACGTTTTTCTTTTAGTATATTTTTTTCAAAGAGTATTTTCATGTCTTCTCTATGACGAGTCTCTTCCCTTTCATATTCGCGTTTTCTGCAGCTGTTTTATGTAATTGTTCAAAGAAACTGTCATTCCCTTGTGTGACCTAAAAGAAGTTGTATTTTGTAAGAAATGAGTCTCCAAAGCAAAACGCATTTTCCTTTCAGTCAAACCGCAGCTATTGGCAATCACGTTTTTGTCTAAAAAACATTTTTTCAGCTGAAATGTCATATCCTAGAAGTCTCATTGTCTTAAATCTCATTGTGCAAAAAGATATCCTTAGGGAGAAATCATCATTTCAGCCAAAAACGCCTTTGTTCCTTGCATAGTGCGAAATTTATTTTCAAACAATACAAGACGTGTCCTTTCACAGCAGAATCGTGGCTTCTAGTAAACACGTTTTGTTACTACAAACGATTTTTGCAGCTGAATAGCATCATACTCATTGTGTCAGGAAATGTCATTGTCTCAATGGTCAATATCTCAGCAAAACGTCATTTCCATTTGCCATTTTTCTCTTCCATTTACCTTGCCATTATCTCACCAGTCTTATCAATTTTCCTTCCCATACTTGTAAAGTTTACTTGTAATAATGTTTTTCCATATTGCAAGTAAGTCACCTTTCATTTGCACTTGCAGTTAGCCTTCCAAAACCCGAAATTGAGCTTTGGCCTCACTTTTGCAGCCCCTTTGTCTCATTCTCGTTAGTCTTGTTTGCACACATGACCTACCAAATCAATAATATAAAACATGGGCCTTATTTTTCAAGCAAATTCCAAGGCTAGAGAAAGATACAAAGAAAGTACAGCATCAATGATCTGTAGCAGCATGAGGACTTCATTGAAAGAGGATGATAGCAAAATACGATGTTCTATGTCAAGGGGCAGTTATATCAAGTTGCAGTACAGATTTATGAAGATGAAGACGCTCCTAGTGATGTCTAGAGAGCGAGGAAAGTGACAAAGCCATACAAAAAAGTGAATAAGTGATAGGAATGTTTGATTGAGCATAGAATGCTTTCAAAACAGAGATGGAAGAGTGTTTTCCAAACAGCAGTATGAAGACCCAATCAAAGATGATGTAGTTCAAGTTGTATCTTTGGACACTTAAATAGTTTCAATTATGTATTTGTAATTTAGTTTTGACAAATTACATGTAAAATGGAAAAATGTAATTGCAAGTGATCGTATCACTTGCAAAGTTGTAAAATGTAATTACATGTTATTACATTACAAGTCAAAATATAATAGGACTTGTAATGTTGAATAAGTCAATTGCAGTTAGTTAGTGGTCGAGAGAATTTCTTAAGTTTGTTGGGATCCTCCCACCTTTTTCTCAAGGCTTTTCTCCTATAAATACTTGAGGGGCTCTATTGTAATATTTATCTTTTGGCAATGCAACAAAACTCTGTCAGTTTGTATGTGCACTCTAAGACTTTGAGCTTAGATGTAAATCAAATTACAGTCAATTAAAAGAGGCAAATTGCTTTCAAACTTTGTGTTGATTCAAGGTGTTATGTGACGACATTTTCTGCATATTGATTGTGAGTTTTGTGGTGTTATACAAGAGGGATTCGAGCTGAATTTTGTAGACTTTGAGCTGCTTTTTGTGTTTGGAGTTTTAGATTGGTTTTTCAGATTTGATATTGCAGACTTTCAATTGTTTGTCACGTTTGAAGCTATTGTAGAACCCTCAAGCAAAGGGGGTAACTTGCAAACTTTGTGCTGCTTTTATTTTATATGTTTGTGCATAAAAAGTGCATCATGTAATTAGACTTTGAGCTGCTACATATTGTACTTGGTTACCAGAAAATCATCTAAAAAGGTTGATAGGAGAGTAAGTTGTCAAAGACTTTGTGCTTTCAATTTGTTTTCCCGTCCCGGAGGAGCAACAAAGGACTTTGTGCCTTTATGGAAACTTTGCTTCTTTATTTGTTTACTTCATCAATCATATATGCTTTCAGTTGTGATTCTTTTCTGAAATAAGAGAAATGAATAAGTGTTTTTTTCTGAAAAGAGAGAACAAGACAGAGTTTCACCCAGATTTAGAGTAGATTTATAGTTAGATTTTATTTCTAAATTGTTAAAATAGAAAGCAAAGGGGGAGTCTTCCCTTAATTAGGAGAGTTTATCTCACGTACTATGGCTGAAACCACAATTTTGTTCGCTTTCCCAAGTACACAAAATTTTCAACCAACATCTTGTAACCTCTATTTTTTTGTTTTGTTGGACACTATGGTTGTACTCTGCTACGGCACCTCCTTCACTTGCCCACCCTCTTCACATGCCCATAATCTTCTTAACAGTAATAATTTCCCCTTGGTTAAGTGCTTACAAACTCATCATCTAGTGTCCAAATCATAGGCACTAGGTAACCTTAGAAGACAAGAATAGATTAGCAGGAAAATCAGATGCAGATGCAATGGGCAAGGCAAAGAAATCTCAAACTAATAAAGGCATTCTGAATCTGCATGTACACCGTTCTCAAATAAAATTTCATTACAGACAGACATTCTCTAATGTCTCTTTTTTTTCAATATATTGCAACAACTCACACACAAGAATAAAAAGAGCAATAAGACAATAGCTGGCAATGAAAAACAGACACCTTACTCATTAAACAGCATCACTCCAGCAATTTATTTGTACAACCACACTACCTTCCCTCTTCACATGCTCATAATCTTCTTACTGGCCAAGCTTCTTACAAGTAAAAATTGCCACTTCCCTAAGTTCTTACAAACTCATCATCTACTACCTAAATCATAGGCACTATATATCCTTGGAGAACAAGAATCGAGTAGCAGCAAAATCAAATGCAGATCCAATGAGCAAGGCAAAGAAAGCCTAATCTAATAAGGGCATTCTAAATCTGCAGATACAGCCTTCTCAAATGCAATTGCATTTTAACCCCGACACACTGAGCTGTCTACAGGGAGCAAATACAGCATGGTTCCCTTGGGAACAGATCTCAAGGGGAGAATCTTGTTAAAATATTTCAATAGACACACATTCTATAATGCCTCTTGTCTATCAATAGATCACAATAACTCACACATAACAATAAAAAAGCAATAAGACAATAGCCGGCAATAAAAAATACACCTTACTCATTCAACAGCATCGCTCCAGCAATTTATTTTTTCAACCACACTACCAAACCTCCTTCAAGCTGCTGAAGATTGATGCATCCTCCTCTAAAAAATTTTAACACCTCTGATCTGCTTGTTGGGGGATTCCTTAGCTTTATTTTTTTCTAAATTTCATGCCCTTGATTAAATCTGTTGTTTGTTATGCCACATTTCAGCAAGAGCTGCACTATCTGATTAAAAATACTCAATGATTAAAAAAAAAAATTGTAAACTCTCAATCACAGGTTACACAGAGAATGAATTAACAGAAAAAAAACAAAATTACCCTCCGGGATCCTTATGTTCTGATATCAAATGATAGAGCGAATTTCAATTTAAGTATCAGAATTATTTTAGTCATTCCAACGAGAGATACTTATCCAAAGTACAAGTTTCTTGTGCACCTATTTGTAAGCCTCATTCTCTTCAAGTACAAGCTATGTACGTGAGTGGTTCAAAACTTAAACAACCCACTCAACACTAACTAAATACCTGAACCTATTCTACGTGGACGTTGTTCCAACTAAACAAACCCCAAGACTATAATAGGTTTAAATTATCAATTAAACCTATCTAAAATGACTTCTTAATGATATTTATTTATTTCACCAAGTATATTAAATATAGTTTGTGCAATACAAATTTCCTAACAACGTAGGAAAATGTAACCCCACTGTCCAATAATATTACTAAGCCTGTGTCCTTGAATGAGAAATGATAAGCTTGATTTTGTTGATGTTATTGACAGCCGCGGGCCTCTTACTTCCAGGCATGATTTTCTATAAGACAATAAATTAAATGTAGCTTAATGGCTATTTATTTATTGTTGATACTCTAGTGAAGAGGCGCTTCACTTAATGATAAATAATTATTATTATTATTTTATATGGGCCGACTTCTCCTTGATAATCGCGCCACTTCATAAGAATGTATTTCTTGGTGGCCGACTTCGCACCATGAAGGGGTGCGACCTCTCCTCTATATTTGTATATATATGAGATCCTTCATTCATGTTCATTATCAAGTTATTCATTCGCATTTTAATAGAGAAAGTTCGCACCTGAGCAGCAGATCGATATTTTGCTACAGCAGATCGATTTCAAGGAGAAACACATTCATTTGTATTTGCATATAGGAGAGGTGCGATTATTTATTTGTATCAAAATTGGCATTGTGTTGTGCTTGAGTTGTAAGCAGATTTCTGCTCTTATTATTACAATATATAAGAGATATATTTGCTGGGTTTTTCTCCCTCAAGTGGAGGGTTTTCCCAAGGTATTTGTTGTGTTTTTGTGTCTCATTTTGAATAAATTCTGAGTTTTATATCTGATCATAAAAACTAACATGGTATCAAAGCGGGTATAAGAAAGATCGTGATCAGAATTCTTCAAGCAGCATTATCCTCCATTCTTATTCTCATCCTTGATTGCGTCTATCTTATTGTCAAGATGGTGAACGGGCTCAAGATCGAAGATAGACTTGAAGGTGCATCAAACTTCACATCTTGGAAGTTTAGAGTGATGCTCGCTTTGGAGGAAAATGAGTTAGCTGAGTTCATGGAGGGCGAAGTTCCCGAACCAACCGAAGAGAATGAGAAGCCTCAATGGAAAGAAATGACACTAAGGCGAAAAAAATGTTGGTTGATTCCGTGAAAGATCACATTGTGCCAATCATCTCCAAGTTGAAAACAGCAAGAGATATGTTCAAGACCTTGGAGGAGATGTATGAGATCAACACAAGTCGAGCTCTTGCATTAAAGCAGCAACTTCATCATATCAAGATGGCGAAAGGAGAATCCGTCATCTCATTCTTCATGAAGATCACCGAGTTGAGAGATCAGCTCTCTACCATTGGGCATATTGTTGATAACAAGGATTTGACTATGTTGGCTCTCAATGGTCTTCCTCCATCTTGGGAGTCATTCATTCAAGGAATCAATGCGATATCAAAACTTCCTAAGTTTGATCGATTGAGAGAAAATTGTATTCAAGAAGAATCTAGGTTAGCTGCAAGAGGCATTGAACAAAACTCTACAAATGAAGACATTCATGTTCTTGCCGCTCAATGTTCTAAGAAGAAAGGAAGAGAAGGAAAGAAAGGCTACTTCAAGAGGAATAAAGATAGAAGATTTGATGGTGCTCCTCCATATAAGAAGAAGGATCTCTCCCACCTACAGTGCTTCAGATGTGACAAGTTTGGTCACTATGCAAAGGATTGTCCCACTACACAAAGACAACATGCTTCATTTGTAGATGTGGGTGTGATCTCTCCTCAAAAGGATTCAAGGGAATTTCTATTTTATTCTGCCTTATCAAGCAATGTTCCAATAGATAGCAACTCTTGGTTGATTGATAGTGGCGCCTCTCATCACATTATTGGATTCAAAGAACATCTTTCAGATTTGATGATGAGAGATTCAAGTGTTCAAGTCATAATTGGAGATGATGCATGTTATTTTGTGAAAGGTGTTGGGACCTCCACTATTCACTTAGATTTCAACATCTCCTTGCAATTGAGTGATGTACTATTTGTACCAGGCATCAAAAGGAACCTTGTCTCTATTTCAGCCTTGGAAGATAAGGGATATCAAGTAGCATTCTCTGAAGGAAATTTTCTTGCATGGCCAAAGAACTCTAACATCAACTCAGCCCGTGTGATTGGTGTTCGGCAAGAATGTTTCTATAGACTTTCCACTCGTCCTCTACGAGCGTTGTTGCATGATACATCAAGTTCATGTGAGCTTTGGCATAGAAGACTTGCTCACATTCACTTCAAAGCACTTCCAACCATGGAGAAGATGGTCATCAACATTCCTAAACTTAACCAAGAACATGAAGGTACTTGTCGAGGATGCGCATTGGGTAAGAATACTAAAAGACCTTTTCATAGTAGTGAAAGTAGATCTAAATGCATTCTAGATCTTGTTCATTCTGATTTGTGTGGTCCAATGTCTGTTACTTCTTTGAGTGGTTTCTTGTATTATGTAATTTTCATTGATGACTACTCTAGAAAGACTTGGATTCATTTCTTAAAGACTAAAGAATCTGAGGAAGTACTTGAGAGATTCAAGGAATTTAAAGCTCAAGTAGAAAACTTGTCCGGGAAGAGGATCAAAGTTTTGAGATCTGACAACGGAGGAGAATACATCTCTGGAAGCTTTCGTAATTTTTGTGTTGAAGCAGGAATTAAGAGGGAGTTTTGTGTTCTCTACAATCCACAACAAAACTGTGTAGCAAAAAGGAAGAACAAATCTATTGTAGAAGCAGCTAAGGCCATGATTCATGATCAAGATCTGCAAATCTTCCTTTGAGCCGAAGCTTCTAGGACAGTTGTGTATGCTCTGAATCGCATCTTGGAGAACATGACTCCTGAAGAAGCTTTCACAGGTGTGAAACCTAAAGTCAGCCATTTGAGAATATTTTGTTGTCCTATGTATGTTCATGTCCCTAAAGATAAAAGAACAAAGTTGGAACCATCTGGCAAGAAGGGAATATTTGTGGGCTACAGTGAGACTTCAAAAGCCTACAGGATTTATATTCCAGGTCAAAAATTGATCGAGATCAGCAGGGATGTTACATTTGAAGAAGATGTTGCATTCAAGAGATCTAAAGGAACTCACACTAAGATAAAATATGAAGACCAAGAATCTCCTCAAGATATGGAAGTTGACCATCCTGAGATTCAAAGGGAGGCTACTGATTCTAAAGAAGGTGATGATCCAGTTGAGTTGTTGGAACCTACTGATGGGCCTACAGACATTGTTATTGGTTGGAAAAGACCTCTATGGGCTAAGAAAACAATGCAGGAGGCAGAGAAGTTTGCAGCCCCTAGAGAAACATTCAGAGAAAGCAAAAGACCTCTGAAATTTTCAAACTATGTTGCATTGATGAGTCAAATGATTGAGTCTGAGCCTTCCAGTGTTGAGGAAGCTTCAAGTCAGCAAGTACGGAAAGATGCTATGGCTGAAGAATATCCATCTATCCTCAAGAACGATGTTTGGGACATTGTACCTAGACCAGAAGACAAATCTGTTGTATCTTCTAAGTGGCTTTTCAAGATCAAGCATGCGGCTGATGGAAGCATTGAGAAGTACAAGGCTAGATTTGTGGCTAGAGGGTTCTCTCAGAAAGAGGGAATAGACTATGAGGAAACATTTGCTCCAGTTGCTCGTTATACCTCCTTCAGAACTATCATTGCCATTGCAGTAGCTAAAGGATGGAAGTTACACCAAATGGACGTGAAGACAACATTTTTAAATGGTGTAATTGAAGAAGAGGTATACATTGAGCAACCTGATGGATTCGAAGTTCATGGTGTTATACCCAAAATGAAATTTTTGGCATTCTGCTTAAATTGAGCTAAACAACGTAAAAATGCCATCGAAAGTATGTTTTAGGTCAAACCAAATATGAAATCTTTGTGGGTTTTTGTCAAGGAACCTATGGTTAAAATTTTGAAAAAACGAAAATTAGGGTTTTATACCCCTATTTTTATGGAAACCCTAAAAAATAGGACCTTCCCGGAAATGATTGAAAATAATTCTGATAGGATTAATTGCCTTCACGATCACACTGATCAAGTCAGAATTATCAAAAATTATGTTTTACTCTGGTGGGTCTATTTCTATTTTTCAGGAACAAAGTTAGGAGCTCCGCAGCCATTAATGGCAGATTGGCCAGTACCAGGTGCTGAAAGCTAAACCTCAAAAGCTTCAACGAAGAAACCATGGCGGAAAAAGGATGAAAATGATGACGTTCAACGAAGGAGATTCTCAAAACGGAAAAGGCCAAAATTTGGCTAAGTCTGGAAGGTGCACGTTTTGTCTACCAAGGCAAAACACAGTCTACAGTGGCTAAAAGCGCCCCTCTTGAAGAAAGGCGCCCTTGGACCTCAGAGGGCAAATCAAATCATTTGGCATTGTCAAAACAGTCATCCTCTTCACTTTCATACTGGCTCGACAACGAAACAATCAGCAAGATCATCTGATTCAGGGATCATTGACCAACCGTCAGCGAAGTATGGAGGATACATTGACGACAGAAGTGCCAAATCAGAGAGCTTCAAGGTAAAAGCGCCCCTGCTGGCCAGGGGCGCCCCTTAGTTGCAGACACCAGATGAATCCAAGAGCTGTAGCTTTATACATGATATCTTTCCAGCTTCCTCCCGGCTACGTGATCAATCTAACAACAAGTCCATAAGACACACCAGACAATCACGAGATGAGATCAAGCAGAAAAAGCCAAATTTGAAAAACTAGAAAGATAAGCCAGAAAATGGCTAAGGCATGGCTAAAAGCGCCCCTCTCAAGGAAAGGCGCCCTTTCCTAAAGGTATCCAGATTCAGCCAGAATCTTCACTGCCTCCCAGGATGACCTTCTCAGCTATGACCTATCTCGTCAACGAGACTATCAGCAAGAACTTCCGACAAATTAATCGACTGATGGAGAAGGTCAAAGACTGGCAGTCCACAACCAAGATGAAACCAAGCAAAAGCTAAAAGCGCCCCTGCTGGCCAAGGGCGCCCTTTAGTTTGGAGGCCCAAAACTTGCCAGCTTCCACTGCAAAGTCAGGCATCGTGAACAAGACTAAACCAGCTACCCGACGCATCGTCAAGCAGAATCATCTGATTCATCAAACATCGGGAACGTCAAATCAAAGCAAAAAGGGTCTGAAAAGGTCAAAACGAAGAACAAGTCGATGAAAATTGACTAAGGCATTGTCAAAAGCGCCCCTTTCAAGAAAAGGCACCCTTCTTTCTGGAGACCTAAACTCAGTTTTCTGAGTTAACCTCTCCCAGGCATATCTAATCATACTGATCCTGCCTCAACAACAGAACTGTCGGATACTGCTCGAGATCAACTAAGTAACTTGAATCGAAGATCAAACAGGAGTACTTCAGCTTGCAAAATAGACAAAAATGATCAAACTCAAGGTTGGACGCCTAAAGGAAAGTCAAACAGAAATGTTGACTTGAGTTAGCAAATTTGGAGCCAAAAAGAGAAAAACACTCCACAATCAGTGGAAATCATCTTTTGGAACTCCAAATCAGGCCTGAATGATGAGTTATCTTCCATACTTTGTGGATCTTAACCCTAATTGCCTTATATTCATGCTAGGCGTCCCTTTCCTCATTATTATTTTTTGCAGGTTGAAGGATAAAACATCAAGTAGCTCCCAAGAACAAGTTTTCAAGATCTGGCAGGGGTTTTGAACGGATCTTCAATATTTTTGAAGATCATTGGCAGTAAAAGCATTCTTCTCCCCAGATTGCTTCCAGAGACAGATTATTGCAAAGTGGCAGTTTATAACTTCCAATCCATCTTCTGTCTACTTCCTCTACTTCTGTCTATATTTCTTTTGCATGTCACAAGAAACGACAGATTATCACAGATCTGACCAACTGGGTATGATCAGCACAGCTTTTTCAACAAAACCCACATGGTAGATTTTTGCAGAAAAAGTAGCCCTGCTGCCCCTATTTTTTAGGGTTTCCGAAAAAAGCCATAATATTGAAAAACGGACAAACTGGGTTTGTTTGGCTTTGAAGCACGAACAAAACCCATGTGTTAGATTTTTTCGAGAAAAATCACTTTCTGGTGCCCTTGCTGCCTCTGCCACCGAAGGGCTCTTGCATGTCAAAGAAAAACTCGTTTTTTCGAATTTCTGGCGATCTGGGTCTGTTTAGAAAATCATTCTTAACAAAACCCATGTCTCAGACTTTTTCGTAAAAACTACCCCCGGCGAGGCTATTTTTAGCATTTCCAGAAAAGTGTCAGAACAGGGTCAAGTGCCCAGTCAATATTCAAGGTTTTCAGAATGCAGTACTCTCAGGTACAATACAAGACCAAAACGGTCTTATACCATGATTACTTGAAAACGACTGATACAGACTTATGGCAGAAAAATCCAGAGGTCAGTTCTGAAGACTTGGAGGGCATGAATCAAATCACATTGCAGAACATCGAAGAATCCGGTTTGTTTCAAGCAGCATCTATTCCAATCACGTTACAAAGCATCGAGCTTGTAATTGCTTGCACTAAGCATTACAACCCGACTACAAGAGAGATCCTGTCAGTAGACGGGAGGGTGATTTGCAGCTTGAAGCCGGTGGACATAGAGACTTGTTTTGCAATCCCACCATGCCCTACCAAGAAGGTCATATCAGTGACAGAATGCGAAAAGGCATTCGAGGCTTCAAAGGACAAGTGTTCGCTTATAATGGCTGAACATTGGCTGAAAACAAAGAGAAACAGCTTGCCCAGATTGGTTGGTAGAGGAGAATTCAAAGACGAGTACGGAGTGCTAATCACCCTACTCAGCAGAGTCACCGGACAAGAGGAGGGAAAATCCTTCCAGCCGTGGATGTTCTACATTATTGGCAAGATAATCAGCAGAAAAGAACGTTACGACTGGGCCTCCCTGATCAGTGACACACTCCACCAACAATTCACCGGATTTCTAGAAGAGCACCGCTTCCACATGTGTTCATACCTGGTCTACCTGATAGCCTTCCAAGGCGATTTCAGAACATTAAACACTGTGGGAACCCTGGGTGTGCAAAAGGTACAAGAATACTTTCCTCGCTTGGAGCTCACTCTAGCGGAAAGACATTTCAAAAGGATAAATGACCTTTTTACTATGCACACCGTGCACGAGCTAGACCATGAGATGCACGTGCGTATTTCACCGGCAGCTAAGGCAGCAATGGTGGACTGGGCGGATTGGTTCATACAATTCCCCACTTTCACCTACATACGCGTGTATGGCTATAATGGCCACCCCGCCATGATGCCACGCTACCCCTCAGATAGGGTAGTGTTCATGGAATTCTTGAGGCAATTGGCCGAGGTTCACTCTTACCTTCGCGTAAAGAAAAAGACTGCAGTGAACTTTCCTTTTCAGATGGGACTCTACAGATGCAGGACTGCAGCCGATGCAAGGTTGATAAGCCAAGAAATAGTGAGATTTAATCTCAAGTACCTCATCGACAGGAGGCCATCCTATGACCCTAGAGGCATCTTCGCAGCTCACCTTGAGCAAAGATCATCACATGAACCTTTCATGGAAGATTTTTGGGTCAACTGCGAGGATGAGTTCGAAGTGAGAAGAAGGAACCATAGCAGATTCAAGCTCTCGCAGATTGCAGAATTCATGTCAGAAGACATCGAGGGCTTATCTGAGGACGAAGAAGAAGTTATTCTTTCTTCCTTCTTCACGGGTTTAGTGGATTCACAACCACTCGGCAAAGTAGACTGGTACGCGAAAGAGAGTACGTCTATTGAGGAAAGAACGGGTAGAGTAGTTCGACACAGTCAACTCTACCTGGACAGTAAAAGGACAAGGAAGGTAGTACTTCCCCGATCAGAGCCGCCAGCGGTTCAGTCTACACTACCTTCCACGTCTAGGAGGAAACCCAGACAGAAGAAGATGAGCTTTCCTCCAGAAGGAATGCGGATGTCAGGGAGCACATGGGGGAGAAAAGGAATTGCCAGCACAAGCCGGCAAGAGGTACAGGTGGAGACAGCCACCAATTTGCCTGAGACAGTTGAGACCGCTGCAACTACACAAGAACCAGTGATTGAAATAATCGCTGTAGAGATGGAAACCATTGTAGAAGAAGTTGCAGCAGAAGCGGTGCCAGTGATAGAAACAGAGCCACCAGCTTCACCACCATCACAGAGGTCACAAAGTCCTATTGATTTGGACTCGCCACCACGAGACATTGCCACGGCACAGTCTCGTTCTTCTAGCATTCAAGGGACCTATGTTCCTCCTCCCAGCGATGCTAGCCGAGATTCTATCTGGCTGGAAAGCTCGCTTGGGAGGAAGAGGGAGAGACCTTCTTATCAGCTTGACTTCTCTGAATTCCATCATGTCCCACAAGACATGCCGATAAAAAAGTTGAAGAAGCAGACGCATGTAGAAAAGAATGCAGAGAACGAGGTTATCATAGAGACTGCTGCCCCACCTGAAGACAAAGATATAAATAATGTGAGGGTTGAGGATTTCACACTTTCAAAGGTGAACCTTGGAAAGACCACTCGACAGGTGGAGGCAGACCTTCTTGGAATTGCCTCGGCGAGTGTCAAAGAAAGGATGACAAAAGATGGACAAGACAAAGCAGCCTTGAAGGCTGAAATCCGTCAGCTAAAGTTGTACATTTCTAGTTTGATACATGACACTCCAAACTCCTCGGCTTTGCCTCAAGGACTGTTGGATCTCCCAGCTGAAAGAAACCATCATCAATTGATTACATACGGTAAACACTTGAGACGTCAAGTGGATGAGTTTGTCGTCAAAGGGCGGTGTGTGTTGACAGAAGCATATCAGCTGAGAGACAGAGCACATGGACTTCGATCAGAAATCCAGAAGTCAGATGTAAAGGCAGCTCAAGAGAGGCCGAGAGAGGAGGCGACAGTTGCTGATTTGCAACAAGCATATGAATCAGTTACGACCACAGAAAATAAACACCATCTCTTTGAGTGGAAAGAACAGGTGGCATACAAGGTGAGAGCCTATGATGCCAACTCTGTGGAGCTGATTGACTATAGACGCTTCGTCGCCAATATTATCAACTTCGCAAGAACGTTGGTAATATCCTTCCCTGAGTTAGAATATCAGCGGGAAGGAGGAGAATATGTGGAACTTGAAACCGTGCAGACACGATTCCAGGATGTCATCCGATCTTCATTCCTTGAAGATCCCAATGGCTGCAAATTAGCCAAAATTGCAGCCATGTCTGTCCAGTTAGATGAAGCAGCTGCCCAATGCATAACCTATCATCAGCAGCTTGCGACGGGTGAAGAAATGCTTAGACGCCACATAGTCATCTTGAAGAGCATTAATTGCCCGGAGGCCGAAGAGGTCAATGACTGGATAGAGACATTGTTGACCAGTGGTGAAGAGGTGTAAAGCACCAAGGGAGGACGTCCTACCCTCCAAATAGCATTAATTATGACTGAACTCAACTTGATGCCTCTTTCCAAGTTGACTCCAGATCTCCACAGATCATGCATGTCAGATCCCACTAATCTAGGATGTCTATTTGACTCCCACGATTTGTGGATCTCAGATCTCCTCAAAAGGTGGATGTCTATTTGGAGACACATTTGTAACATAAGTTCACTTTTAGTTAGGTGTCAGTCAACTGAGGTAGACTTCCAGTTTGACTTTTGTTTAGTTTCAGTTAACTGAAGTAGATTTCCAGTTAACTGTTTGCTCACCTACTTTTAGACATAGAATAATATCTTGCTGATTGGCAAGAACTGTTTGTTAACTCAAGGAGATTTTAGGGTTGCCTACTCCTTTGAGTTTCTATAAATAAGAGCCTTAGGTTCTTTATTTGTTTAACCTTTATTTGCTAGCAAAATTGCTGCGCCACTGTTGCCAGAGTTCGCTTGTTTATATCTGTTCACTCTTGGATGAGAGTTCGTTGGTTGATCGCAATTGTGCATGATTTCGTGCCTTTGCTGTCCCGACCTTTGTAATTCTTTGAAGAACCTTGAAGAAATAAATCAGATGGTGCAAGCTTGATTGATCTAATTATTTGAGTTATTCAAAGTCTTGTTTTTAAATAGTGCATTGTTTCAATCTCCTCCTTGGACAGGTGTCGTCGCCTCCTTGGATATTTTGTCATCGATCATTATCGTTTGATGTTGTTTAATGATCTCTCTTGCAGCCTAGACTTTGGACAGGTGTCGTCACCTCCTCGGGAATCCTGTTAGAAAGGCCATCGTTCCTTGTTGTTTCCAGTGAGCTGCTTCCAAGCCTATACCTCGGATAGGGGTTCCTCCTCCTTGGCAAGTCTCAGATCCAGTTTACCGTAACGAGTGTTTGCTTGTATCGAGCCCTATCTTGGTATATATCCGAAGGTTCAGAGCCTCGGCCATATTCCATTGAGACGGAGGATTCAAGTGATCCAACCATACCATTTCGCTCCTACGCCCTCATGCTCTGTTTATCTTGAGGAGGTAGGATAGTTTAGAAGCTTAGTTAGTCGTAGTTAAGATCTGCGGAAACCAGAGAAAAAGCTTAGCTACGGCGCATTGGTTTATGCACCCTTGTGTCCTGCCGCTGAGTAAAAAAGATAGGAAATCTTAGTACACCCCTTTTTTACAGTAGAAAATCAGCAAAGAGAGATCTTCCTCTCTATAATCCGAAGAGCATGTACTAACACACTTGCAATAGCTGTCCGTTTCCAATAAGCACTCCAGAGGTGCTAATTGAAACGCCAACACATGGGAAAGAGTCTCATGTTTGCAGATTGAAGAAGGCTTTGTATGGCCTTAAGCAGGCTCCTCATGCTTGCTATGAGAGGATTGATCAATAACTACTGAGTTTGGGCTTCTCCAAGAATGATGTTGATTCTAAGCTATATTTCAAGGTAATTAATGGTGAGGCCTTGATATTGGTTCTCTATGTTGATCTATTTCTTGCTGGAGAAGAACACCTCATTATCAAATGCAAGAAAGAGTTGGCTTCTGAATTTGAAATGAAGGATCTTAAGTACATGCATTACTTCTTTGGTTTAGAAGTGTGGAAGAGGCCTAATGAGATCATTCTAAGTCAAAGGAAGTATACAATAAACATCCTGAAGAGATTTGGTATGATGGATTGCAAATCCGTGTCTACATGTTACACCCCAAAATTGTATAGCTACTATTCTAACAATGCTTAGAGCATTTTGTTTTTATGGAAGAATAAAGATGAATAAAATGTGTTGACCCTTGTTATCAATTTAAGAATCTTTTACATTTTATGATTGACTCATTCTATGTTTCTCTGATTGATGTTATTCTTGGGTAAACAATGCATGAAGGAGAATAATTAGTCTTGCTTTTTGAAATATTGATTTATATACTGTAAAATGTTATGAGCAAGTAACTATTGTGGTTTTGTGCCAATGGATGCAGGAATAGGAACCATTCCTCCAGGCGGAGGGGAAACTTCACTCGGAAGAGGGGCAAGAGGGGCTTGGTCGGATAACCGGTAAAGTAAATCAATTGAGCATATACACACTTCACTAAAGGTTTAGAGGAACTAAGTCAAATAAGTTGGTCTTGATAAGTCATCCATAGGCTTTAGGATTTTTGGATTAATTCTTTGTGCTTTGTGAGTGGTGTTACTTGTAAACCTGACTTGTTTTGTGAGCTTGGATGTGAAACATGTTTGGATATATGTACATAGGCAAGGTGTATATGTGTATACATGTATCTCTCATATATATGTATCTATATGTATGACATGGCGATACAGACGTACGATGGGCAAACCATTATGCCATACGTATGTGTCGACATGGCATACATACACCTACATACACATGATGAGATAATTGACTTACACATCTATAAACATATACACACTACTTATTATGTGTGATTATAACATTGTTATATTATCCTGAATTTGCATATATACATATATACACATATATACATAATTGAAAGTATGCTGATTGGCTCGCAATACAAGTATTTAATCAATTATTATGTAAATGTGTATATACATATATAAATGTAAATATATATATATAATATTATACAAATATATATGTTATTATAGTCTTACCAAAATAAATGTATAGGTATATATAGGTATATTTAAATATTAAATATTTAAATATATATACATATATTTATTTTGAAGAGAAATAAAACTATAATAAAATATATATTAAGATAATACATTATATATATAAGAATATATATATTAAATAAAAGGAATTTATTGGAAAATAAAAGACTTAACTTTATTAAGTCATTTGGTAAATATCGATTGTTTCACCATGGGAAATAAACTATGAAATTCGTTTGAAATGTTCAAGTATTTTATTCACCATAAAGTGCTGAGAATAATGCGTCAAACATCAAATAGGAAATATTTCATATGGCAATATAATAGAAACCTTTGAAATGAGAAAAAATTGCGCTGCTGCAAACACGCGCACGGGAAGAGACCAGGTCGCGAAAATGCAAGAAACGCAGCTCTTGAACTGTTTGGAAGAGCCTGAAACAAGGGCCAGGTGGGACGCCATTAAGCTAGGACATTTTCCCACTTGATTATACACCCACCAGTTTTTCACGCCATTGTTGGAGGACGCCTATAGGTGTCAATTGAACCATTTTCATTATGTGCTATTTGAATCATTCTTCACTGAGAAGGGTCGACTCATCTTTTAAATGCTGAGTAAGGTTCTTAACTACTGCCACCATGAGTTTGACACTTTCAAATGGATAGAGGTGTCGATTCTCATGCCAAATCTGTAGGATGGCATGAGAATCTGAACTCTATAAATAAGAGCTCACTTATCTATCAATCTCACCAATTCACAATTTTCTTTCACCAATTTCGAATTTTCTTTCTGCAATTCACAATCATCCATTGTAATTCTGAGTAAAGTCTTGAGTTTATCATTTGCGGCATATATGTATGTACGCACCTATTGTAGAATCCATTGTGAGAAAAACAGTAACCAACATTACCAGTAATTGATTTCCAGTCATTCTGAGCTTCAGCTAAGAGTTTAGCATCTGAATAGGAAACAGGAGAGATAGATTCTTTAAGGGAAAAGAACAAAGGAGTTGTTACCAGTTGAATCAAAAGCATTCAAAGGCAACAAGAAGGCCCAGCTTAAGGAAATAGGCATGAGAAATACATTCTTAAAATATCTTTGTTTTAAAAGTAGAAGAAAATCATGGTGATTGTTTTATGCATTAACTGAATTAAAGCATAGGTGGATCGATCTAGTGAAAGAGAAATTATGTTTTATGTTTATAATTGCATTAACTAAAGGAAATCTCCTGTCTACAAAACAATTATAAGGGAAAGGGAAACTGCTATTTTTACTTTACTTAAGAAGGGATTTTTAAGTATAAGGGAATGTGTTTAAGATGGATTGTGTTTTGTATGTACGTAGCCTATACTGTATGATCTCGTTATGTGGAGAATACGAGGAAATTAGCTATTAATTACTAGGACCAGGATGAAACCAGTACCAAGTATAGTCTAAAGATTAAGGTTAGTAGCTTAGCTGTGATAAGCTAAGTACTCCGTGGATAAAGATTTTCGGAATAGGAGTTACTTGAGGGAAACTTGTTGACTGTGTTTCATTTCCTAAATAGATAGATTGTTGTAGGGGGTCTGGGGTGACTGACTACCCATGGTAAGGACTTAGCCTACGCATAAGATAAGACAACCTCAAATCAAACTGAACCTGACATAGTGTATGTGATAGATGACCATCAGTTTTATACTGTTGAAACACTTTGGCCAAAGTAGTGTGGTACACCTACGTCCACTTAGACTGTGAGACGATTACACTGTCAGTTCACTGTTGTCCAGATTGCATACTAGATTGAGATTGTGGGATTACAAGGATTTGGTTATGTAGGACACAACACTATGATCAATTGGTTAAAACAGAACCGGTTACCCAACCAATCTTTTCATAGAAGGGAGGGTCGTTTATTTAACAGTAAACGTGCGGGGGGCCGCAATATAAGTCCGTGGTTGGTGGAAAAGCACCTGAGTGATGTTTTTCCTCCACAGTAGACTTCTGAAGTACCAAGGTTTGAAAGGGAAGATCCTGGACCGTCTTATTCCTATTTGCTCAAAAGCTTCCGAGCTATGTTTAATACTTGTATGTATTCTTACTCTGTTATTTACTTGGAAAGGAAAGTAATGATGTATTCTATCAATTGTTTCTTTAAAATGAAATGTTGCAAATGGAAAGAAAATAAAATTTTGTTTACTTTAACATTTTATATGTTTTCCATGTTTATTATTTGTGAAAGTAGAAAAAATTTAATTACCCAGGATGGAGTCGTTACACTACACCTTTGGAAACCAATTTTCAGAAGTTAAAGGAAGTTGCAGTTAGTTCAAATCCGGTGGATCCCACCATGTACAGGCAATTGATTGGATCGTTGATGTATCTAGTCAATATTAGACCAGATATTTATTATGCAGTGAGTGCACTTAGTCAGTTCATGAGTGAACCAAGGCAAATACACCTAGTTGCATAAAGCATATCTTGAGATACTTGTGTGGCACAGTTGGGTATGGCTTGAGATATTCTTTTAATGTGGACTTGAAGCTGCATGGTTATACAGATTTTGATTGGGCGGGTTGTGTTGCTGATCGGAAGAGCACCTCTGGATGTTGTTTCAGTTTAGGGTCTGCGATGATCTCTTGGTGTAGCAGGAAGCAGTCTTCAGTGGCACTGAGCACCGCAGATGCAGAGTATATTGCAGCATGTGTGACAACTCGAGAAGCAGTGTGGCTTTAGAAGCTCCTTGCAGGATTCTTTGGACAATCATTGGAGCCAACTATAATTCATTGTGATAATCAAAGCTATGTGAAGCTTTCTATCAATCCAATGTTTCCTGACAGAACCAAACATGTTGAGATCAAATACCACTATATCAGAGATATGGTATTGAGGAAAGCAATCCAATTGAAATACATTAGCACCGATGACCAAACGGAAGACATTCTCACCAAGCCCCTCTCCAAAGTAAAGTTTGTGTACTTCCGAGACAAGCTTGGTATTGTGGAGAATGAAGCCCTAGCTGAGAAGGAGACTCAGCTTCAATGATCTTCTATGATTTGCTTTAATGCATTTCTCTCTGAGAGAGAGATTTGAGGTGCAAGCCCTTGTTTCCACCCTCTAAGAGTAGCCAAGGTGGATGTCATGTGCGTGACTCCATGACATCACGTGAGAGAGTCCATGATGATTTTCTTGTACTTGTGTTTTTCACCCTCTGGGAGTAGCCATGGTGAACGTCATGATGAGATGACGACATCACGTTGAGTGATGGGCACTTGTGTAAGAGACCAGGTGTCTCTCAACCCTGACTTCTGGCAATAACGCAAGTTTTTGTTTGTTTTGATGAATTTTGTGATTTTTTTGTAGTTTTTGCAAATAAGTGAGTGCGATTTTGAAATAAAATGCTTGAAAAATATAAATAAAATACCAGACGTATGAATATCAAGAAATGGAGCATCTAATCTGAGATCGATAATTTATTAAATTCTCAGAGGCTTAAACTGTGAAATACAGACATGCAACAAGCAAAAGTAAACTTAAATGAAAACCTAGTTTTTATTTGCAGCCGCCTAAAATAGGACAAAATAGTATGACCAATCACAACCAGAATGATCTCCCTCAGAATAATCGTCACGGGAACCTCAAAAGAACAAGGCGCCACCACTAGAGGAAGAAACTGACAAAAAGGCAAGGCATTTTTGCCTGTATGAAAAGTACGGCCATTGCTGCTGCAAAAGTACGGCCTGTACCAACAAATAAGAAATCTGTACCACCTTGGTATTCGTGCCAAAAGCTGAATAAAACCACTGCCAATGAAAATATTCCCTGCTGGAGATAATCTGATCAATAACTTCAAATAAGAACTCCACTGTAAGCTCTGTATGACCTCTGAATGAAGCCACCCAACTGACAAGCTTCAACTGGTATTGCACAGTCTCAGTATGCCTAATTCTGAAGAGGGAACGTTCTCCAAAACCCAATGATCTGCAAAAACCCTTGTTTCACAAACCCCAATGCTCTCAGAGAGAAAAATAGACAAATTAGAATAATCATCAATAATGAATTCGATTTGCCTTCAAGAGAAATATATACTCCCTCAAAAAAATTCGACTCTTCTCCAAAAAATCAGCTTAAATGCATTTAATAACATAATAATTCGCCCCTTTAGAGACTTAGGCAAATTATTAATAAATGGCGTCCCTTTTGATGAATAATTAAATACTCATTTAATTATTATTTATCTCCCTTATTATAAAGTATTAAATACTTTATAATTTGCCATTTAATAATTACTTTAATATTTCTTTAAAGTGACTTTATATTATAAAGTCAAATTGATAATCTTTTAATAATCATTAAATGCCCAAGTAAACATTGTTTGCTCATCAAATCACCAAACTGGGTCGAAACTGAGCTGACCAACTGAACCAGGTGCCCTGCTATAAATAGCAACTCCTACCTACCTGACTTACTATAAATAGTAAGTATCCGTAAATCACTCTGAAAAGGTCTACCAGGGCCCAAACCTGAATCAACTGATGGATTAATGTTCCCAAACGTTGGATAACTGCCTCAAGTGATCCTCTAAACACATCTGTCAGCCTACGAGGATCTGAATGATAGGCTAACCCGTGAATCATCTGTACTGCCTAGGAAGGGGACATTATAGTCCGCCCTCCCTGAAATTGCTTGTCCTCAAGCAATCTCAGCTCCAGATGCTGTAAAATCTCCTGAGACTCCCATGTAGCATCCTCAACCGGCAAGTTTGTCCACTTGATCAGACATTCCCTGATCACCCGCCTCTGAAGATGTCTCTCTAACATCGAGGATGGTCCTCGGTACTAGAATCGACTTCCCCTTATCATCAAGGGGTAGCAGTACTGGGGAGGGTATCACATGCTGACCCAATGCCTTCTTCATGTGAGAAACGTGAAACACGTTGTGAACCCTGCTATCTGTCGGTAAATCCAACTCATAAGCAACCTCGCCCACTCGTCTGATGACTCGAAATGGACCATAGTAACGAGGTTTCAACTTCTCTGCACCACTCTTCCACAGAGTGGATTGATGGTAAGGCTGTAACATGAGGTACACCATGTCACCCACTGCAAAAGAACACTCAACCCTTTTTTGATCAGCATACTGCTTCTGCTGATTTTGTGCCCGTTGAATATTGTCTCTGAGAGACCTCAAAATATCATGTTGATCCTGTAACATATCACCTACACTGGGCACTCTGCTATCACTCAGCACCAAATCCAAAAGGTTGGGCGCCTCATACCCATATAATGCCATAAAAGGTGTCATCTGTATAGTCATGTGGTGAGTAGAGTTATAACAATACTCACAGAGGTATATCCATCTCACCCAAGCTCTCTATTGTCCAGCTATATAATTACGCAGATATCCTTCCACCCACTTATTGACAATCTCCGTCTATCCATCTATTTGTGGATGATAGCTGGTGCTAGGTGTCAGTTCGGTCCCACAAAGTTTGAACAACTCCTGCCAAAAGTTGCTCATGAGCCAAATGTCTCTATCGTTGACTATAGTCTGAGGCAAACCATGTAACCTGAATACCTCTCTGAGAAAGAGTTCTGCAGTCTGCGATGCTATGAATGTAGTGGTGATCGGAAAGAAGTGTGCATATTTTGTCAGCCGATCAACAACCACGTAAATACAATCTTTCCCTTGGACTTTCGGCAAGCCCGTGATAAAATCCATGGATAGACATTCCCACTTCCTGTCGAGTATCACAAGTGGCTGAAGCAAGTCGGCCGGATACGTGTGCTCCTGTTTGCTGAAAAACAGCGCACTCTCGCACATACTAAAGAACATCAGTCTTTAGCCCTTTCCAAGTAAATCGTTCCCGTACCAACTTATATGCTTTGAAATAACCGGGGTGGCCCACCATAGGAAGATCATGAAAGGCTTTCAGGACTGTATCTTTCAACTCTGATTCTGGAACCAAGAAAATCTGCCCCTTGTAAATGATGAAGTCATTCACAATAGTGTATCTGCTATCCTGCTCAGTCCCCTCAATGATGCTAGAAGCCCATTGGTTCTTAGCATACTCTGCAATAATTATGTGCCTCCAATCCTCGGAGATCTGTGCCATAGCATTCAACTGAGCTCTGCGAGACAATGCGCCAGCTACAACATTTTGCTTCCCCTTAATGAAGGTGATATCGAAATCATAAGATTGCAGTTTCCTAACCCATTTTTGTTGCCTTTTGTTTAAGTCTTGTTGTCCAAGGAAATGTTTCAGGCTATTGTGATCTGTATGCACACTGAATTTGCTGCCCACCAGGTATTGCTTGAACTTGGCCAAAGCGTGCATAATGGTTAACATCTCCTTGTCATAAATGCTATAAAATCTCTCAGGGCCCCTAAGCTTCTGACTCTCAAAGGCAATAGGGTGTCTCTCCTGCATCAATACGGCACCAATGCCCTCTCCTGAGGCATCACAAAATAACACTGGACATGAAGTCATAATCACCTTAAACCTGTCAAAGCACTCCTGAGCCTGTGGTGACCAAGCAAATGCCCCCTTTGTCAAATCAGTAAGGGGTGCAGCGTGACGTGCGAACCCACTAACAAATCGTCTGTAGAAAGCACACAACCCAATGAATCCTCTGAGTTGGGTAAGGTTCTCTAGAACTGGCCACTCCACTATAGCTCGGACCTTCTCAGGGTCCATACTGACTCCCTTGGCACTGATGATGTGCCCAAGATACAACAACTCAGCCATGCCTAGCTCACACTTGGACTCCTTGGCATACAAGGACTCCTCAGCTAAAATACTCAGAACTGTATCCAAGTGAGCTAAATGCTCCTCCCATGACCTGTTGTACACCAAAATGTCATCAAAGAAGACCAACACATATCTCCGCAATTGAGAACTAAAAACTGTGTTCATTGTAGCCTGAAAGGTAGCAGGGGTGTTGGTTAGACTGAAAGGCATAACCAAGAACTCGAAGTGACCGCAATGGCACCTGAAAGCGGTTTTCTCTATGTCCTGCTCCCTCATCCGAATCTAATGGTACCTAGAACTCAAATCAATCTTCGTGAAGAAGATAGCACCATGCAACTCATCAATCAACTCATCAATGCAGGGTATAGGATACTTGTTTTTAATCTTTCTCTTATTAAGATGACGGTAATCAATACACATCCATAATGATCCATCCTTTTTCTTCACTAACACAACCGATGAAGCAAAAGGCGACTTGCTAGGTCTTATATGCCCCATAGCCAACAGCTCACTAATTGTTTTTTCTATCTCATCCTTGAGGCACTTCGGATGTCTATATGGCGTGATCATAATGGGCTTTGCGCCCTCCTCCAACTCTATAATGTGTTTAGTTCCTCTGTCTGGAGGTCTACCTGGTGGAATATCGTCAAACACTTTAGAGTGTTTAATCCGTATTTCTTGAATGTCAGGATGGTACTCATGCTTTTGCTGCTCCTGTTGTGCAGGCATCAACATACATTCAGCAGCCTACTCTACCATATCATGACGAATGAGCCTCTCCATCCGTCTGTAAGATACAACTCTCAAGTTACTATCCCTGATAGCTTTAATCACATGTGGCTTTCCGTTGACTTTAAACTTCATTTCCATATCCCGTAGATTGAGGGTGAATTCCCCCAACTCGTGAAGCCATGCCATTCCAAGTACTACATCAGTATCTCCCATATTGACAACATAAAACTCGGCTTTGAATTCATAATTATTAAGCCGCATGGGAAGGTCTGATATTTTCCTGTCACATTTAAGAGTACCCGTTAGCTACCTTAACTCAGATACCCTCAAACTCCTCTGTCTGTATGCCACGCTTCTCAACCAAACGTGCATCTATAAAGTTGTGCGTTGCACCTGTGTCAAGAAGAGTTATAACTTTCTGACCAACAAGGAGCCCACGTAGCCTAAAGGAACCATATCTCTGAGGACTAGTCAAGTGTGCCTCCTATAGTTTCTTTCCACCATCATTTTCATTATCATTTTCAGACCTTTCATCATCTGAATGCTCTGAATCAGCTTGCTGGTCTGACAAATCAGATTGCTCTTCACCCTCATAAAACCACTCCATCTGGTTACTTTTGGCTTTAGGACGAAGAGGGCACACATGTTTTTCATCATAAGGTGCCTTGCACCAAAAACACAACTTTTTCTTGCGTAAATCATTCAATGTTTCTTTGTCAAACGGTGGTGCGTTACTTTTCCTAGGATCGGGTGGATCCCTCTTCCTGTCAAAGGATCTATCTCTGTCAAATGTTTTGTTCGGCCTCGAGTTTGGTGTAGATCCTAAAGAGAACTTGCTGCGAGGTGTTGCAAGCTCCATACTGGGTGCCTTCCTCATCGCCTCTTGAAGGGTGGGAGGATCAAATGCCTTGACCCAACCTCTCATCAGCTCATATAATCCCTCAGTGAATAGAATGACAAGTCTTCTCTCCGAAATACCTGTCACCATGACTGCAATCCTCTGGAACTCACCAATGTAGGCATCCAAACTACTTGTCTGTCTGAGTTGTGCTAGCTCTCTAAAATAAAATTTTGGATCCTTCTTATCAAAGCGTTCTATGAGCCTGTTCATGAACTCCTGGTAAGTAGTAACCTGGTGGTGACCCAATGTATACATGTCGTGATGCCACCAATCATGCGCCAATCCATCAAGATGTAGTGTGGCAAATTTAATGGCCTCGTCCTCCTGCATAGGTCTCAAAGATAGGTAATTGTCTAACTTCTATACCCAGGACCTCGTTGAACTCTTATCCGAGCCATCAAAATAAGGCAAGACAATCTTGCTCACTGCATGTTGAAGTTCCCTATTCACCTGTGGTGGTGGCTGGTACTAGTGAGCACTGCGCTCAAATCTCCCTCCACCCCTGGGCTTATGTACATCCATGAACTCATGAAATGACAATGACTTCCTAATCTCAGGAGCCAAAGTCGAGTATTCTTCGAAGAGTCTAGTCATGTTTGCTACTAACGTACCATGCTGTGGCTGAAACTCTATCTGGTGACCCTGTTGTTCTGCCTCCGGAGTCGGTGGTGCCTCCCTATTGATAAAGGTAGGTTGTCCAGGCCTACGCTCATGAACAACCGGTGACGGCTACGGCCGTAAAGACATATGTGGCTGGTCTACACCTGCTGTCCTACTAGACTGTCCTATCTGAATGTAGTGTTGGTGAGGCGGAGTATACTGCCTCATTGTACCAATCAGCTGTGACATCATGTCCATCATGTTATCATGTCTACTCTTGAATTTTGCCTCAGTCATTTCCGTATTTTTTTTTTCTTTTCTTGAATCCCTAGGAGTCTCTGTCGAAATCTCTCGATCTGCCATGAGTGTAGTCACACTGTTCTCACTGTTAAAAGGGCTAGATCTGTGTATACCGAGAAACCCTAATACTGTCTCAACTTCTGGAATAGGCGGACCTGTCCAATCCTCAATTCTACTTGTTCCTCTACCCTTACTGTAGAATATAATGTCTCTACTCATGAAAAAGCATCTAAAATGAAAACTTCTGACTGAAAAAGCACAGGCTGGCAGGACTTATGTGCTCTAATACCACTGTAAGAGACCAGGTGTCTCTCAACCCTGACTTCTAGCGATAATGCAAGTTTTTGTTTGTTTTGATGAATTTTGTGATTTTTTTATAGTTTTTGCAAATAAGAGAGTGCGATTTTGAAATAAAATGCTTGAAAAATATAAATAAAATACCAGACGTAGGAATATCAAGAAATGGAGCATCTAATCTAAGATCGATAATTTATTAAATTCTCAAAAGGCTTACAACTGCAAAATACAAACATGCAACAAGCAAAAGTAAACTTAAATGAAAACCTGGTTTTTATTTGCAGCCGTCTGAAATAGGACAAAATAGTAAGACCAATCACAACCAGAATGATCTCCCTCAGAATAATCATCACGGGAACCTCAGAAGAACAAGGCGCCACCACTGGAGGAAGAAACTGACAAAAAGGCAAGGCATTTTTGCCTGTATGAAAAGTACGGCCATTGCTGCTGCAAAAGTGCGGCCTGTACCAACAAATAAGAAATCCATACCACCTTGGTATTCATGCCAGAAGCTGAATAAAACCACTACCAATGAAAAGATTCCCTGTTGGAGATAATCTGATCAATAACTTCGAATAAGAACTCCACTGTAAGCTCTGTATGACCTCTGAATGAAGCCACCCAATTGACAAGCTTCAACTGGTATTGCACAATCTCGGTATGCCTGATTCTGAAGAGGGAACGTTCTCCAAAACCCAATGATCTGCAGAAACCCTTATTTCACAAACCCCAATGCTTTCAGAGAGAAAAATAGACAAATTAGAATAATCATCAATAATGAATTCAATTTGCCTTCAAGAGAAATATATACTCCCTCACAAAAGTTCGACTCTTCTCCAAAAAATCAACTTAAATGCATTTAATAACATAATAATTCACCCCTTTAGAGACTTAGGCAAATTATTAATAAATGGCATCCCTTTTGATGAATAATTAAATACTTATTTAATTATTATTTATCTCCCTTATTATAAAGTATTAAATACTTTATAATTTGCCATTTAATAATTACTTTAATATTTCATTAAAGTGACTTTATATTATAAAGTCAAGTTGATAATCTTTTAATAGTCATTAAATGCCCAAGTAAACACTATTTTCTCATCAAATCATCAAACTGGGTCGAAACTGAGCTGACCAACTGAACTAGGTGCCCTGCTATAAATAGCAACTCCTGCCTGCCTGACTTACTATAAATAGTAAGTATTCGTAAATCACTCTGAAAACGTCTGCCAGGGCCCAAAGCTGAATCAACTAATGCAGTAATGTTCCCAAACGTTGGATAACTGCCTCAAGTGATCCTCTAAACACATTTGTCAGCCTACGAGGATTTGAATGAGAGGCTAACCGCTCAATCATCTGTACTACCTAGGAAGGGGACATTACAACTTGAGCACATATACCATTCATGGGAGTAGCCATGATGATTGATATCATGATGAGGTGATATGCTCTTTTTCACACATGGGAGTAGCCATGGTGGTTGACATCACGATGAGATGATATGTCTTGCATAGCTGGAAGTATTCCTCCCTAGCTGAGAGGGAGTGTTGATGTTATTGACAGCCGCGGGCCTCTTACTTCCAGGGATGATTTTCTGTAAGACAATAAATTAAATGTAGCCTAATGGCTATTTATTTATTTTTGATCCTCTTTAGTGAAGAGGCGCTTCACATAATGATAACTAATTATGATTATAATTTTATATGAGCCGACTTCTCCTTGATAATCACGCCACTTCATAAGAGACGTATTGCTTGGTGGCCGACTTTGCACCATGAAGGGGTGCGACCTCTCCTCTCTATTTGTATATATATGAGATCCTTCATTCATGTTCATCATCAAGTTATTCATTCGCATTTTCATAGAAAAAGTTCGCACCTGAGCAGCAGATCGATAGTTTGCTACAGCAGATCGATTTCAAGGAGAAACACATTCATTTGTATTTGCATCTAGGAGAGGTGCAATTATTCATTGTATCAAAATCGGCATTGTGTTGTGCCTGAGTTGTAAGCAGATTTCTGCTCTTATTATTACAATATATAAGAGATATATTTGCTAGGTTTTTCTCCCTTAAGTGGAGGGTTTTCCCAGGGTATTTGCTGTGTTTCTGTGTCTGATTTTGAATAAATTCTGAGTTTTATATCTGATCATAAAAACTAACAGATTTTCCTCCAAACAGTTTATAGAGTGGAAATAGATGGAGATAGTTATCATGTTCCCAATAGTTGTGGTTGTCCCCATATATTAATAATTAATAAAAAGGCATCTTTTAACAGTTAACAATACATGTGTGATTTGACTGTAGAGGACATTGTGCAAAGCAGTATAATAATTAATAACTGTTCACCCTCAAATGCATCATTGGATATAGCTTTTTCTCTCATTGTTATCAATAAATGATCTCCATCCCATTTGCTGATCAAGCTAACAGCTTGACTCTGTACTTTCTCAATGGAACAATCTTCTGTAGAGGTACGCATATTCCTGTGTAATAACCAAAACTTCTTTTCTTGCATTTTAAGTATTATATTCTTATGGTGTCTATCTTTAAAACTACTGGCATGAATTAGTGAAATGACAATTTGCATCTCTGTTTCTTTCATTGTATTTTATCACCTTAAATGCTTCTTTTGATTTAAATCGATTCTATTCAGGCTATCACAGTAAAGCATGTAACAGCAAGCAAGAAAGATGCCAAGTTTATCACCATAAACATCCTAGATTGCAAGTACTGCTAAAGAATTAAAAGATATATATGTTTGAGACATGAATGTACAAAAGTATATCCCATGAACATCACAGACTTGACTGGATAACTGCTCCAGAAAATAAACATCTTAAAGGCATTTTAACCATAGATTTTTGAAGGATATGCATTTACATGTAGATAAATTCTTTAAAATGGAAAATATAACAGGAGAGATTGCTCGAGTTCTTACTAAATTCAATTATCAATGCAATAAACATTCAAGAATCAAGATTGTAACGTGAAACTGCTAACGTTGGAGATCAATCTGTGTGCAAGTGTTCATATGGTCATGTTGATGTTTAAAAGGTTGAGTAGAGTTTTTTCTGTGTGCACAAGCATGTGAATGTTGGGGCGCAAGAGAAGTAGGAGGCAGGGGTAGCAGGGAGAAGGGAGAGGGAGCAGGGAACGAGGAGGGATGAGGAGGAGAAAGTGGGATGGGGATAACATGCTAATGTAAAAAAGAAAAGGATGGAGAAAGACATTTATAGAAAGGAAATACTCAAGTTCCAAAGCATGAAATGAAAGCACTCACAATTACACCCATAACTCTTTGGTATGTTTTGTCATTGTTCTGAATGTGGCCATTTAACCACATCTCAAGAAATAAATTGAACTCTATAACTTCTCTTTTTGCTGCGCCATCTTCCAGCAATCTTTCAGTTTGAAGATCAGCCTCAGTGTAATCATAATTACTATTTTTTATCTTCTCACGTGCTGTATTATGCGGCCCAAAATCAAAATTCTGAAGAGCTTGAATAATCCCACCAGCACATCTTTCGCTTGCATGGTAGACTTTATTGATAAAATTGTGGGATTTGTACCATTGAATTAGCTCCTCCTGAGCATTAGAGACCTGCCATCTATGCTTTTCATATTAGCGCCTAGATGTAAACCATAAAAAATAACATTTTGCTATGATTTCATACGAACTACCTTAAGATGAAACAACTTAATCAAACTATTTCATGCAACTATCAGAACAAATAATTTAATAAACATAAAACATGCTGGCAATGCTAATTTTTCCACTATGTTTCAGCACTGGAGCAATCAGCAAGTCCAGATATTCTTAAAATTTTCTGGATGATATAATTTTATTTTTTTGATGTAATTGTTTTTGCTTGATCAATGAGGGGTTTTCTACAGGCAAAGGTGTGGGTTTCTATATTTTTCCCACGTGATTTGGAACCCACATCACAATGGGCCATGCGAGCTTGTGTCCAATGTCTCCCATCATGATTTGAACCCATGTCTTCATCATGGCAATGCTCGGCCTTTACCACTAAGTCCAACCTACTTGACTCCAGCTGCTATATTACTGACATACCTTAATGCAATCATTAGAAAACAAATTATTCTTTCACAGGCTTCATACAACAACACAAAAACCATTCATTGGAAAAACTTTTGTTTAGCATGTTTTAATGTTCCATTCAATTACACTTTGTTCTTGTGAGTAGGACATATTTTTCTCTGTTGGAAGACAGTTTTCTCTGTTGGCAAATGAATTTGAGAGTAATCCAAGCTTCAGTCAGAAGCCACTAATTCTCAGCAGGTCAATTTATCTGTTTAGGTTAGCTGAAACTCATTTGCAGTTTTTTTATCATATATATAAGCAGAGCACAGCTGAATTGTAATGCCATGTCCCCTTTTCAAAAATAAAAGAATTAATACTATTTTAAGTCAGGCCCAATCACTTTATTATAAGCAGCTTAAATATTATTACAAATCCTATGTAAGTTTTTAAAAGTGCTTTAAACCACAGTAACGAGACTCGCCTAGACTCTGCGAGTCCCGAATCGAGTTGACCCAACCGAGCCTGGGGGACTCAGACTCGGACTCGGTCGAGTCCAGATGAGTCCTAGCTAGACTCGCCAAGTCCAGAGGACTCGCTAGACTTGTCGAGTCTAGGCGAGTCACGTCAGCAGGACTCGGCCGATAGGTTTGAAAAGTGCAAACAAAAACATAAAATTTAAATTTAAAACTTATTTTTTTTAACTTATTGTGAATGCAAAATGATGTGCGCCATGAAGGTTTGTATGGTTTGGAGGTCTTAATTTGGGCTTGGTGGTGGGAGCTCCACCTCTTGACCCCACCCTATATCGAGATAGGGAGTGCGTGAGGGGCGCTACCCCGGACCTTTCAAGGGGCGCTGCCCCACGACCCCACTGGGGGTGTTGCCCCCAGACCCCCACGAGGGGCATTGCCCCTCGACCCCACTATTGCCCCACGACCCCGCTGGAGGTGTTGCCCCCAGACCCCCACGAGGGGCACTGCCCCTCAACCCCATTGGGGGAGTTGCCCCCAAACCCCCATGAGGGGCGCTGCCCCTCAACCCTATTAGGGGCGTTGCCCCCAAACCCCCTGTAATGTCCCCGATTTAGCCCTACGCTCTACAATTGGATTTAGCCTATTTCCAAAAACTCGTAGGCTAAGCAAAATGGGAACACTAACTATTAATAGTAAGTCATGATACTGCTCAGTTGGCATACAGATGTGGTTTTGGCAAACTTACTATTTATAGCAATATGCTATTTTTGGTAAGTATATTTATAGCAGTATCACTCTAGCGGCAACTCAATATTTTGCAGTTCAGTGTGGCCAATCAATTTGGCTTTCTGTTGAGTAGAAGTGAACTTACTATTTCTGGCAATGGCTATTTTTAGTAAGTCTGATCTTGGCAGTATCATCATCTACAGTTCAGCTCAGGTAATCATGCTATTTCTAGTAATCCATCAGTTTCAATATTAGCTTTGGTTTTGGTTATCTCCTTGGACTAAGTATTATACTTAGTTAATTTCATGTTTTTAAGTTGTACCCCCATGCCTAGGAGTGATAACTTTATGTTGTTTTAAAGAGGGGACATTAAGGGGCCATGTTGAGCATTTAATGATTTATTAAAATGCTTTATTGTTGCAAATAGAAATGGACGCCTAAAGGGAAGGGAAATAATGTTTTATTATTTCACAATAAAGTGAATGGTTGAAGGTGGCGTCCCTTGGGGAGTTGAAGTGATTCAACGCCTTGGAATTCAAAGTGTTTCATTTGCCCATTGAAACTTATATATTGCTGCATTGTGGAGAGCTGATTAGGTTATGTTTTGGAAAGCAAAGTTATGTTGCTGGTTTGAAATCCAAAATCCGACTAAGGGACAGCTTAGCAATTCTATTCCACTCTTCGGGCCTGAAACTATGGTTTCCTAGATGATGGATCGAGAGTGTGCTTCATTCAGAAGTGCACATTGAGCCTCAATGTGAAGATTCGGATGTTATTTCCAGATTTTATTGTTGCTGATTCAGTCATGGTTGTAGGTGAAAATCATTAACAGCTTTAAGGGTAATGCTAATTTGATTATGGGTATTTGTTCATCATGATTCTATGCTTGAGGCGACCTCACCTTGAAGTTTGCAGATTTTAGTTGGCTGTTTCTGATTTTTAAGTAGAAAATCGCCCCTCAAGAAGGTTGTACCATGTTGGGACTACCTTGGGATTCATGCCTAATCATTCTCTAAGCTTTAATACAGTTTGTGGGTTGGAAATTGGGCACCTACCTCTTAGCATATTTCTGCAGTTTATTTTACATCATTCAGAGGTATATTTGAAGAGTTATGAGCATTTCATTTGATTTACATGTTTGCTGATTGACATTTTCAGTCTTCTGTTTATGCATATCAAATTGTTAAACATTCAGATTTTGGCTTATATTTTGGTGATTGAGAAGATTATATATTGTAATAAACATTCTTCAGGAGTTTGCATTGATTATATTATTGTAACACATGGAAAATGCAGATTTATTTCATTGTAAGGTTGAGATTTAATAGTACTAATCCAGTCATTGTTCTTACTGTATTTACTTGTGATTTCCTAATGCAAACACTTTAACCTCTGGTTGGTTTACCGCCAGTGTGGAGAATAAACATTTGTATCTGTCTTTCTCACCCACTGTCAAGTGGAGAATTCCCACTATTGAGTGGATGCCCGCTGCAGCGGATGAATTAGTTTTGAATTGTAATCTTTTTCCCTCCACTGTTTGGTGGTAGTGTGGAAAGTTTCTCATGGCTGGTTATCCGCCTATTTCATTTCAATTTCAGCATTAGTACTCCACCATATGTTAGCACCTCGCCTGTCAAAGGATCTTGAGTGCACATTCTTGGTGTCGAGTTTATTCTCTCTCTTTCTCTGTAATCATTATAATATTTGATTCAGTATATCTTAAGGATCCTCTGACCATATGCCCGCCCCTCCTCCTTAAGTGGTTTTAGGGCGCATTTTTTGTTAGAGTTCTTTCATGCAACGTTTTGGGTTATGCTAACCTTAACGGGTGCTTGGTTACATTGTAAATGTTCATTTAAAAATAAAAAAGATTGAGAAAGTATATTTCACCCCCATGAGGGGTGTTGCCCCTCGACCCCATTGGGGGCACTGCGCCCAAACGCCCACAAAGGGCAATGCCCCTCAACCTTGTTGGGGAAATTGCCCTCAAACTTGAGATTATGGCTGCTACTATCATGCCCCTACCAAATTAGTAAATCACATTGTTGAATCATGAGGAATCCAATCGCTCAAATACAAGACAACCCACATCAAACATGAAGTCAATCAAAGGAATATTAAAACATAAACAATCATCATACAACGATCTAATTTAGACACAATGATTAAGCAAGGATAATTTTAATGTAATTAATTATCCTAAGGAGGCTATGATTAGTCAAGGCAAGAGACATGTCCTATATTTGTATTCTTGCCCTATATTCAGGTGTATTCCTGCCATTCATTGTCTCATATCTGTATGTATATTGCCATGCATAATAGAGGAATATTTAATGTGAGCTTTCCATGAAAGAATACAAGATATGTTTGACTGTTTGGAACCCTCCTTGTAGGAAGGGCCTGGAGTGTAAACAAAAGGGGTTAATGAAGCTAGTAGGTAGCCAATCAAAGGTCCCTACATAGAGAGCCAAGTTACCCACTTATGGCCCCTACCCAACTCCTCAAGGTGGCTAGTGCCTTTCGGGAGTCGAGGCCTTGATGGGGAAAGCAGGCACAAATCGCAAAGGGGGAGGGTTGTGATATACACTGAAATATACTCTCTCAATTTTTCCCTTGACTTTTAACATCAAATTACAATGTAACCAAGCACCCGTTAAGGTTAGCTTAAACCAAAACGTTGCATAAAAAAACTCTAACCAAGAATGTGCCCTAAAACCACTTAAGGAGGAGGGGCGGGCATATGGTCAAAGGATCCCTAGGATCTACTGATTTAATAATTGAAATGATTACAACTGAAAGAGAGAGAATCTAAACTCAACACCAAGAATGTGCACACAACATCCTTTAGAAGGCGAGGTGCTGACATATGGTGGAGTAATTAACAAACTGGAATGTAAATAGGCGGTGAACCAGCAATGAGAGATTTCCACACTACCACTTAATCAATGGGAGGAAAAGAATTACAATTCAAAACTAATTCATCCGTTGCGGAGGGCATCCACTCAACAATGGGAATTCCCCACTTGACAGTGGGTGAGAAAAAATGATACAAATGTTTATTCTCCACACTGGCGGTAAACTAGTCATGGGTTAGAGTGTTTGCATTAGGAAATCACAAGTAAATGCAGTAAGAACAATGACTGGATTAGTACTATTAAATCTCAGCCTTACAATGAGATAAATCTGCAATTTCCATGTGCTACAATGATATAAGGAATGCAAACTTCTGAAGAATGTTTATTACAATATATAATCTTCTCAATCACCAAGATATAAGCCAAAATCTGAACGTTTAACAATCTGATATGCATAAACAACAGAGTGAAAATGTCAACCAGCAAACATGTAAATCAGTTAAATGCTCATAACTCCTTTAAAAATACCTCCAATCGAGCTGAAACAAAAAACATATGCTCTCTAGAAGGTTGGCGCCCAGGTTACATCTCCAAAATTGCATCAATACTCAATATCTAATTTGGCATGCATCCCAAGCCCCTCTTGAAAGGTACGACCTCCTTGCAAGGGCGATTTAGGAAATAAAATCATAAACTTCAAATTTAAATCTGCAAGTCTCCAAGAATGGTCGCCTCTGGTCTAGGAATGGAAAGCGAAAACACCCATAACAAAAAAAAAAAAATCACTCTCAAAGTTGTAAATAGAAACGTCCTTCAGCCATGAAAGGACCAGCAAACAAAAATTCTGGAAAAAACATCAATTTCTCCAATACTGAAGCTCAATATGTACTTCTGAATGAAGCACACTCTCAATCCATCATCTAGGGAACCATAGTTTTAGGCCCGAAGAGTGGAATAGAATTGCTAAGCTTTCCCTTAGCCGGATTCTGGATTTCAAACCAGCAACATAACTTTGCTTTCCAAAACATAACATAATCAGCTCTCCACAATGCAACAATATATAAGTTTCAATGGGCAAATGAAACACTCTGAATTCCAAGAAGTCAAATCACTTCAACTTCCCAAGGGGCGCCACCTTCAACCATTCACTTTATTGTGAAAATATAAAACATTACTCCCCTTCCCTTTAGGCGTCCATTTTACTTTGCAACAATAAAGCATTTAATAAATCATTAAATGCTCAACATGACCCCTTAATGTCCCCTCTTTAAAACAACATGAAGTTATCACTCCTAGGCATGGGGGTATAGCTTAAAAACATGAAATTGACTAAGTATAACACTTAGTCCAAGGAGATAACCAAAATCAATGCCAATACTGAAACTGAAGGATTACCACAAATAACATGATGACCTGAGCTGAACTGCAGATGATGATACTGCCAAATTTAGACTTACTAAAATTAGCCACTGCCAAAAATAGTAAGTTCACTTCAACTCAACAGAAAGCCAAACTAATCAGCCTCACTAAACTGCAAAAGATTGAGTTGCTGCTAGAGTGATACTGGTATAAATATACTTACCAAAAATAGCATATTGCTATAAATAGTAAGTTTTCCAAAACCACATCTGTATGCCAACTGAGCAGTATCATGACTTACTATAAATAGTAAGTGTTTATGAATATCTTTTAAGCACAAACCAGACAACCATCATGACTTACTATAAATAGTATGTGCCCAGAAAGAATGTCAAATTCAGATGCATGTCACATCACCCTGGAGATCTCTGAAAACCCAAAAATCTCCACTAGACATGCATCAGAAAAACACTCATGCAAGCCCTCAAAACTACATCTGAAACCTCCTATAAAATAGGAAACCCTAATTTCCCATTCTGCTTAGCCTACGAGTTTCTAGAAATAGGTTAAATCCAATTGTAGAGCGTTGGGCTAAATCGGGGACATTACATACACCCTCTTAAGCTTGGCATATGGCTTCAAGTGGAACCATCATGCCCCTTCTCCCAAATTTGTTTGTATTAAATGATAATCTATGGATGCAATGCAATTGTCTAACTCTAACAAGCATAAATACATATTGCATATATTGTTCATATGGTGAATGCAAGATTCCATTCCAAGATTACTTCAGTTAAGAGATTTATTTAACAAGGTGAAACCCTAACCCTAATTTGTTGTAATTTGTGATCAATAGGTGAATTCTAGGGCACAATAGGATAGGGGACATTACAGCTGCATCATCTAGGACCTATCTTAGATGTATTAATAGGAAGGATGTAGGCTCCTCTGAGCCATAGACTTCTAGTTATTGTTTTTATATTTCATATTTGTTTGGAACATTTGATGTCATGGATTTCATATTCCATGAGTTTTGTATACATTTGAGTTTTTGACTATATATCTAAGTGTGCTATTTCCTTTAGCAGCTCAGCTACACTTTACATTTATGCTTATGTGATCGATGTATACTTGTGTATGTGATCAAATTAGCTTCTATTTGATGATGTTATTGTGTCTTTAAGGTTTATTTAATAAAGGGTGCATGAAACAAGTTTTAAATCCTTAAAAATCTCTAAATTTCTAGGGTTTTTCATTTTGTCAAATCTGCGCCGAGTCTAGGCATTGAGTCCCGAGTTGCGATTCGAGTCACCCTCGTCGAGTCTAAGCCGAGTCCAAGTCTTGTAACTATGTAGTTTAAACACTTTATTCAAAATGTAGTTCAAAAAAGGGGCCTTTGAATGTAATTTTAAAGTATTTTAAATACTTGGAGGGAAAAGTAAATAAAAATAAAATAAAATAAATAGAGGGCCCGAGGTAAAGTGCCTAAAAAGAGAACTCAAGGTTCACATCAAATTAGCCATTATTCATTGTCATCATTTCGAATTCGAACTTCTAATCAGAGATCTCAAGAATGGAAACCCTTGGTTGGCAACTTTCCAAAGGATGAAAACCTTCTTGGAATCTCTTTGGATTTGAGGACAAAAACCCTAAGAAGCCGAATCACCCCCTTTTCCCAACGATTCAAGGTACGAATCGTACCAGAATCAGATTCAAGGCCAAAAACCCTATGGATGCATACAAGAATTAGTGTTTTCCCCTCCAAAAAGTTTTCTCTCCTGTCGTCTAATGGCAGCTTATTTAGTAATAGACAAGTTGAAACACTGCAAGTGACAGGAACTTGTAATAAGCACCAAAAACTAATGTAGTTTCCTACAAATTGTTGGCTCAATCAGTTAAGCCAATCCATTGCCAAGGTGATGGGAAAAATTACACAACTCATTCCTCATTCAACGCAACAGGAATCAAAGCCTACAATGCAACAGTGAAAAGAAGGGTTTACATGTGCATTGATCTTATACCAAAATCTGGTTACAATGATTCTTAAAGGAATCGGCTTCCTTTGTCCCCAACTCGATTCCAACCCTCTGCTCAATCTGCTTCTACAACCTATACAAATCGAGATCTTTCCTTGGTCAATCGACCCTCCCCAGGCGTTGCCCTCTTCTCTTTCCTCGTTCTCGTACTTCCCCCAAGCACAATCTCTCTTCTCTTCTCTCTATTCAAAAGATCGAAAATTCTCTCTCCAAATAGATCGGCTCCTCCAACCGTCAACCTCCTCTCTGGCAAAACCACGAACCTCTACCCGTGGTGACAAGGATGAGAAAGGAAGTTTGAACTTCCATAACCATCTCTGTTCAACGAGAAAGGAAGATTCCAAAATGGGCCACATGTCGCAAAGATGCAAGGAACAAGAAACCGGCAACCAAAAAACAAAACCAAAATTGATGGGGAACGATGCCCCTACATCATTGTCCGTACTCACACGATTCCAAGGCTCATGTGCAAATTACACAACGATTCTGGACCGATTTCAACACGTGTTGACTTTTTAAAGGCAAAAAAAACCTAAAAATTAAAAAGAAAATCATCCATTTCACATTTTGTTTTATTTCTTTCAATCTTCACTCCTCAGACGCGTGAGCTAGGGTTTCTAATAAAAACGTTTTTAAAGGTCATCATTTTCTTGCAAAGATCGCCATTTTCAGGGACGCAGTTGGAGAAAAGTCTGCAAGCGATGCCATTTTCAGATTTTCTTGCACACTAGTCACATTTTTACAAGTTTTTTTCCTTTTTTTCTCCAAATATTCACTATTCCCATTTCCAAGCTAAGGTCGAAATTATTCATTTACTCATTCACGAAATTATTTATTGGGTTGTTGATAATAAATCTTTAAATTTTAGAAGTTAAAAGGAAAACTTATATCATTATTAAAAATAAAAAGTTAAAATCAAAACCTCTATGAGTATGAATTAAAAATATTAAATATATTATTATATTGAATAATATTATTATAATATTAAATATACTTATGCTTATAGACTTATAGTATTAATAATATTAAAAATGAATTGCTTTTAGTTTCCATATTATTATTTAAAAATTAATATTTATATGACGAACAATAAAAATTATAAATTATTATTATTTTATAATTATAATTTTTATTATTTTTAAAATGTTAATAGTTATAAAATTAAAACAAATAAGAATATTCACCAATAACATCTACATTTAGAAAATGGAGTAGAGCGGTACGAGCGCGGTTGAAGCAGAGACAGCGAAAAACGTCAGGGTAGCAAAGGAAGGTGAGAAGGGGTTAGGGCAGAAAGGCGTGACTAGGGGAAGATGGGCAGACAAGGTGATCAGGGAATTACACCATGAAGCAATGCCGCAAGAAGAAATTCATAGACCCCAATGGGTGTACTCCCAAGGAGAATGGATCGACTGTTGCCATCCACATTATTGGCACCAACCAACAGAGCACTAGAAGGAAAATACAAAAGGTCGCACATGGCATGATACGCCATCTGAAACAAGTAAAGATAATCGGCGCAATAACAAGGATCGAAAAGATTTGCGGCCTAGGCCTCGGCTCGCCAGGAAAGAACCACCACACAGGGAGAAGGTAAGGCAACGCAAGCCTAGACAGGGGAAAAATGATGCAAAGATGAACCAAAAACTGGTTCAAAACCAAAACCCTAAAGTGCTAGAGGAGAAGGACATTCTGACGATAGATGTGTCGTAGGAAATAAATAACGATGCAGAAATTTTGAGGGAACTGGCACTTATTTGTCGTTTCATTGAGGGCAACCCTAGTAGGGCCGCGATCAAAGAGTGGATAACAAAATATTGGCAAACGAAAGTCCTACTCAGATTCCTCTCGAAAAAAAAATTTGTGGTGGTATTTGCCGATAAGGAAACTAAGAAGAAAATTACAGATGGTGGTGTGTGGTAAAAAGATAATCTCCCACTATACATGCAACCCTAGATTCACAACTTTGACCCAACCAAGATTCAGCCCTATTACAGTCTGATATGGATCCATTTATATAACCTCCCATTCGATTATTGGAATGGTGAATGCCTAGAAAAAATTGGAAGAACGCTAGGGACACTAATCGACATCAATATGGAGATAATTGATGGAGATTTATACAAATTCGCCAGGATGAAGCTCGCAACAATTACCACCATACCCCGGTCAATCAAATTACAGGTTGACAGGGAAATTTGGAACCAGGAAATCGAGATGGAAGAAGACAAATGGTTCTGCCTAAGATGCGGCTCAAGATCACATAGTGAAATGGCGTGCAAAGGCTCACAAGAAGAGGGCCAACACAAGAAAGAAGTAAAGGAAAGGAAAGAAGTGGTCAGTATACAAATCGTTCCATTTGCTCCTAGCTTGGCGAATTTGGATCTAAAGGATGCAAAAGAAGAGGAAGATGCAGGGCCAGGCGCAGAACAAAGAAATTGCAGGGAACTCGAGCCAAAAGGTCCCCTAGAGGAGGTGGCTCAACCCATACTCAGGGAGGAAGCAAGGATGGAAGTACCAACACCTTCTGTAATGTCCCCGATTTAGCCCTACGCTCTACAATTGGATTTAGCCTATTTCCAGAAACTCGTAGGCTAAGCAGAATGGGAACACTTACTATTTATAGTAAGTCATGATACTGCTCAGTTGGCATACAGATGTGGTTTCGGCAAACTTACTATTTATAGCAATATGCTATTTTTGGTAAGTATATTTATAGTAGTATCACTCTAGCAGCAACTCAATCTTTTGCAGTTCAGTTTGGCTTTCTGTTGAGTTGAAGTGAACTTACTATTTTTGGCAATGACTATTTTTAGTACTAATCTTGGCAGTGTTGACGTGTTTTTTATGACAACACCAACACAGAATAAAATGTCCAACGGTCGCTCTATTCTCTCTTGATCAAAGTATTTCGCATGCTAAGATTGCATGAAAGTTCAAGCTTTCAACTCCAAGGTTCCTTTTATCGCGAATAGACTCAGTTGGTTGATGTGAATATGTTGGATATTCCAAGGGGACTTACGTGAGTTGCTCATTCAGAAGCAAGGATTCTCAAATTTCGGGAGATTTGTCAATGACACTCGGGTTCTTAAACTAACCGGATAATGCTGAACGTAAAAGGATGCAAGGATTAGAGACTCTATTTTTTACTCCTAAAGGCGGGACACGACGATCAATTTCAGCGAGCTTCCAACCAGATTTTGCTTTGCCTCCCTTCGAACAGCTTCTACAAAACCGGTGCAATCTTCAAAGGATGGAAAGGATATTCAAACTGTAACGCGACATGCGCATACCATCACAATGATGCATATGAGCATATGAGTCACAATCGAAGTTAAGTGCAAAATAATCCAGTTGACCACGCAGGGCGAATTCACCGTCAGCGAGCCCACTAGTGGTATGGATGAGTGAAACTTGCTCAAACTAAACGAAGCATTCCATAGCTAACAACTACTTGCATGAAATAAAAGTCTACTTTACTCTATCAATTAGAATTGGAGAGATGAAAAGGCCTTGCTAGCTACTCACAATAAAAGATAGAACCACCATGCAATGATAAACCTTTGTATTATGAGAGTTTTCCACAACAACCTCTTACAAAACTTTCAAAAGGAAAGCTTTTTTTCCTTTTCAAACTAAGCTAACTTCTAAGCTAACTCTCTATCTATTCTAACTTCTATCTTCTCTACTCTTCGATCTCTTGATTTAATCTACTTTTTTTACAAATGAGGGGGCGATGCCCCTTTTATAGTTGGCCCAATCCAGCGGACGGCTCAGATTTAATTACAATGAAGGGCTCAAATCGAGCCACATATGCCCTAATTAGGGTTTTTGCCCTAAAAACCGCCACAAAGAGGAGTGAGGTAATAAATGAACCCAGAAGATTCTCCACCACTCTGTAGAAACCGCCATGAGCAATTAATGCCCACAATCCTCCAAAAGATTCTCGTCTAGAAACGTGTTCCCATTGTTCTGCCTGCCAATTCTGTTGCGTTAGGAGGAGGCAACAATACTCGGTTCAAATCCTCCTTGCAAAAAGTTCTTCTTCGTTAAGTCCTCCTGTTGCTTTCATTCCTGGATGTATTTCTCTCTTGTAACTTTCACATTTCTTCAGCTCACTACCTTGGGCACTTTTAGCCCCTTTTGCATCACGTTCTTAATGCCTTAGACGAATCTTCACTGTTGTTTCTCTTTTCCAAAGTTGTAACGTTGTCCAGCTTCATCACCTCAAGTCCTTATGCTGTGGCTCCGGTGTTCATCCTGCAAAACAGAAGAAGAGCATCAAAACACTTATAATATAAATTCACTTTACTTACCTTACTCCCACGTTTTGACTCCCAAGGTCTGCTTGACCTCCAAATTTGATAAAATTCATCACTTTTCTAGTGAACTTTCATCATGGGCGCACTGTGTTCATTTCATGATGTCTTCTTCAAGGGCGTGTCCACCACCTTGTGCCTTAGAAATTATTTCACCCTGAGGACGCACTTGAATGCTTGATGTTCTAGCTTCATTTCATCTTCAAATTCCTCCATGCCTTAGACAAATTTCATCTCTTCCTCGTGAGTGTATTTGACCCCATGTTTTTTTTTCCCTTTCCTTAGACAATCTTATCTGCTTTATAAGTTCCATCCACCATAATCTAGGCGCTCATTGGACATCACCAGCCGAGGCATTTTTGTAAAAACATTTCTCTACCTTAGAAAATTTATTTTTGCCTAGGAAATTCATTAAACAGGCGCCAGGCAAAAATCTCTATCAAAACAACACGAGCAAGGTGTGGAACAATTTTAAATCATCTCTGAGTGGAAAATGTTCAATACCCAGAAGAAATTCCCCCTCAAAATCATCATTTTCATGTGTATCCGGACGAAGGGGTAAGTTTAATTTTTATTATTTTTGAAAAATAATAAAAATTACTAAGGTTTACTCCATTTTAATTATGGGCGTACTTCTTACTTGTAGCCTTCATTTTTCATGCCTCGACGTTTTCCTTTTATCACTAAAGAATTCCCTCTGTTCCCAGGTGCATTTGATCTTGTCTCTGGAAACTTTAACAATATCTCCCTCCTTAGGCATATTTTCCAACTTCACCTTGTAATGCCTTAGACATTTTTAAATTTAATCAACTTACCTTGGGCGCACTTCATAACACATACCTTTACCCTCATCTCACAAGCATTTCCACGCCTTAGCAACCTTTACCTTTCACATAGAAATTTTCCCTAGCTGCTTGCACAAGCTGGGCGCAATTTGAAGGTGGTGCCCCTATTTTAATCACTTAGAAAAAATATTTTATTCCCACTTGATTGCTGGGCGCATTTGAGGGTGCCTAGCTTCCATTTTAAACTTAGAAACTTTTCAAACCTTTTGCTTCTCATCTTGGGCGCATTTCAGCCCATGAGCTTTCATTTTTCATACTTGGAGGATTTTCATGATACCTCCCCTCAACTTGGGCGCATTTGACTTCATGTGATTCCATCTCCCCATACTCAGAGAAATTTTAAGGCCACTTCACCCCCTTGGGCGCATATGAGAGGGGCTGCTTCTATTTCACTTACTTAGAAACTTTTGAGGTGGCCTCATTCCTCCTTGGGTGCATTTTAGCTAGGCAAATTTCAATTTCATGCCTCAGCAAGTATTTTACCTGGCAACCTTGGGCGCACTTGAGGTGGGCTTCTTTTCATCTTAATGTTGTAGCATACTTCTTAATTCCCATGCCTTAGACAATTTTGCCATCTCTTGGGCGCATTTAAGCATGTCACTTCTCACTTCATGCCTTAGGCAATTTTCTTCCTTGCTGGAGATGGGCGCATTTACTCTCCTCAACTTCTATTTTCCACTCCTTAGATTATTTTATGTTCTATCTCTACTAGGGGGGGCGCATTCAGCTTGTCTTACTTCTGTTTTCAACGTTTAGGAACTTTCCTTCCTTTAACCCCTTCATGCCTGGGCGCATTTTACACCATGGGCTTCCATTTACTTGCCTTAGAAATTTTCTTTGAAGTCTCCATAAAAGCTGCTTGAAGTGGGCGCATTTTGCCCATCAAGCTTTGATTTTCAACACTTAGAAATAGTTTTGAGTGGCTTTCACCTCAAGGGCGCATTTAGCTAGGGGAGCTTCCATTTTTGAGGATGTTATACCCAAAATGAAATTTTTGGCATTCTGCTTAAATTGAGCTAAACAACGTAAAAATGCCATCTAAAGTATGTTTTAGGTCAAACCAAATATGAAATCCTTGTGGGTTTTTGTCAAGGAACCTATGGTTAAAATTTTGAAAAAACGAAAATTAGGGTTTTATACCCCTATTTTTATGGAAACCCTAAAAAATAGGACCTTCCCGGAAATGATTGAAAATAATTCTGATAGGATTAATTGCCTTCACGATCACACTGATCAAGTCAGAATTATCAAAAAATATGTTTTACTCTGGTGGGTCTATTTCTATTTTTCAGGAACAAAGTTAGGAGCTCCGCAGCCATTAATGGCAGATTGGCCAGTACCAGGTGCTGAAAGCTAAACCTCAAAAGCTTCAACGAAGAAACCATGGCGGAAAAGGATGAAAATGATGACGTTCAACGAAGGAGATTCTCAAAACGGAAAAGGCCAAAATTTGGCTAAGTCTGGAAGGTGCACGTTTTGTCTACCAAAGCAAAACATAGTCTACAGTGGCTAAAAGCGCCCCTCTTGAAGAAAGGCGCCCTTGAACCTCAGAGGGCAAATCAAATCATCTGGCAGTGTCAAAACAGTCATCCTCTTCACTTTCATACTAGCTCGACAACGAAACAATCAGCAAGATCATCTGATTCAGGGATCATTGACCAACCGTCAGCGAAGTATGGAGGATCCATTGACGACAGAAGTGCCAAATCTGAAAGCTTCAAGGTAAAAGCGCCCCTGCTGGCCAGGGGCGCCCCTCAGTTGCAGACATCAGATGAATCCAAGAGCTGTAGCTTTATACATGATATCTTTCCAGCTTCCTCCCGGCTACGTGATCAATCTAACAGCAAGTCCACAAGACACACCAGACGATCACGAGACGAGATCAAGCAGAAAAAGCCAAATTTGAAAAACTGGAAAGATAAGCCAGAAAATGGCTAAGGCATGGCTAAAAGCGCCCCTCTCAAGGAAAGGCGCCCTTTCCTAAAGGTGTCCAGATTCAGCCGGAATCTTCACTGCCTCCCAGGATGACCTTCTCAGCTATGACCTATCTCGTCAGCGAGACTATCAGCAAGAACTTCCGACAAATCAATCGACTGATGGAGAAGGTCAAAGACTGGCAGTCCACAACCAAGATGAAACCAAGCAAAAGCTAAAAGCGCCCCTGCTGGCCAGGGGCGCCCTTTAGTTTGGAGGCCCAAAACTTGCCAGCTTCCACTGCAAAGTCAGGCATCGTGAACAAGACTGAACCAGCTACCCGACGCATCGTCAAGCAGAATCATCTGATTCATCAAACATCGGGAACGTCAGATCAAAGCAAAGAGGGTCTGAAAAGGTCAAAACGAAGAACGAGTCAATGAAAATTGACTAAGGCATTGTCAAAAGCGCCCCTTTCAAGAAAAGGCGCCCTTCTTTCTGGAGACCTAAACTCAGTTTTCTGAGCTAACCTCTCCCAGGCATATCTAATCATATTGATCCTGCCTCAACAACAGAACTGTCAGATACTGCTCGAGATCAACTGAGCAACCTGAATCGAAGATCAAACAGGAGCACTTCAGCTTGCAAAATAGGCAAAAAAGATCAAACTCAAGGTTGGACGCCTAAAGGAAAGTCAAACAGAAATGTTGACTTGAGTTAGCAAATTTGGAGCCAAAAAAGAGAAAAACACTCCACAATCAGTGGAAATCATCTTTTGGAACTCCAAATCAGGACTGAATGATGAGTTATCTTCCATACTTTGTGGATCTTAACCCTAATTGCCTTATATTCATGCTAGGCGTCCCTTTCCTCATTATTCTTTTTGCAGGTTGAAGGATAAAACATCAAGTAGCTCCCAAGAACAAGTTTTCAAGATCTGGCAGGGGTTTTGAACGGATCTTCAATATTTTTGAAGATCATTGGCAGTAAAAGCATTCTTCTCCCAAGATTGCTTCCAGAGACAGATTATTGCAAAGTGGCAGTTTATAACTTCCAATCCATCTTCTGTCTATTTCCTCTACTTCTGTCTATATTTCTTTTGCATGTCACAGGAAACGACAGATTTTCACAGATCTGACCAACTGGGTATGATCAGCACAGCTTTTTCAACAAAACCCACATGGTAGATTTTTTCAGAAAAAGTAGCCCTGCTGCCCCTATTTTTTAGGGTTTCCGGAAAAAGTCATAATATTGAAAAACGGACAAACTGGGTTTGTTTGGCTCTGAAGCACGAACAAAACCCATGTGTTAGATTTTTTCGAGAAAAATCACTTTCTGGTGCCCTTGCTGCCTCTGCCACCGAAGGGCTCTTGCATGTCAAAGAAAAACTCGTTTTTTCGAATTTCTGACGATCTGGGTCTGTTTAGAAAATCATTCTTAACAAAACCCATGTCTCAGATTTTTTCGTAAAAACTACCCCCGGCGAGGCTATTTTTAGCATTTCCAGAAAAGTGTCAGAACAGGGTCAAGTGCCCAGTCAATATTCAAGGTTTTCAGAATGCAGTACTCTCAGGTACAATACAAGACCAAAACAGTCTTATACCATGATTACCTGAAAACGACTGATACAGACTTATGGCAGAAAAATCCAGAGGTCAGTTCTGAAGACTTGGAGGGCATGAATCAAATCACATTGCAGAACATCGAAGAATCCGGTTTGTTTCAAGCAGCATCTATTCCAATCACCTTACAAAGCATCGAGCTTGTAATTGCTTGCACTAAGCATTACAACCCGACTACAAGAGAGATCCTGTCAGTTGACGGGAGGGTGATTTGCAGCTTGAAGCCAGTAGACATAGAGACTTGTTTTGCAATCCCACCATGCCCTACCAAGAAGGTCATATCAGTGACAGAATGCGAAAAGGCATTCGAGGCTTCAAAAGACAAGTGTTCGCTTATAATGGTTGAACATTGGCTGAAAACAAAGAGAAACAGCTTGCCCAGATTAGTTGGTAGAGGAGAATTCAAAGACGAGTACGGAGTGCTAATCACCCTACTCAGCAGAGTCACTGGACAAGAGGAGGGAAAATCCTTCCAGCCGTGGATGTTCTACATTATTGGCAAGATAATCAGCAGAAAAGAACGTTACGACTGGGCCTCCCTGATCAGTGACACACTCCACCAACAATTCACCGGGTTTCTAGAAGAGCACCGTTTCCACATGTGTTCATACCTGGTCTACCTGATAGCCTTCCAAGGCGATTTCAGAACATTAAACACTGTGGGAACCCTGGGTGTGCAAAAGGTACAAGAATACTTTCCTCGCTTGGAGTTCACTCTAGCGGAAAGACATTTCAAAAGAATAAATGACCTTTTTACTATGCACACCGTGCACGAGCTAGACCATGAGATGCACGTGCGTATTTCACCAGCAGCTAAGGCAGCAATGGTGGACTGGGCGGATTGGTTCATACAATTCCCCACTTTCACCTACATACGCGTGTATGGCTATAATGGCCACCCCGCCATGATGCCACGTTACCCCTCAGATAGGGTAGTGTTCATGGAATTCCTGAGGCAATTGGCCGAGGTTCACTCTTACCTTCGCGTAAAGAAAAAGGCTGCAGTGAACTTTCCTCTTCAGATGGGACTCTACAGATGCAGAACTGCAGCTGATGCAAGGTTGATAAGCCAAGAAATAGTGAGATTTAATCTCAAGTACCTCATCGACAGGAGGCCATCCTATGACCCCAGAGGCATCTTCGCAGCTCACCTTGAGCAAAGATCATCACATGAACCTTTCATGGAAGATTTTTGGGTCAACTGCGAGGATGAGTTCGAAGTGAGAAGAAGGAACCATAGCAGATTCAAGCTCTCGCAGATTGCAGAATTCATGTCAGAAGACATCGAGGGCTTATCTGAAGACGAAGGAGAAGTTATTCTTTCTTCCTTCTTCACAGGTCTAGTGGATTCACAACCACTCGGCAAGGTAGACTGGTACGCGAAAGAGAGTACGTCTATTGAGGAAAGAACGGGTAGAGTAGTTCGACACAGTCAACTCTACCTGGACAGTAAAAGGACAAGGAAGGTAGTACTTCCCCGATCAGAGCCGCCAGCGGTTCAGTCTACACTACCTTCCACGTCTAGGAGGAAACCCAGACAGAAGAAGATGAGCTTTCCTCCAGAAGGAATGCGGATGTCAGGAAGCACATGGGGGAGAAAAGGAATTGCCAGCACAAGCCGGCAAGAGGTACAGGTGGAGACAGCCACCAATTTGCCTGAGACAGTTGAGACCGCTGCAACTACACAAGAACCAGTGATTGAAATAATCGCTGTAGAGATGGAAACCATTGTAGAAGAAGTTGTAGCAGAAGCGGTGCCAGTGATAGAAACAGAGCCACCAGCTTCACCACCATCACAGAGGTCACAAAGTCCTATTGATTTGGACTCGCCACCACGAGACATTGCCACGGCACAGTCTCGTTCTTCTAGCATTCAGGGGACCTATGTTCCTCCTCCCAGCGATGCTAGCCGAGATTCTATCTGGCTGGAAAGCTCGCTTGGGAGGAAGAGGGAGAGGCCTTCTTATCAGCTTGACTTCTCTGAATTCCATCATGTCCCACAAGACATGCCGGTAAAGAAGTTGAAGAAGCAGACGCATGTAGAAAAGAATGCAGAGAACGAGGTTATCATAGAGACTGCTGCCCCACCTGAAGACAAAGATATACATAATGTGAGGGTTGAGGATTTCACGCTTTCAAAGGTGAACCTTGGAAAGACCACTCGACAGGTGGAGGCAGACCTTCTTGGAATTGCCTCGGCGAGTGTCAAAGAAAGGATGACAAAAGATGGACAAGACAAAGCAGCCTTGAAGGCTGAAATCCGTCAGCTAAAGTTGTACATTTCTAGTTTGATACATGACACTCCAAACTCCTCGGCTTTGCCTCAAGGACTGTTGGATCTCCCAGCTGAAAGGAACCATCATCAGTTGATTACATACGGTAAACACTTGAGACGTCAAGTGGATGAGTTTGTTGTCAAAGGGCGGTGTGTGTTGACAGAAGCATATCAGCTGAGAGACAGAGCACATGGACTTCGATCAGAAATCCAGAAGTCAGATATAAAGGCAGCTCAAGAGAGGCCGAGAGAGGAGGCGACAGTTGCTGATTTGCAACAAGCATATGAATCAGTTACGACCACAGAAAATAAACACCATCTCTTTGAGTGGAAAGAACAGGTGGCATACAAGGTGAGAGCCTATGATGCCAACTCTGTGGAGCTGATTGACTATAGACGCTTCGTCGCCAATATTATCAACTTCGCAAGAACGTTGGTAATATCCTTCCCGGAGTTAGAATATCAGCGGGAAGGAGGAGAATATGTGGAACTTGAAACCGTGCAGACACGATTCCAGGATGTCATCCGATCTTCATTCCTTGAAGATCCCAATGGCTGCAAATTAGCCAAAATTGCAGCCATGTCTGTCCAGTTAGATGAAGCAGCTGCCCAATGCATAACCTATCATCAGCAGCTTACGACGGGTGAAGAAATGCTTAGACGCCACATAGTCATCTTGAAGAGCATTAATTGCCCGGAGGCCGAAGAGGTCAATGACTGGATAGAGACTTTGTTGACCAGTGGTGAAGAGGTGTAAAGCACCAAGGGAGGACGTCCTACCCTCCAAATAGCATTAATGATGACTGAAGTCAACTTGATGCCCCTTTCCAAGTTGACTCCAGATCTCCACAGATCATGCATGTCAGATCCCACTAATCTAGGATGTCTATTTGACTCCCACGATTTGTGGATCTCAGATTTCCTCAAAAGGTGGATGTCTATTTGGAGACACATTTGTAACATAAGTTCACTTTTAGTTAGGTGTCAGTCAACTGAGGTAGACTTCCAGTTTGACTTTTGTTTAGTTTCAGTTAACTGAAGTAGATTTCCAGTTAACTGTTTGCTCACCTACTTTTAGACATAGAATAATATCTTGCTGATTGGCAAGAACTGTTTGTTAACTCAAGGAGATTTTAGGGTTGCCTACTCCTTTGAGTTCCTATAAATAAGAGCCTTAGGTTCTTTATTTGTTTAACCTTTATTTGCTAGCAAAATTGCTGCGCCACTGTTGCCAGAGTTCGCTTGTTTATATCTGTTCACTCTTGGATGAGAGTTCGTTGGTTGATCGCAATTGTGCATGATTTCGTGCCTTTGCTGTCCCGACCTTTGTAATTCTTTGAAGAATCTTAAAGAAATAAATCAGATGGTGCAAGCTTGATTGATCTAATTATTTGAGTTATTCAAAGTCTTGTTTTTAAATAGTGCATTGTTTCAATCTCCTCCTTGGACAGGTGTCGTCGCCTCCTTGGATATTTTGTCATCGATCATTATCGTTTGATGTTGTTTAATGATCTCTCTTGCAGCCTAGACTTTGGACAGGTGTCGTCACCTCCTCGGGAATCCTGTTAGAAAGGCCATCGTTCCTTGTTGTTTCCAGTGAGCTGCTTCCAAGCCTATACCTCGGATAGGGGTTCCTCCTCCTTGGCAAGTCTCAGATCCAGTTTACCGTAACGAGTGTTTGCTTGTATCGAGCCCTATCTTGGTATATATCCGAAGGTTCAGAGCCTCGGCCATATTCCATTGAGACGGAGGATTCAAGTGATCCAACCATACCATTTCGCTCCTACGCCCTCATGCTCTGTTTATCTTGAGGAGGTAGGATAGTTTAGAAGCTTAGTTAGTCGTAGTTAAGATCTGCGGAAACCAGAGAAAAAGCTTAGCTACGGCGCATTGGTTTATGCACCCTTGTGTCCTGCCGCTGAGTAAAAAAGATAGGAAATCTTAGTACACCCCTTTTTTACAGTAGAAAATCAGCAAAGAGAGATCTTCCTCTCTATAATCCGAAGAGCATGTACTAACACACTTGCAATAGCTGTCCGTTTCCAATAAGCACTCCAGAGGTGCTAATTGAAACGCCAACAGAGGACTTAGAATATTTCTTGATGCCACCCTCTTCCTTGGGCGCATATGACCCCTTGTACTTTCATCTCCAATGACTTAGAAAATTTTAATGCCTTGCTACCTCAACCACTTGCCTAGGGCGCATTTAGAGGGGTCCACTCTCATTTCAGCTTGCCTTAAACCTTTTCCTCAAGTCCTTCTCCCTCTTGGGCGCATTTTGAAGGTAGCACTTTCATTTCCACTACTTAGCATTATTTCTCACCTTACTCCTTGCTTGGGCGCATATGAGAGGGTATACTTCTATTTTTGACTTAGGCAAATTTTATGTCACCCTTCTTGGTGTATCTGAACACTTGGCTTATTTTCAACCTGCCTGCCCTAGCTCTTAACTTGGAAATTTTCACTGCCCCAGCTACCCCTTTATACCTGTTGCCCAAGCTCACCTGCTATTTTTAGCAAACCTTAACATTCCTTGTCTTTTGCGACTCCATTTGAATTGAAATTCTTGCCACGTGGTCCTCATCGCTTGGCAAACCTGTTCACACCTACCCCTCGTGCTGACCTGCTATTTATAGCCATGTTCTGGAGATGACTTACTATAAATAGTAAGTGCTCGGATTGCGCCCGAATTTTACCAGTAGATTGCTTGAAGGATGCTGATCATGATGGGTTATCTTCGTTTTTCGAAATTTTGGCCTTCTACCCTACTTTTTAGGCACCGAAGTAGGAAACCCTAATCTGACTTGCATGTGCCTCGAATGATCTCTGTTTGACTACATTCATGTTGCATGTTGCTTTGCTCGCGAAACTGAAGTGTCGAGGAGCTACTGCGATGAAACTGCTATTTATAGTAAGTGTCCGGAAAGTGGTCAATCTGATGTTGGATGAGTTTGCATGTCACAATGCCCGTGGGATCTCAAAAAACCCAGAAAAACCCAGAAAACTGGTCAACATGTGGGCACTGGCTAAAAATAGTAAGTCCCTAAAAACTGATCCACTCTGTTTGCATGTCACACCACTGCGAAGCTCTCGCAAACCCAGAAGGAATATCCAGACATGCTTTGAAAAACTCTGCATGCAAACCCTAAAAATAGCCTCGGGAGGTTGTACCGTTCGAAATCACCATCTCGATTTGCATGTTATACCCTCGTGAAGGTCTTGAAAAACCCAGATACATTCTCCAATCATGCCTCAGAAAATCATATGTTTAAACCCTGAAAAAGGCCTATGAAGCCCGAACTGCTAAAAATAGCAAGTTGTCTGATTTTGCCCAAATTTTGCGTGCAAATATCTGAAAGTACCCTGAATGTGCTGAAGCAGTCAGAATTTCAAAATCCTAATGAAAGGACCCCAGATTGAGTACTTACTAAAAATAGTAAGCTGTTCGATTTCAATGAAAACTCAGTGGGAACCTGCTGGAAGCCTTCTGACAACAATGTTAAGCTCAGACGTTAATTAGTCAACTCAATTTAACTTCAAATTGGCCTGAAGAACAAAACCCTAATTTCACAGACAGCCAAAATTCAAAAATTCCAAATCATAGGACATCCCCGGAAGGACAAAAAGATCAGAGAGAGAAAGAGAGAGACAAAACAACCCAAAAACCAAAGCCAAAATAACGGAATGGAGCAAAATATAGGAGGGTCCCCATTTGAATGGGGCGATGTGTGGAAAGGTCACAACAGGCAGTATCATCATTTGCAATTCAGCTCAGGTCATCATGCTATTTGTGGCAATCCTTCAGTTTCAGTATTGGCTTTGGTTTTGGTTATCTCCTTGGACTAAGTGTTATACTTAGTTAATTTCATGATTTTAAGTTGTACCCCCATGCCTAGGAGTAATAACTTCATGTTGTTTTAAAGAGGGGGCATTAAGGGGTCATGTTGAGCATTTAGTGATTTATTAAATGTTTTATTGTTGCAAAGTATAATGGACGCCTAAAGGGAAGGAGATAATGTTTTATTATTTCACAATAAAGTGAATGGTTAAAGGTGCATCTCTTGGGAAGTTGAAGTGATTCGACTTCTTGGAATTCAAAGTGTTTCATTTGCCCATTGAAACCTATATATTGTTGCATTGTGGAGCGCTGATTATGTTATGTTTTGGAAAGCAAAGTTATGTTGCTGGTTTGAAATCCAGAATCCGGCTAAGGGAGAGCTTAGCAATTCTATTCCACTCGTCGGGCCTGAAACTATGGTTTCCTAGATGATGGATCAAGAGTGTGCTTCATTCAGAAGTGCACATTGAGCCTCAACGATGAAGATTCAGATGTTATTTCTAGATTTTATTGTTGCTAATTCAGTCATGGCTATTGTAATGTTCCTTCCCTGTCCTGTCCTAAGATTTGCTTGTTGATTAGGTTTAGGATTTCTTCTTTCCAAAAGTATGTTCTCCTAAATTCAATAACCCTAAATTTGAGTCATGTATTCAACATATCAACAACACATCTGTTAGCATTAATATCTAGTAATCCACATAAGACATAATCACCAATGCAGTTTGCAAACATAAGAGAAGTTACTCAGCCCATCAGGAGAGGGGAACCCTTAAGGGCCTGCGGTCTACCACCTTCCAATGCCCAACTTGTATCTCAGGCCTGTGGGGCGGAATGCCAAGGTGGGACCCTCACCCCTCCATGACCCAACCCTTGAAATGGGCCTGTGGGGCAGACTGCCCAACCCTTGTCATGGGCCTGTGGGGCAGAGCTGCCCAACCCATGGGGCCTGTGGGGCAAACTGCCCAACCCTTGCTTTGGGCCTGTGGGGCGGAACCTGGGTAAGGTTTTCAAACGAACCACTTTAAGTTATGATTCAGCGCTCCTGGCGAGATTACAAACACAATTCAGACAATCTATATACAGTCATTAGTATTTTATTTGTATTTACACATTTTCATAAGAGTTATTTAATATGATCAAACAATTCCTTGAGTCCTAATATGAGGGTATATCATAATACAAAACTAAATTGAGAAATATTCATGTCTACATGTTCATTATGTTTTTTTGTAATTCAATAAATCCTACAAGTCCAATATTGGCAAAAATCAAATATAAATGTAGATTGATCATTATTAAAGCCATATCTATAGAAGATAAACCATTTGGCCTCTGAGTAGTCAAAGACTACACAGTCCGCCTAAGTTCAATGCCAATTTCTAGTATAAGGAATCTATTTCCAAATTCGATATCAAGAAGGCATGGTTCTGACACATCAGAGGGGACTATGCGCATTCCAATGAATAAAGCATATCAATTATTTTTAATAATACATAGAATTGTTGGGCATACAAGGTTCATGCAACATTGTTATGTCAGATTGAGGACAACTAAATATTAAAGCTAAGTGAGTAGTCTCACTTGATTGGCTATGTCTTCCATGACTCATTATTCCTTAATCATCTTCCTTCAACCTTATACTGGATTGATCATAGGATGAGGACAAAATATGCATAATCTACTTATGTTTATATTAAAGAGCCATCATTATTTATAAGGCTTAATAATTGTTGCAAGTATCATTATTGTATATTCACCAATGATTCCCCTATCTATTTACCCATATATATATATTCTTTCCTTAATCATATATATTCTTTATTCATTGATAATGATATTATTCATTATAAGATTTATCTATATCTATGCATATATACTTGTATGCCTATTAAATAATATGTATATTAAATGAGTCTATATTCCAATGCATAACAATAATTGTTGCTGCTGTTTTGTTTCTCCATGTTTTTCCCTCTTCCTTACTTTCCTTCCTTCTATTTATACCATTCAAGGTAGGTGACTCATGGGGGGAATGTATTGTTTGGTGAAAGAGGTGACTTTTCATAAAATATATCCCTTTGTTAGATTTAATTGCTGCCCTTAAAGACTTATTATCACAATAATATCTATATTTGAAAATAATATATTATTACTATAATTATGACATTTCAGATTTATATACTTATTTTATTATTTTATTTTGATGTTTTATTGAACATTTTAATATTAAAGTATAATAATAAAACCAATTTGCTAATAGCTTATTATTATTTTATTTTAATGTATTACAATCTTTGATGTGTAATGATTATAATATTTATTTATTGTTATTATTTTTGATATTAAGTTATTTAATACTAGAATATAATAACAATAATTTGCCTATATATTATAATTATATTTGTTATTTATATATGTTTATATTGATATGGTACACATTTATTTTATATTTAATCTTAATATTTCTATTTATTTTATTTATTAATTTATTAGTATTTTAACACTTGGTCTTTATGGTATTTGCTATTTTGGGGACACGACAGCTATAGGTGAAAATCATTAACAGCTTTAAGGGTAATTCTAATTTGGTTATGGGTATTTGTTCATCACAATCCTATGCTTGGGGCAACCCTTCCTACCAATTTGCAGATTTTAGTTTGGAGTCTTTGATTTTATATGTCAAAATCGCCCCTCAAGGAGGGTCGTACATTTCAGCTTGCATGGGGATTTGTGCCATAAATAAATAAGGGTGTTTTGAGGCTGTTTCTTCATCTCAGCAGGGGCACCTATCTTCTAGTTGATCATTGCACTTGGAATCATGCAATTCGGAGGTAATTCGATTGAGTTATGAGCATTTGATAAATTTTCGTAGTTCCTGATTTGACATTTCCAGAATTTCAGTTTGCTGAAACAGAATTAAATCATTTGCTGTTTCCATCTTTCTTCTTCTTTCTCATTATTTTCTGACATGGAAACAATGTATAACTAGGTGCTTAAAAATTGGTGAAAACATTGTAATTTGCAGCCTTCTCTTTTGTACAAACTGTTAACAGTAGTACTGTTTCAGTTTTAATATTGCTGCATTATTTAATTAGTTTCACACTAAGCACCCTTGGATGGTATACCGCCAATGAGGATAAATTGAATTGTAACTCTCTTGCATACCCACTTTCAAGTGGTGAATCCCCACTCTTCAGTGGATGCCTGCCACAGCAGAAGAAGTATTTAAATTGTAATCTTTTCCCCCCACTGTTTGGTGGTAGCGTGGAAAGTTCCTTATGGCTGGTTATCCGCCTTTGTTCATTTCAATCTCAGCATTAGTACTCCACTATATGTTAGCACCTCGTCTGTCAAAGGATCTTGAGTGCACATTCTTGGTGTTGAGTTTAATCACTCTTTCAGTATAATCTTGTAATCTTGATTCGGTAGATCTTAGGGATCATCTGACCATATGCCCGCCCCTCCTCCTTAAGTGGTTTTAGGGTGTATTCTTGGTTAGAGTTCTTTCGTGCACGTTTTGGGTTATGCTAACCTTAACGGGTGCTTGGTTACATTGTAAATGTTTGGTTTAAAAAACAAAAAAAATGAGAGAGTATATTTCAGTGGTATTAGAGCTTGTTTTCCTACCATCCTATGAGTTTCAACGCTTTGAATATCAGATGAGAGTTAGAGAAGACCGATACTACATCAAAAAGCAGAAGAGTTTAGTTTCAGTTTTTGAAGTTGACACTTTTCCAGAGGTTTTGCGAAAGTTTGTCTTGTCAGATTAAGCTATGGCTAATGAAGAAAAAAAGGAAGTTGGCAGAGAATCTCTTTTTGGTTGGAAAGAGACTTGGCAAAGAATTTCAGTCAAGAGGAAATGAAGAGAATATTCTTCATTTGTTAGAACAATGTTTGAGACAAGTGAAGCCATCACTTTCAAAGGAAATGCAGTTGGCATTAACTCCTGCAGTTAATGTTTTGACTCAACCCTATTGGTTGAGGCATCCAGATGAAGAAACTAAGCTGCTGATTTCTTCCTGTAACATGGAAGTGATAAGAATTGTGGAGCCACAATTGCCCTATGATGAAGAAACTATGAAGACCATATTAGGTATGATTGTGGAGAGTTTTCAAGATATGGATGAAACAGGGAGTGTTGTGTTTCCAAGAAGAGCTGATGTCCTAAAGACATTTTCAGAAATAAGAACTTGCATCCTTCTGATAGAATTGGGGATGGAAATTCAGATTTACCATTTGTTTGATTATCTATTCACTTCGACTTGGAGTAAGCAAGAAGAGGGGGTGTTTGCAGCTGTTAAAAATGTTCTAATTGACATCATCAAAGAAGTTGATACTCTTTCTGAAAGTGTTCAATCCCTTCTCAAAAATGCCTATGAACGTGAAGAGCAGATTTCTCCTACTGCTGATTTGCTAGTCAAATAACTTTTCAGTCAATGTGAAGAAAAAATGAAGCCATTTTTGAAGAAGACTGTTGAGAACAAAGAGGAGATTTCTGAAGCTGAAGAGGAGGATGAAAGTTGGAATCCCTTCGAATTCATAGCAAATGTTCAAGGAGTTTCCATTTATCTTGCAGTAGAGAATAATGAGAAAAAGGGTGTTAAGGAGCCTCAAGTTGAAAATCCAAGAGAAGAACTTCTAGAAGCAAGAGTTGATATGGAGTTGCATGATGAAATCATAAGTGTAGATCCAAATGAAGGAGAAGTTCGATTGGTAGAAGATATGTGTTCAACCAGCGAATTGCCTTTTCACAATTTGGGAGAATGGTGGTTTGAAAGCCAAGAGAAAGAGGAACTTGAAGTCTCTTCCCACTACAAAGTTGATTTGACCGACTCACTTGAATCATGAGTAGAAAATAATGTGGAAAGAGATGTTTCTAGTAGTCATAAGGCAGATTTCTCTTCACCTGAAAACAAGCTAAGGCAAAAAGTTATGGAATTGGAAGGCACTATGGATGGAATGATGAAGAGTGTCCATCACATGCGAGACAAGTTGGGAAGTGCAGCTCAAACGGTTTTTGAAATCTTTGTCCATCAAAGCTGTCCTACAACATCTCAGCCAGCATATGAAGATTGCAGTTCAAGCTCACAAACTACTGAAAATGGAATTCAAGTTTTGTTACAGCTTGATGAATTGCATCAACATGTTGAAAATTTGATTTATGTTGTGCCTAGAGGAGAGGATGTATATTGCATTTCCATTGCTGATATGAAGTTCATTAAGTTTGCCTTGGAGAAAATCAAATCAAGTCTTTTGCACATCATTCGTGTTAAAAACAAAGTGGCCAAAATTGCCGACAAGGCATTGGAGTGTAATGAGCTCACCAAAGCCAAGTTGCAATAAGTGCATGAGACTCTAATTGAAGCAGAGAATCAGATTTATGTTGTTCATTATTCATGGGAGCAAGAAAACAAAAGAAGAGCTGAGGAGCTCCAGGTAATTCTTGATGAGCTTGATCTCATACAAGAAACATATGATTTGGAATGTTATTCTGAGAAACCAAAGTATTCAAATCATCATCAACAAGTTTTTCAGGCTTTTGACAACTTCTTGTATGAAGAAGGTGCTAATAAGGTTTATGTAAATCCTCTTTTTGATATTGATGAAGGAATTTCTTCAGAGATTACTGAAGGAGGGAATTTGAGTTTGTCTTTCAGCGTTGGAGAGTTGATACGAGAGTTGCATGAAGTTGAATCTATTGCTGCTCCTAGTGCACCCACTCAGCAAGAATTGGTAACTCTTGGAACACAAAGAAATGAAGACACTCTTATTGCCCATCAGCAAAAAGTTGATGGTCATGATGATGAAGGTTTTATTTATTTTTTGATGAGGATGCTTGTGAGACTCTTGTCAGATTTTAGTTCATCACCATCTTCTCTTAGAGTGATAGATTTCAGAATTGTATTTGATGAAGGGTTCATGGAATCTTTCCGGCAATATATGACCGAAGATTTTAGGTTCCATTTCTTCAACGAACATAGGTTTGTCGATTACTTCTTGGAGTTTCAAGAAGTGTTTATTCAGATGGAACGAGAGAATCAGATGATTCATGTGAGAACAATTCTCCGTTTCAGAAATGGTACTGCATTGTTGATAGTATGGGATCCTGGCATTACTTGGCAAAAAGATAATATTGAAAATTCTAAAAGGGATAAACCAACACATTGTTTTCAAAATGTTGTTGAGATCATCAGCTCTTGTGTTGGGACTTGTCTCCAATTGAAAGTTAGAATTTGGGATCCCAAATTATTTTCTAATGAAGAATGGTAAGCATAAAAAAAAGGTTCGTTGGAGAGATAAGTGTAAAAATTTCAGTTCTATGATTGCTGCTACCTTCTTTTCCTGTTATTGGATTTTTATTTCTGATCATAAATTGGTGTTCTTGGATGGAAATATGATTGGAATATGGTTTGTGGTGGCATTGGGACCTTTATTGAAGAAGCCACCAGCCTTGTTCATGAGCAGCTATGCCAATTTTAATGAGAAATTCTTTTGTTGCAGCTGTTGCAGATTGTTAGGGATGCTGATTTTTCATAAATCAGATTTCAAATTGTCTAAATCAGACCTGTTAGTTGGTTGGTATTTCCATTTTCTAACCTTCCAGTTTACTACTAGGACTGATTTTGAGCCTCGAATGAGAAAAGGATTGTTACAGTATAGCCATAATTTATGTATGGGATGTTCTCTAATGTTCAACAGTGGCCTTCTCTGTGTTTTCTCCTATACCAGTGTTTGGGGCAGTTAGTTAGAAACTGATTTGGTCCACCAATTGGAGACTCATGAAGTGAAATTTGTAAGATTTTCATGGAGTCATCTCAGTTATATCAGTTTTTTTCAAAAAAGGCATTATACATCTTCACCGATTTTTGAGGATGTGATGGAGAATCTCTTGCAAGGAGTTGCTCTTTCCTTTCAAAAAAGTGTTGGAAGAGTCACATATGTTGTCATGAATCTGCTTGGTGCTATGAGGAGTTATGATATGCAGCATTCTTTTGAATTGAGGAAATTATTTGCCTTACTGCTCATGAATGTGTTAGATTGTGGTCTTGTTGTTTTTGACTCCTCAAAGTTTTCAGGACTTGAGATGTTGCAGGTTATTTTTTACATCAATTCTTCCAAGTCTATCAGTTTGGGTCTCAGATATGGTGACCCTTTGGGGTTACAAGGAGGGTTAGTGCAGATTTGAAGTGTTGGTAGTTCTTGTGTGATCAAAGTGATGCAGCATCAGCATGGTGGGTTCTCTCAGAGATGGATTTGGGACCCCGGGATCCTACTTGGCATAGTATGGATCAAATAGTTTCCTTGGAGTGTGGTTACATTGCTTGAGGACAAGCAATTTTGGGAAGGGCGGACTATAATGTCTCCGATTTAGCCCTACGCTCTACAATTGGATTTAGCCTATTTCCAGAAACTCGTAGGCTAAGCAGAATGGGAACACTTACAATTTATAGTAAGTCATGATACTGCTCAGTTGGCATCTAGATGTGGTTTCAGCAAACTTACTATTTATAGCAATATGCTATTTTTGGTAAGTATATTTATAGCAGTATCACTCTAGCAGCAACTCAATCTTTTGCAGTTCAGTTTGGCTTTCTGTTGAGTTGAAGTGAACTTACTATTTTTGGCAGTCGCTATTTTTAGTAAGTCTAATCTTGGCAGTATCATCATCTGCAGTTCAACTCAGGTCATCATGCTATTTGTAGCAATCCTTCAGTTTCAGTATTGGCTTTGGTTTTGGTTATCTCTTTGGACTAAATGTTAATACTTAGTTAATTTCATGATTTTAATTTGTACCCCCACGCCTAGGAGTAATAACTTCATGTTGTTTTAAAAAGGGGACATTAAGGGGTCATGTTGAGCATTTAATGATTTATTAAATGTTTTATTGTTGTAAAGTAAAATGGACGCCTAAAGGGAAGGAGATAATGTATTATTATTTCACAATAAAGTGAATGGTTAAAGGTGCGTCTCTTGGGAAGTTGAAGTGATTCGACTTCTTGGAATCCAAAGTGTTTCATTTGCCCATTGAAACCTATATATTGTTGCATTGTGGAGAGCTGATTATGTTATGTTTTGGAAAGCAAAGTTATGCTGTTGGTTTGAAATCCAGAATCCGGCTAAGGGAGAGCTTAGCAATTCTATTCCACTCTTCAGGCCTGAAACTATGGTTTCCTAGATGATGGATCGAGAGTGTGCTTCATTCAAAAGTGCACATTGAGCCTCAATGTTGAAGATTCAGATGTTATTTCTAGATTTTATTGTTGCTGATTCAGTCATGGCTGTAGGTGAAAATCATTAACAGCTTTAAGGGTAATTCTAATTTGGTTGTGGGTATTTGTTCATCACAATCCTATGCTTGGGGCAACCCTTCCTACCAATTTGCAGTTTTTAGTTTGGAGTCTTTGATTTTATATGTCAAAATCGCCCCTCAAGGAGGGTTGTACATTTCAGCTTGCATGGGGATTTGTGCCATAAATAAATAAGGGTGTTTTGAGGCTGTTTCTTCATCTCAGCAGGGGCGCCAATCTTCTAGTTGATCATTGCACTTGGAAACATGCAATTCGGAGGTAATTCGATTGAGTTATGAGGATTTGATAAATTTCCGTAGTTCCTGATTTGACATTTCCAGAATTTCAGTTTGCTGAAACAGAATTAAATCATTTGCTGTTTCCATCTTTCTTCTTCTTTCTCATTATTTTCTGACATGGAAACAATGTATAACTAGGTGCTTAAAAATTGGTGAAAACATTGTAATTTGCAGCCTTCTCTTTTGTACAAACTGTTAACAGTAGTACTATTTCAATTTTAATATTGCTGCATTATTTAATTAGTTTCACACTAAGCACCCCTGGATGGTATACCACCAATGAGGATAAATTGAATTGTAACTCTCTTGCATACCCACTTTCAAGTGGTGAATCCCCACTCTTCAGTGGATGTCTGTCGCAGCAAAAGAAGTATTTAAATTGTAATCTTTTCCCCCCACTGTTTGGTGGTAGCGTGGAAAGTTCCTTATGGCTGGTTATCCGCCTATGTTCATTTCAATTTCAGCATTATTACTCCACCATATGTTAGCACCTCGCCTATCAAAGGATCTTGAGTGCACATTCTTGGTGTTGAGTTTAATCTCTCTCTTTCAGTATAATCTTGTAATCTTGATTCAGTAGATCTTAGGGATCCTCTGACCATATGCCCACCCCTCCTCCTTAAGTGGTTTTAGGGCGCATTCTTGGTTAGAGTTCTTTCATGCACGTTTTGGGTTATGCTAACCTTAACGGGTGCTTGGTTACATTGTAAATGTTTGGTTTAAAAATCAAAAAAATTGAGAGAGTATATTTCACCTTCACAGCATTCAAACTCAGAACAAGAACCTGAGGATGATTTAGACATTATTGATGAGAGAAACATAACACAAACCGCAGCCATGCACTTGGGAATGGGCAAAATCGACAAACAAGGAAAAGCAAGAGGAAGGAAGTCCTGCAAGAAACTAAGGGAAAAAAAGGCGGTAGCGAGGAGCTATCCTAGCATTAAGAAATTTCTTGGGAAGCAATGAAGCTCACCACCTGGAATGTCAGGGGCCTAAAGGCCCCTAACAAGCGACGCCTGGTTAGGCATCACCTCCAATCATGATTCTACAAGAGACCAAATTATCACAAAATGAGGCAAAAGTGTTTTTAAATTACATTACGTCTTGGAATGGATTTTTTCGAGAATCGAAAGGAGCTTCAGTGGGAATTGGGCTGATTTGGAAGGAGTCAGTGGTATCGGTGAAAGTGCTTTGTTCGCATACTAGCTGGCTGGCGACGGAAGTTTACACTATGGATATAAATCATACCTTTTGTCGCATTAATATCTATGGTCCTGTTGACGTGCTTTTTATGACAACGCCAACACAGAATAAAATGTCCAACGGTCATTCTATTCTCTCTTGATCAAAGTATTCCGCATGCCAAGATTGCGTGAAAGTTCATGCGTTCAACTCCAAGGTTCCTTTTATCGCGAATAGACTCAGTTGGTTGATGTGTATATGCTGGTTATTTCAAGGGGACTTACGTAGTTGTTCAATCATAGTGAAGCAAATGAATGATTTTGACGATATTGTTCTGATGTCTGGGTCGATTGGGAAATACTGAATTAAAGGGAAAGGGATAGGAATCCTACAATCTATCTCTAAGGATGGAAGGCAAAACTAACTTTTAACAATCTCCAAACCAAACTTTGTATCGTCTCCCCTTCGGACAACTCTGACAAAGCCGATGCAATCTTCAAAGGATAGGTAGATATTCAGATCGAGATTCAACATGCACGCCCCTTCACTACGAAGCAGATGGAGACACAAATCGCAACCGAAGTTAAGTGCTGAAATTCCAGTTGACCACACAGGGCAGACTTACCGTCAGCAAGCCTGCTAGTGGTATGGATATAGGGAGATATGTTCAAACCAATGCTGCATTCCACAATTAACACTACTTGCATGGAAGCAAAATCTATTCTACTTTACTCTATTCGAATTGGAAAGACGAAAAGATCTCGTCAACTACCCACAACACAAAATGAAGTCACCAATAAATGAAATCTTTATATCATGAGAGTCTTACACAACAATCTTTTGCAAAAACTTTCAAAGGGAAAGTCTTTCTTTTTTTTCCAACTAAGCTAACTCCTAGCTCTACTTGATCAATCTCTATCTCAATCTAGCTCTGATCTATCTCTGATTCTAATTCTATCTAATGAATTACAAATGAGGGGGGATACCCCTTTTATAATAAACCCAGTCCAGTGGACGGTTCAGATCTGATTACAATAAAGGGCTCGGATTGAGCCCCCCATGCCCTAATTAGGGTTTATGCCCTAAAAACCGCCACTGAGAGGAGTGGGGCAATGAATGTGCAGAATATTCTCCACTCCTCTGCAGGTCCACTACCTGCAATCAATGCACATCGTCCTCCTGCAGCAGATCGTCATCCAAAAGAGTGTTTCCTTTCTCCTTCTCGCTGGCTGCAAATCTGGTGAACCTGGCTAATACTTCCTCAACTTCCTGATCGGAGATAGGAGGAATGTGATCCAACTAAAACTCTAAAACTGCAACTGTTTGCCCATGCCGGGCACATGATTTCTTCCAGGCAACAAGGGCATCCTGGGTGTTCTGTATGATACTGGAGAACATGGCAGTGTTCTCGAAATCATCCTGAGTGAAGGTTTTCACCTCAGAGAAGAATGGCGTCAATCTGTCCTTTAGTCCATCTGCAGTTATCTCTTCAGAAGTCAACCTCCTGGCAAAGATTGCCTCCAATGTGTTGAGAACTCCATCCAAGATGTTCGTCATGGCCTTCCTGACCCTGACCGAATCTGCTTGTGATGCATCATAGAATCCCCGGCCTGTGACTACTGAAGAATACCATCTGGCAAAGTCGTATCTATCTCCCTGCTGGATAACACCTCCCTCAACCAAAGTGTGTTGAGGTATGCTCATCAAAGCCCCTAGACGGAGAACAACTCTCGTCTGATAGATGCGAGCCTCACTCCAAGCATGGTTAACTGCCTCCACTCTAGCCATAATATCGGAAGCTTGCCCATAGGCATGTGCAAGATCTTCCATAAACTTTCTTGTCTCTGTACGCACAGTGGCAACCCACGTGTCTGCCTGCTGTGTCATTCTCCTTAAATCTTCTAATCCACTGATTGACTCCCTGGAAAACTCAGCTGGGAGCTCGATTGCAGGATTTTCTTGCCCACAAGGACGGGACAAGTGCTGCACGTAGCCAATCAGTGTCCGATGCTCTACCTTCAACCTCCTGTACTTGCTCTCAACATGGGACAATCTGTCCTTTAGCGCCCAATAGGAATTATCGCACTCCTCTACCACCTGTGCCCCAGTAGGGCGGCCTAGTTCCATGGTTGTCACAATATAGTTCTCAGGAACGGCCTCGTCTCTATCACATTCCTCCCGTGGAATTGCCATATGCAAGGTTCGGGATCCATCCTCATCTGTGGATATTCTGGAAAACTTCCTAGCCTTCTTCTTCGTGGGAGGTGCATTGATCCTTTGCAGCAATTCCTCCATCTCGACTACAGGATCAGTCTCATCCACAGGATCACGCCTCATCCTATCCCTCAGCCAGTCGGGCACCTCCTATCGTGTGTCTACTATGATGAAAGGCTGCTCTACCTCGGCCTCTATTTCATGGCCCTCATTCCGACGAGGCTCATCATCATCTATGGGCTCAGTGTCTCCTGAGCTCTGGGCATCTCGATCTGAAGCAGCATCATCCTCGAGAGCTACCTCAATCTCATGCTGAAACTGAGTATTTGTGGTAGTGCCTTCATCGGTCTCCTGCCGGTTCTCCTGTTGATTATCCTCTCGGGGCACGTTGATGCTCTGGCCCACGGACTCCCTACGAAGTGGCTGGCTCTCTATTTGTACTGCCTGTTCTACCTGCAACCTCTCCCTCTGATCAGCAAATAGGGACACTTCCTGTATGCTCGGAGAATGTGTTCGAACCGGCATGTGCAAGGATTCCTCAACTATCACATGCTCCAGTCGAACTGGCTCTTTTCCCCTAGGCTCTGGAGTTGGATTACTCCGTCTCCTCGGATCAGCCGATGGTAACCTGCTGTCTCCCATCAAATTATATGTGAGGGAAATTGACCCTCCCTTTAGTCGGCTAACATGTCTCTCTATCCAACTCCGTGTAAATGTCAGGACTGGGATACAAAGTGTATCCAAGTCGGTGATCTCTGGCTCTGACCAATCTGGGAGTGGCAAGGGCGTGTTTCTTACTGTATCGTAATCAGCCTGTACAACGTTTATGTCCTCCCCAATCTGATCTGGTACAGGAATAATCTCGCACTCTCTAATCATTGCCAATGGTATCCGGGAAAACATCCTCTTTCTGACTTCGACCTCATCTACTGCACTTGCCCAAAAATCTTCTATTTGTGCCTTGTGTCTAAACTCCTCTGTCAATATCCACCTAATATTTCTATGAGGATCGTAGTAGTGTCTGCTAGAATGGTAAGAAAGATGAAAGAACTGGAGCTCCGCCTCTGCCTCCCTTGCTGCCTGCAATGATGGGCATACTTCGTCTTAATTTCCCATAGCAATCGGGAACCCAAGTCCGCCCTTCTTCTTCTTCTTTTGAATCTTATCGTAGGCAATCAGTTGCCTAGAAACCTCCAGCATCACTACCCTGTTCGTGGGATATCAGGGCAACCTGTATAGGTAGGAAGAGAATCCCTGCAGCCTTATGTAAGTGAATTTTGGGAATTGAATAAACCAACATCCAAATTTCTCAATCATTTCTTGTGCCTCCCTCGATATTCTGTGATGGGTCCTTTGCTGCAAGGTCCTCATGATGTGCATAGTAAAGGCATCGTTGACTCTTGTAATTAGTAGTGCTTGTCAAATGCAACTGCGGACAAGCCTCGAATATTTTGAATTGCTGAGAACCGCAACCAATTGGTTCTTTGTAAGAGATCCCCCTATATCTTGTCATGCGAGCCAGCATATAGACGAGGTAAGAGCCCATATAAAATGTTTTAGTCCTCCTCACATTGCAGAGCTGCTCATGTAGACCATCACTGATTAACAGTGCCCAATCCATGAAATCCTTGCCCTCCAGTACCAAGTTGACAAAGTAAAACATCCAAGGTTCGAAGACGAACGCTTGGGGACACCCTCCAACTCTACTCAACATCATAATCAGGTCGCCAAACTCTTGCTTCAAGTCTTCGGAGATTATCTATTTGGGCAACTTCATACGAGTTGGTTTGGGCTTGATCATCCACCTAGTGTTTATCACATCAGCACACCGGTCTGTTGTGGATGAATACATTCTATCAGCCCTATCCTTCGTTTTGTAAATCATTTTCTCGTGGGCGGGGATCCCGAATGCCTCTCCGATTGCTTGTGGTGTCAGGTTAGCCAGCACCTTGCCATCTGGCGCAATGATCGTCCTCTTCTCTGAATCGTAGTGGTGAGAGCATTCCATAATGAACTCCGGGCACCGGATGGCTGGTGGAAAATTTGCAGCTTCATATAATCCACTTCTGACAATGCTATGTGAAGTCACTGATGGGCGATGGCCTCCAGTCCCCATTATCCTTCTTTTGAATGCCTCTAGGTTAAACGAGCCCAGGTTTGTGTCTACCAGCCTGCCCAACTTTGATGTGAATTTTGATTCTGGCAGGAAAGACTTGCTTAATTTCTTGATTACTGCCTCTCTGGACTCAGCGTGGACGTTCTTGCCTGCAGCTCTTCTGCTTGACTCGGCCATTCTGCAAAAAGGGTAAGATAGTCAGCAAACAAGATTTTTTTTAAAATAAAATAATAACCATCATTGAGGATGTCAGCAGATTTTTCTTTTAATTGACAAAGGCTGCAACACTTCTTGATGTTTTCAACTGCAAACCTCAACTATTGCCTGTTTACTTCAACGTTCTCAGAAGTTTCCTTTGGGTTGCAGCAACACAATGCCCAATACTTGGAAATGTTTGTCTGCAGCAATTTAACTTTAACAAATTTGAAACCTCCTCTTTGAAGTTCGCACTTTTCCTTCTAACCTCACAACTTTCAGCAACTTAAAACTTTCTTCTCAAGTCGCACTTCAGCATTCAGCAACTTCACTTTGACGAATTCGAACTTCGTCACAATTGCAGCAATTTAGGAACTCACTTCTCAGCAACTTGAAATTCTGACAAGGTAGGTCGCACTTCTCCAGCAAGTTTGTGGCTTTAGCAACTCCAGTCCTCCAGCAACTTTACTTTGACAAATTCGAACCCCCTCACAATTGTAGCAATTTAGAAACTCTAGCTCTCCAAAAAATTCGAAATCCTCAACCTCCAGCTCCTCTCACAAATTCGAACTTCTTACTTTCAGCTCTTTAGCAACTTGTGAGAGGAAAAATGAAGAGGACTTTAAAACTTATAGCTTGGTCGAATTCCTGCAGAGGCTAAACTTAGCAAATATTTTGAATTCATTTCCCCTCTCTTTTCCAGTTGTAACACTTGTCGTCTGAAGCATCGGAATCTCAAACTTCTAGAATTGTGAATTCATCACCTCTGCACAGGCCTGCCTCGTTGCGTTTGATTTCTTAAAACATTAAATCGTTTACTTCTTTGAACAATTTCGAAAAGTTTGGCTAAGGCATTCTGGCAAAATTATCAAGTTCAAACTCTTTAGCGAAATTTCTCATCCATTTTAGTCGTTTGCCTTAGAGAAATTTTTCAATTTTGCCTTAGGAATTTTATTAAAATAGGTACCGGGCAAAATATCCATCGAAACGACGTGAGTGAGGTGTGGAGTAACTCTGAATCACTTCCGAATTGCAAACGTTTAATACCCAGAAGAAAAATCTTCCCGGAATCCATTGTCTTCATGTGTATCCGGACGAAGGGGTACGTTTAATTTTTATTATTTTTTAAAAATAATAAAAAAGGCTAATGTTTTCAATCTTGTCCTCCGGATGTCTTTCACTCCTGCAATTTCAATCTTCTCGGCCTTGGCAAATTATCTTGATTTTCCCTGAAGAATTTTCCTCTGAAGATTTTTTATAACTCTGGCAACTGGCATCATCCTCTAGGCGTATTCATTATTTTTCCCTCTAGAAAATACTTTAGGAATTTTTTTGAAAATTAAAATTTTATCTCTAGAGGGCGCATTTGAACATGTCATGAGTTTCATTTTATTCCTTAGGCAATTCCACGCCTAGACATTTCTTAGCAATTTTCATGCTTAGCAATTTTTTATTTTCAAGTTCCCATTGCTAGGCGCATTTCATACAATGAAGAGGAAAAAATGAAATAAAAGAAATCCTTGGCCTTTTAAAAAATCACGCCCCCTTAACATTATTTTCCCCTTTGCAAGTAGTGACCCCTCAACTTCTTTGAGCGCATATGACATAGGTAGCTTCCACCTTCAAGCGCATTTCCTTCATCACCCTACGCCTTTAGCTTTTACCTTTTATGTTTTACCTTGGGCGCATATGCCATGGAGAGGAGGAATTCCCACGCCTTTCAAGTGTCTTTTCACCTCCTTTAGGCGCATTTAGGCCAAACAACTTCCATTTTAGGCGTATCTCATTGTGGTCAAGGAAAACCCACGCCTTTCAAGTGTCTTTTCACCTCCTTTAGGCGCATATGGGGGGGGGGTAGACTTCTATTTCATCCTTGAGCGCATTTCCTCATGTGAGATGGAAAACCCACGCCTAAGACATGACTCTTGACCTTCCTTGGGCGCATTTGCTAGTGCTAGGAGGAAACTTCTTTGCCTTAGTGAATTTTTTGATGTGTTTTTGGTGACCTTTTAGCTTCTTTGGGTGCATTTCATCCTCGCTCAAGGAAATCTCATACTTAGAGGATTTTGAAGATTTCCTTCCTCCTAGGCGTATATGAAGGTGTGTGCCTGTCAGCTATATTTGTAAAATTTTCCAACGCCCCAAACCTATTCTGGCTTTCTATTTTTAGCAAATTCGGAGAAATTAGGGTTTCATTGATTTTCACCCCGTTCTGAACTGGAACTGGCGTGGTTGTGCCTCCATTTGGTGCTGTCTTCCTGTTCACATCTTATCTAGCACAATACATGCTAATTTTAGCCATTTGCTATTTTTAGCAAACCCTAGAATTGACCAATTTCGTATCTCTGTTTGTTTTGGAATTTGCTCTGGTTGCCCTTGATGCTGCAAGAGACTCGCTCACACCTTTTCCTTGACGAGGACGTGCTATTTTTAGCCATGAGGTGACTTGCTAAAAATAGTAAGTATTCAGATCGTGTTCAAATTTTACCAGTAGGTAGCCTAAAGGATGTTGATTCCGATGGCGTGCTTCGTTTTGAAATCTCTAGCTTCATCTATTTTTAGACGTGGCAGGGGAAACCCTAATCTGATCTGCATGTGCTCTGATTTGTTCCTGACTGTCCTTGATCATGCCTGATTGCACCTGATCGCTGGACTGGAGTGGTGGGTAGCTGCTGGGATGATACTGCTATTTATAGTAAGTGTCTGGAAAGTGGTCACCCGGATGTCGGACGAGTTTGCATGTCACAGTGCCCGTGGGATCTCAAAAAACCCAGAAAACTGGTCAAAGTTTTGGCACTGGCTAAAAATAGTAAGTCCTCGAAAACTGACCTGATCCATTTGCATGTCATATCATTGTGAAGGTCTTCGAAAACCCAGATCAATTCCCCTGTCACTCACCGGAGAATTGCTCGTTTAAATCCTGAAAATAGCCTCCGAAGGCTGAACTGCTAAAAATAGTCAGTTGTCGGAATCTATTCAAATTTCGCGCGTAGGCATTCTAAAGCTCCTTGATTGTGGTGGAACTGGCAGAATTCCAAAATCTCGATAAAATAGTCTCAAATTGAATACTTACTAAAAATAGTAAGTTGTCGGAATACAGTGAAAATTTAGTGGGACCCTGCTGGAAGTCTTCTGACTGCTGTACTAAGCTCGAATTTCAATTTTATAACTCAGTTTGACCTTTAATAAGCCTGACTAATGAAAACCCTAATTTCACAGACTTGAACAATACTTCAACCCAGGTCAAACGACGGGACATCCCCGGAAGGACCAGAGATAGAGAGAGAGACGCACTAACCAAAGCCAAAAGACCAGAATGGAGCAAAAATTAGGGGGTCCCCATCTGGGATGGGGTGATGTGTGAAAAAGGTCACAACAGGTCCTATTGGGACAAATGAGAAAGCGGCACTCTGGCTGGAGGTTTTGGAATTCACAAAGTTCCATTCGGAATCAGGCATCATCATTGGTGGCGATTTCAATGCCATCCTGGAAATGTCGGGAAAAAGTGGTGGGATAAGGAGGGAATCCCAAACTATGATCAATTTTAGATCATTTGTGGCAAGCTCAGGTCTAGAAGATTGCCTGACCACGAATGGAGTATTTACGTGGACAAACAGACGCAAGGACTTCACGGCAATCTCAGAGAGGTTGGACAGGTTCCTGCTGTCCCCTGATTGGCGCAACTTTTGCCCCATAATCGAAGCCCGCATATTACCAGTATCCACATCAGATCACTTCCCTGTCGAACTCAACGTAAGTAAAGACTTGGAACTGCGGAAATCAACCTTTAGGTTCATGAACATGTGGTGGCGAGATGATAGGCTTCTGAGTCTTTTAGAAAAATGGTGGAAGGAATACCGAGTGGGAGGCTCAATCAGTTTCAAATTTGTGAAAAAACTACAGTATTTGAAGGAAAAACTCAAGGAGTGGAACATGACAAAGTTTCTAAATATATTTACAAAAAAGGCAAGGGTCGAGAATGAATTGCAGGCACTAAATGAGAAGGTGATATCGGACGGAATGAGAAATGAGGAATTCTTGAGAGAGAAAGAACTAAAATCAGAACTGGCAGAACTACTCAAAAAGGAAGAAATTTATTGGAGGGACAAATCAAGAGAAGTATGGCTCAAGGAAGGGGACTCGAACTCAAAATTCTTTCATGCCTGAATCCTGGCCCAAAGGACGGCAAACAAAGTGGAAACTATCCAGGCCCAGGACGGTAGTATGAAGTGTGGCAGTTTGGAAGTTGGCCTGGAAGCGGTGAAGTTCTTCAAAAATCTGCTAGGAGAGCAAACAGTGGTCAATAGGGAAGCAGGCATATTAGAGACAATTGAAAGAAGGGTGAGCAAGGAGGATAATGCAATGCTGGAAGAACCAGTCTCAATGGATGAAGTAAGGACGGCTCTCTTTGAAATGCACCTCGACAAGGCCCCAAGACTGAATGGTTTTCCAACCAGATTCTTCCAACACTACTGGGGATTTCTTGGGAAAGATCTATGGTCAGTAGTGGAAGAATTTTGAAAGACAAAGAGATTCATCAAGGACCTTAACAATTCGGTAATCACACTTATCCCCAAAAACGCATAATGTAGGTCATTTGGTGACTACAAGCCAATCTCTCTCTGCAATACACTATATAAAGTTATTGCTAAAGTTTTGGCAAATAGACTCAAGAAGCTACTTAGGAGAATTATATCCCCGAAACAGAATGGCTTTGTGCCAGGAAGAGAGATCTCAGACAACATCTTGCTCATTAGCGAAGTGGTTCACTTGATAAAAACAAGTCATCAAGCTGGAATGGTAATTAAATTAGATGTTAACAAAGCCTACGACAAAGTTTCGTGGGATTTTTTGCTCAAATTCATGGACCGCTTGGGCTTCAGTAATCAATGGTGCTCAATAATCAAGCAATGCATCTCCACAGCAAGGTTTTCAGTACTAATCAATGGCTCGCTTCACGGCTTTTTCGAGGCTACCAACGACTTACGTCAAGGGGACCCTATCTCACCATCTTTATTTGTCATCATGGTTGAGGCATTAAGCAGCGCAATCAAAAGAAGAAGACAGATGGATGAGTGGAGTGGAATTATAGCAGCCCCAAATGTGGAACCGATCACCCACTCACAATTTATTGACGATACAACCCTGTTTGGAGAAGCAAGTGTTAGAGTGGCTAGATGTATCAAAGCGACATTGCCGGAGTATGAAGCTCAATCGCGGCAGAAAATGAGCAAGGAGAAATCAAGAATATATTTCTTTAACACTAGGACCAAGGTCCAGATTGCCATCTCATCTGTAATAGGATTTCAGACTGATAAGTTTCCTGCCAAATTTTTAGGGGTCCAGATCTTTGAGGGTGCCTGTAGATCAAAACATTGGGAGGAGGTGGTGAACAGATGTAAAAGCAAGGCGATGTCCTAGAAAAACAAATGGTTGACTTTGGCTGGTAGGATCACCATGGCCAAGTCCATTCTCTCTGCAATCCCAAACCATACACTTACCTGCTACGAAGCCCCAAAGAAGATTGAAGAAGGCATTAAGAAAGTTCTTAAGAGATTCATGTGGGAAGGATCAAAGGAAGTAAAGAAAATACCCTTAATCGATTGGGAAACTGCTTACAAGCCAAGAGTGGAGGGTGGTGCAGGCCTAAGATGAATCGGGAGGCAAAACATGGCGTTGGGCACCAAGATGATTTGGAAAATGTATCATCAACCAAAAAAACTATGGTGCCGCATAGCTCAAAATAAATACCTGGACAACGAGTCCCTGTCCAGGATACTCACGATCAATAATATCCAAGGAGGCTCAGCCATGTGGAAATTTATCAAAAAATGTCGCCTGCTGATCACAAGCCATATCACATGGAAAATCGGTAACGGAAGAAAGGAAAGGTTTTGGGCGGACTCATGGAATGGATTTAGGAGTCTCGCAGAACAATTCGAATTGGATCAGGATTTGGACCAGCTAGAGGGAAACCTGGGAACAGAAGTTGCCATGTATATAAACTAGGAAGAAACAGGGGATGGTGGGAGAGCAAAGTGGAGAGACCTGGAAAATGCGCATATAGAACACAGTAAATTGGAGGCAATCACAGAAGAAATAAACAAGCGGGTGGTATGTGTCTCCAAAGAAGAGGACACCATCGTCTAGTGTGGTGGAAAATCGAGCGAATACATAGCCAAACTTGGATACCAAATTCAGATAGAAATCGGAGCAAGGGTGGACTGGATGGAAAAACTATGTTGGGACCAAGTGGTGCTCCCCAAGGCTGGTGCATTCCTCTGGGTAGTCTTCCACAAAAGATGCCTAATGATGGAAAGATTAAAAATATTTGGAGTCATAGGCCCCACTCGATGTGTCATGTGCGAACATGAAGTGGAAGAAGTGGACCACTTGTTTCTTTCATGTCCCATGGCGGTCGCATGCTGGGATTGGCTCCAGAAAACGTTCCAAGTACAAGGACCTAGATAGGCGAGATCGAGAGAATTCCTCAACGCTTAGCAAATCGGTAACAGAAATGGATATTGGCAGGGTCTATGGATCTTGGCGCCCTCAATGGTAATTTGGCACCTATGGAAAGAAAGGAATCGAAGGATTTTTAAAGGTGAAGCACTTGACAGTAATAGATTACTAGACAAGATGAAGGAAGCAATAATTGAGGTGGCTAATAACAAGATAAGGCTGAGGAAAAAATCGCGTTTCACAAAATGGGACGAAGGGATTCAAAAAGAGTGGACTAAGCTGGCAAGACTGAAAGCAGGGCCATCCAACGTGGACAAAGTGGACAGAAAGACGGTCCATTGGAAGAGGCCATCGGAGCTTCTTTGGAAACTAAATTTCAACAGGGCGGCAAAGGGGAATCCTAGCGCCGTGGGGGCTAGTTGCATCATCAGAAACCAAGACAATCAGTTCGCTTAGGAAGCCTCAAAAAAAATGGGGGTATGCACTAACAACATAGCCAAGCTTGAGGCACTAATGATGGGACTATAGCTCTGAATCTATAAAGGGATCAAATCAGTGGAAATAGAGGGAGATTCGATGGTATGCATCCAAGCCGTAATCAATGGCCAATCACCATGTTGGTAGATTAATAGTTGGGTCGCCCAGATAAAGGCTCTCCTAGATAAAATGGACAACTACAGGATTGGGCACGCATACAGAGAAGCCAACAAGGTTGCAGACTGCCTGGCAAATGCAAGAGTTCGGCAAGAGGTAGGACTAATAGTAGATACGAATCTTGAAAATTGGGACGGTCTTAAGGATATAGTAGAATGCAAATCGGAAAAGTAGCAACCAAAATACCAAGAGGGATGTGGCGGGTAAAGTATCACACGTGAAAATCCGGCGTTAATTTCTATCTAACCCGAAGTACAGAAATGGGTAAGAGAAGCTTTGATATGGAAATGACAATTCGCCAGCTCGGGCGGCCTGCATCAGAAAAACTGCGCGAAAATTCTCATCACGTGACAGACTTTTTTGGCTCGAGCAAAGTTAAAAAGGGATAGAACTACAGCCATAGCCAGAGGAAAATGGTGCACATCTTTGGCATAAGTTGTCTGAACTGCCAAGAGAGGATAGAGTCTCAATGTCGAAGATTGTTCCTAATTAACCAAGTCCAGGTGACGAGAGCAATCCATGGCATCGTGACCTGGGGCAGCTGCATTTGGAGACACCGATGCGATAGGAAAATTTACAAAGCTGTTCTAAAACCTCTGGTTGATGTCACCGGCTCACGAGAGAAGGTGGTGGTATTGTGCAATAGCTTCATTTCCATACCTAACCACACTGTAGTGGCTAATGCGGTCATGGAGTTGGGGACGGACGAATGGGTTAGCATGCTGGCGGCATACTTTGACTACTCCCAAGTCGACACACAGGATACTGATGTTGAGGAGGAGTTGGAGGAAGCAGTAATTGAGCAACGCCGAAAACAAAAGGTGGACTTCATGTCAGAGGCCTGGGAGGTGTTCCGTGTCGAGGTAATGAACAATGACTTGGCCCCTTGCCACTACTACATGGACATTGCAGACAACTGGCTCTCGATTGATAGCTCCCTAAGGTTGGAAGAATTAGGCGCCTACCTAGCAACAGTCTACGGGTCCTTCTGATGGGTATCGGTCCACTGGTCTTTTCCAGGTGATGAGAGCAATCCATGGCATCGTGACCTAGGGCAGCTGCATTTGGAGACACCAATGCGATAGGAAAATTTACAAAGCTGTTCTAAAACCTCTAGTTGATGTCACCGGCTCACGAGAGAAGGTGGTGGTACTGTGCAATAGCTTCATTTCCATACCTAACCGCACTGCAGTGGCTAATGCGGTCATGGAGTTGGGGACGAATGGATGGGTTAGCATGCTGGGGGCATACTTTGACTACTCCCAAGTCGACACAGAGGATACTGATGTTGAGGAGGAGTTGGAGGAAGCAGTAATTGAGCAACGCCGAAAACAAAAGGTGGACTTCATGTCAGAGGCCTGGGAGGTGTTCCGTGTCGAGGTAATGAACAATGACTTGGCCCCTTGCCACCGCTACATGGACATTGCAGACAACTGGCTCTCGATTGATAGCTCCCTAAGGTTGGAAGAATTAGGCGCCTACCTGGCAACAGTCTACTGGTCCTTCTAATGGGTATCGGTCCTCTGGTCTTTCTGATGGGTAACCTAGCATCTTGGGCGGCCAATGTAGAAAAGAAATCTTGTACATGGGAGCTATCCCCTTGATAGCACTTACCAATAAAAAAATAAAAATAAAAAAAATGTTAATAGTTATATAATATAAGTACAAATTATAATAAATAATTCTTAATAATAATATGATTAAAATTTTAAATAATAAATATTAAATATTAATAGTCTAATAAATTTGTTAAAACTTAAATAATATATTATAAATTTATAATATATATATTTAAATATCAATACTAAATAATAAAATTAAAAGTATATAACTATATAAGGTTTACCGTTTAAGTCATTTATTGTTATGTAGATTATTTAAGTTTAATTTATTTTTCAAATTTTTCTTTACAAATTGCAAGTCCATTGCATATAGAGAAACTAAACCAAAAATTCCATGTCAACTAGTTCTAATTTTGTTGGCAAACCCTCATTCAACATTGACCAAACTTCACCGCTATGGGGGCATGTACAAATGGTAGAGCAGGTTCCAGGTGGAGGAACATATGTTTGGATATGTGGTGGGTGTGATAAGCGATATACAAGTTCTTACAGTTGGGTGAAAGAGCATTTGTGTGCAATTCCTGGGAAGGGAATTAGAGCTTGTCCAGGAAAACATTATGTACCTATACCACCTTATAAAATAGTAGAATATATTAAGGAGCAAGAGGAAGCAGATGCAAGGGTTGAAAATAGAACTGGGTATCCATTGAGTACAAGAAGGGGCTCACGGAAGCCACCTACTTCTTCATCTCACACACATAATGTTAACCCTAATATTTTAGTAGAAAGCCATCCTTCTTTGAGTAGAAATGAAAATGAGGCTACTATTCCGAATAGAGCAAAGGGACCATTGGAGAGGGCATTTAACAATGATGCCAAAGATATTGTTGACCAAACCATTGCAAGATGCCTCTATGCAAATGGTTTGTCTTTCAACGTTGTTAGATCACCCTATTGGCAAGACATGGTAAGAAAAATAAATGAAGCTCCAAAAGGGTACAAAAGCCCAAGTTATGAGAAGGTATGTAGCACTTCATTGTCTAAGGAGGTCAAACATATAGAGAATTCATTATCTCCCATCAAGGCCTCATGGAAAGAAACAAGCATTTATTATTTCCGATGGATGGAGGGATGCATAAAATAGACCATTAATTAATGTGATTGCAATGTACCCTAAAGGGGCAATGTTTCTATAAGTTGTGGATTGTGAGGGGCAAGTAAAGGATGCACAATTTATTGCTGACATCCTTATACAATGCATTAATAAAGTGGGTCCTCAAAATGTTGTCCAAGTTATAATAGACAATGCGAAGAATTGTAAAACTGCTAGTATGTTAGTTCAAACACAATTCTCACATATATTTTGGACACCTTGTGTCATACATTCCCTCAACCTCATGCTACAAAAGTTGGGTACAAAAATAGATTGGATCAAACAAATCTATGCTGAAGCTAAAGAGATACAAATGTTCATAGCAAATCGCCACATGTTGCAAGCTATTTTTAGATCATTCTTGCGGCTAGAGCTACTGAAGGTAACTCAAACTTCAAACAATGCAATTTTTTGATTTTATGTTTTACTTTAATAATTTATTTTAAATATATTTATATATATATACATTTTTCATTGATTTTATTATTTTATTTTTATTTTCAAATAGGTGGCTTGGACTAGATTTGCATCCAACACAATTGTCTTGAGACGACTTGTGAAGGTGCGAGAGGTGCTTTCTGCTTTGGTCATTAGCCAATCATGGTCTATATGGAGGCAATCAAACACTGAGAGGGCAACAAATGTAAAACAAAAGATTCTAGATGACACTTGGTGAGATCGGATGGAATATCTTCTTAGTTTCACCAAGCCCATCATGAGTATCATATGCTTTATTGACATGGATAAGCCATGCTTAGGGGAGGTATATGATGGCATTGACTCAATGCTTGAGAAAATGAAATCCATCATAAATGCAAAAGAGTAAGATCTTGAAGAAACCTTCAAAGAGGTGCAATCAATTTGTGTTGAGCAGTGGAACAAAATGACCACACCACTCCATCTTCTTTCCTTCACTTTGACTCCCACATATTACAATGAAGAGGTCCTTGCTATACGAACAAGAGTGTCATCATTCCATGATACAGAAGTCAGCGAAGGGTTTAGGAAAGCTCTTACTAAACTCTTCTTCGATCCTAATATGGAAGATGCAATTACAACTGAATTTGCTGATTTTGTTACCTCTCGTGGTCAAAGTGCTTCTACTCTTCGTGACAAATATAGGAAGGATGCTCACTCTTGGTGGTACCTCAATGGCCACAAGATGCCACACCTCTAAGTTGCAATAAAAGTTTTATCTCAAGTAAGTTTTAAGTTTTTACCACTCTAAATTTGGTTTTAACTTTTAAGTTTTATCATTTAAAATGCATTATTTTCAAATTTGAAGTTTGATTTACAAAATTCTTAATTTAACTACTCCAATGAGAGCTCCCTTTGTTTCAATAGGTTGCTAGTTCTTCAGTTGAGCAGAATTGGAGCACATACTCCTTCATCCACTTAGTGAAGCACAATCGATTGGCATCAAGCAAAGCAGAGGAGCTAGTTTTTGTTTGTTCCAACTTGCATCATCTTACTCACAAAGGTGATGAGTACAAGGAAGCGACAACAAAGTTGTGGGATGTAGAACCGGAGCGAGCTGACTTGGATCTTTCTTTTGCTGCACAATCTTCAGTTTTTGAGGAGTCAAGTAGACAACATACTTTTAGTGCAAGTCCCAGTGGGGTTCCATCATCTAATGTTAATGTTGATGATGATCTTGTTCTTGATGATGACCCATATGATGCTGATTAGTGAATTGATTACTATTTGTATTATTTAAATGTTAAACAATGATTATCTATCATGACATTCAATTTTGATCCTTTTGATATTGAAAATTTAAATTAGTATATTATGTTTCAAAAATTGAAATTTTTCATAGTTTTGTTAGCATATGCATTGGTATATGATATTCTAAACTTAATTTTGTTTTTAGGCTGCATATATATATATATATATATATATGGGCATACCCAAAACATACCCAACCCCACCAAAAAAATATGTTGTTCAAAAATTAACTTCTAGCTGAAGGATGGACTATTGAACGTATATTAGGAGTGCTGAATGCTATCCATACCACAATTCTATGAATCGCAGCAAGTTAGGGAGGTCTTTCAGCTTACTGTAACTATCTTTGGGCAGCCATACAAGTTTGGGTATATTATTGTGAATTGTTGGGTATTATTTGAGGTTTATTGATAATTAGATAAGGTTTCGTCTGTTTATTACAGCATTTGTAATCAGTGAATATTGACAGCATTACCATTGCTACAGAAGGGTTTATCATATTACCTCTAGATTTACTGATCAAAATTTATTATTGGTATTTAGTGAATACTATCATTGCAATTAGATCTTAAGTCTAATGAGTTATTTGATATTATCAATTCATCACTACCAATATATCTTATAGATGTTTGCACTAAATTCTGGAATTTTATTGCTGTTAAGTATGATTAGTTTATATTCATATTTCATTTGTAGTTTGATATAAACAGAAAATACAAAAATTGCATATGACATTATTTCATTTCAGTCTGCTATAAACCAGATAAAATTAAGAGTTACATTTGGCATTCGGTTTCCGTTTCTTTCATATTAACAATCTCCTAGGGTTTGATTACATAATTCAATATTTACTTTTCAGCATCTTGCTTAGTTTTTTCAACAATCAGAAAATACAAAAAAATATATATTTTCCCCAACATCATATTTTACTTTCAATTGTATATCCACAAAATAGTATAAAAATTGCAAATTGTTTAAGATCCCGATTTGGAGACATTACAAGTAATTTTAAATAGAATAAGGATTTTGAAGTTTATCTCTAACTATATGGAGACTCGGTTTTAAATGCCAGCATGGAACTCTTAAGCAAATAATTTGAGCTTTTTGAGAGTTCAAATGAGGAATTGATGAAGGAGAGAGAAAACAGAATTCTGCCTTTGACTCATTGATATTGAGAAGTCATGGTATTTTGAAGTCCCCTTCTAAACAAAACCATTAGCTCTGATACCAAATGTTGAAAACAAGGTGAAACTAAGCTGCAATATTAACTTATGTATGTGAATTCAACTCAAAAAAAATTACCAAATTTGACTATATGCATGTGATTGCACATTCACCATAATAAAAAAAAATCAGTAAACAAATATGACATCAGATTTACGTGGAGAAACCCTTTCGGGAATAAACTCCACACAAAAAAAGAGGGCATATATAGTACTTATCTTCACAAGAGAGATACATCACAATACACTTCCTTGCTAATCTCCTACAACCCAGATGCTTCCATACACCTACAAATAACACAAGATACAACTACCATCTCAAGGCTCCAATGTAATGTCCCCTTTTGAGAAAACCCTAATTATTGCCCTAGAAACACAAGCTAATGCAGTTAGGGTTACAACTTATCAATTAAATTCTTTAAGCTGGATAAAACTTGGTTTAGGTCCGACAATCATGTTAGATAATATTGGAATATAATTCATATAATTAGACATAAATAATAAATGTTTATCTATTCAAATCATGCAAATATCTAGGTAAGATAAACCACATAGTATTTATAACTCACATTGGGAATTGGATCATAAGAGAACGTGGATGAGAAGCATGACAGTTCCGCCCGAAGCTATCACACCAAGCCCAAGAGCGGATATACCATCCCTCTTGGCCCTCAAGAGGCACACTTAGACATACCGCATGGGGTGGTCTACTTGGTGGACAACTTGTATCTGCATTTCCTACCCTTGCTACCTTATCCATTCCTCTTATAACTTAAACTTCCTTAATTTCATCTCAATCACCAATCCATGTGGAGGTTGGGGAGAAGGGCTTACCATAGGCGGCCCGTAGACACCCCCTCCTAAGCCCAAGAGCGGATATCACCCCCTTGGCTCCAAGTGGCGCACACAGACATCCATCAAGGAGTGGCATACCTAGGAAGACGTCTAGTATCTGCTCAACCTACTCGTATCCCCCTCTTTGCTTCTCCCATGATTGTTTGTTAAGTGTAATAGATACGACTATGACAATAAAAATATATCATTACATATAATAATCACGATAGAGCATACCACAATAGCTGTCAACACATGTGATGGTTATCTACACCAACAGCAACTGCAATGGTTATTGGTCCTGTCCTTGAGTAGCAGATAACTCACTCAGATCTGCCTACTTGCTTTAAATACCCTGTGATATTCTATGGCTGAATTATGAGTGTGTTTTCAAAGACATTAGATGATCTAATATTCAGAAGATAATCTTTCTCCTTGCTGATTTGATTCTGTCCTTATTTGCTATTCCATATATCTCTGTCCTCAAATCTGATTATATTACAATGTTCAAGATCCCTTGAATGCAGATCTGATTCCACGCATGATGCCTTCTTTCTTCAACTTCTATATCATTTATATCTTTCTTATGCCTCTTAATGAAAGGAGGCAATCCTTAGAAAAGAGGCAGCATTTCAAACAGTCGCAGCCTTTCCTCAATCTCCATCGCTGCCCTTGTAGACTCTAATCCTTGCCTTTTTGAAGACTTTAGTTATATGTAATCGCTGCCTTTTACCATATACTAATCGCTGCTTTTCATATCCTAATTATAAGCAATAAATTGCAGCCCCTTTAGTCATCTCTATCATGTGCAATTTAATTAATTTATTTAAGCTTCTTTAATAAAGAAGAGTCAGCCATAGTAATGCTTTGACCTTTATATAGGGGAGTCGGCCATAGTAGAGTTTCAATGTCTTCATCGCTGTTGTTGGCAGTGTATTTATATTAAATATTTATTATTATTATTATATTAATTTATTTTCATTTTTTCTTTTTGTTTTTCTATCTTTTAGTATTTATATATATTACAGCGATATTTAAATTGTCAATGTTTATATTTATAATTATAATATTATCTTACGATAATTACAACTATAATAATATTAAATTGTTAATATTTTCTTTTATAATTTTAATATGTATTTTATTCATTTATTTGCATTTTACTACGTTATAATTTTGGGGTCATGACATCCAATTTATAGAATTTGTGGGAGGCAAAATCACAGTAGTAAACTAAAACAAGAGGTGCTAAAAGCACTTGCAAAAACCCACACCCCATCCTTGGAAATCCAAGAGTCATGATAATAAATTAATTAATGTGCACAAGGCTTCAACCTGGGCGCCTAACCCTCTTCATCTTTTGCCTTCAGGATGCTCCAGTAACTGTACAATTTCTAGGTGGAACACCAATGGACACCTATTTCCCTCCAAACTTGGCGCCCCACTCAAGACCCTTCACATTCCCAACCTGAATGCCTAGGAGGGATAATTTTGTACTCTAGTGATGTGTAACCTCTACCAACATTAAATTTCCTCTTGAAAATATAATTACAATAAGCCAATATTAAATACATTTCTCTCATGTCCCCTAGGACACTTTCCAAGAAATATGGAGACATAAAAATGACATAGGCTTGCAAGGTAAATGTCACCTAACCTTATAGAGGGAAGAGGAAAGCCACTTCCATTGCAAATGAGAAAAATACCATGGTAGGGTTATTGAATTTGCAAAAACATAAGCAAGCCAATGATTGTCATGTCACCTTTTTGGAAATAGAGGCATGGAGAAGACCTCTAGCCTATTCAAATTTCCCATAGGCTAAAGGATAAAGCAAAGGAAATAATTAATAATATTAAGTTGGGCCTAGTAATTTCTAGTTTAAGGGGAAACTTAATAATATTATTATTAAAATAAAAGGTGTTTTAAACACTAATATTAAAATAAAAAATATTTTTAAATACGAAATAAAATAAATTTATAAGGATTTTTCCAACACTTATGGAAATTGGACTCATGGGCCCATTTGGAGCACTACAAAAGAAATATGCTTAAATTCATTTGTCATCTCATGTTTTGTCATCACTTTGGTATGCAATTTCCAAAATTTCAACTTTGTTTTCAAGTTTGCAATTAAAGACGAAAACCCTTGGCTGATTTGGAGATTTTGGAGAATGAAAACTCTCTTGGATTTTCACTACCAAATTTGGGAACAAAAATGCTCGTCTCCTTTGGTACAATTCCATACAGGAGTTGCATTGTCGTGTCCCCAGAATCGTAACAATAAAAAAACAAAATACAAACTCCATTATAGTTATCAAAGGTAATTATGATTATTATATATACGCCATAAATATTAAAATATAAATATTAGCCACTTAAATAATAAAATAAATATTACAAATATATAAATTTGATATGAAGCACAAAACATAAAACAATATTATTATTATCAAATATAAATTTATAACTAATAAGCAATTATGATCATTACAATATCATAATATGAGGCACTTAGGACATGACAAGATACTCCTTCCAAGCAATACGATATATCATTCAAGCCCCCGATAACAGACCCAGAAGATATATTTTATTCCAACCCGACTCTGAACGTAATGCCCATGATTTATCAATATCTTAGCATTTCACAACTATCATCTTGCTCTCCTATCGGCCTGTAGGATGTATGGTGGGAAGGGCTCAATAATAACGCGCTAATAGGTCTTGACATTGTTGGCTTTGGACGATACTAACACAATGCAAAGAAATCCTTCACGTCAACGTGAGATGATGTCACTTAGGTGGCAGGCCTTGTAGCAAGCCACCGAAACGAATAGAAAAATATGGATTACAATCATACACTCAGCCATATACCCGAGCATGTAATCGCATCCATGTCCTATTGAATTATCTTAAGGAAGCGTCTGAAATCAACAGAGTTGGAGCTGTTGTAACCCCCACCTATTCACTCAAAGAGATACAAGAAATCAATCCGAAAATAATGATAATAGGGGGGGTGGCGATTGACTAATAGTTATTATGTCTAAACTACACCAGTTAGCCAAAGGACATGTCTTCTGACAAGAGAAGCCCACGTCTCTTTGCAAATCATGGATATTAGAGGAGGGACAAATCCAAGTTCATTCAAAAGGGAACATCGAATCACATAGGAATGAGATCAACCACAAAGTAAGAATAATAGAAGTCGGATGGAATGAATTGGAAGACGTCAACCTTTCCCATAAACATAGAAATGTAGGAAGCAAATAACATAGAAGATACAGCCGCCCAGGTGAGAGATCTCCCCACTTAGCCATTTAATATCTAGCGACTAGATAGATGTTTGAATAAATGATTTGTAACAATGATTGCATATACATGGAAGAGTTGATGCTAAGATTTCTGCCTACCTGTGTAATCTACGATTTCTAAACCGGATCAGACTGCTGCATCACCTTGTCCAAATGGCCAATAACATACAATGCAAACTCGATCAAATTCATCAATCCAAACTAAAGAAACCGAGCATTACTATAGTGGCAAACTCAATTCGGACTTGTTCTAAATACCTTATCTTGCCTCCATACTATCGTTCTTCTCCATGGACAGCTGCGAACTCCATTCTGATCTATACCGAGAGCCTTGCCTTGCCTCAATGCTGTTGTTTATTTCCATGTGTTATTTCCTTATGCTGTAGATATATATATATGTGTGTGTTTATTCATTTACTTTGATTTGGATATATGACAAATGTGCTTGTTTTGATTACTAGAACTAAAATTCTTTAATATCATTGCTACAATTAGTCTAGTAATTAGATTACATTTCTTTATTGTGATTATTACATTTATAGTTGACCCATAAGATACTTTGACATAAATCAATAAGTGAATACAATGTATTTAATTTAAAGATTGTCCAGTGAGTGTTTGCAAGCTTATGGGGAGGAAAGGTGTGATGGAAGTGGTGCCTAAAAACCCCACTCAAGTCTGCCCTCACCACTTATCTGCTCCCCCAACTGTCCCCAATAGGTTGTCTTCTAAGGTGATGACATGGGTAGAGAAAGAAGGTACAAGTGTTTCCACTAAGCAGGCCACTCTGAGGGTGGAATTGTCTTAAATTGGACGTTCATCCCACTCAAGGCCAAGGGGTGGGTTCTCCTGATAGGATGCTTGTGCCTTTGGGCTTAGATGGATAGCTTTGGGCACATCTACCCATGCCACTCCTCATTTGTCTTCATTATTGCTTTTGGGATTGAGTTTTTATTTTGGATACCTAGATATTAATGCTAACAGATATGTTGTTAGTATGGTGAATACAGATTCCAATCCAAGATTATTTCATTAAAAAGAACATTACCTTGAAAGAAGAAACCCTAAACCAAATCAACAAGTGAATTCTAGGGCAAAATCGGGTAAGGGACATTACATGCATGTGTACTGATTTGGATCATTTTCAGCATCATTTGTGGTGGTACTAGTCATACAAGAAGACTTTGGCTAATTGTTGACACCATTGTTGTTGAGCTCCCTATTTAGGGCCTACACTATCACTTTGGGGGTTTCCAAAGTGGTTTTTGAGATCATTTATTGTTGCAACAACATTTCTAGCCAAGACCTCAGGAGTGCCATCACTTGAGGAGGGCAGATCTGCCTTATTTATTGCTTTTTGATCAACTTTTCAGTCCATAATTGAGTGCACCAACATTGGAGGATGGTTTGATGTCACTTTGGGCAAATTGTATCAGTATTTACTGCTGTTTGCAGGCATTTTTGGAGCTATTATGTGAACAGAATATTTTATATTATTTGAGGGTTTGACATTTAGTTTCCAGCCCTTGGTTTATATTTTGGTTTTCTGTTTCAATTAGTATTTTGTTTCAGAAATTGGAAAATACAAAGAAAAATAAAAAATTCTAAAAAGGGGACATTACAATGATTCAATGGCCAGTTTTTTTTACCATTTCATTTGGCAAGGTCTCTTTATTACAAAGGTATGCTACAAGATGTAATAGCATATGGACCCTCTTATGTTCCCCCTCAAGAACACAAATTCATACCTCCCTCCTTGACAAACAATATTCAAATGTGAACATATTGATGAAGAAGATGAGACAAGCATGGATTAGGAGTGTTTATTCCATTGTCATGGATGTGTGGATTGATAATCAACATCAGCCACTCATTAATATTATTATTATATGTCCTGTTGGTTCATACTTTCTTAGAGCTATTGATTTCTGTAGGAAATGTAAAGATTCTTATTACCGATTTGGCCTTTTGAAGGAGGCCATAGAGGAGGCTGGGTCTTCTAATGTTGTACAAGTTGTGACAAATTAAGCTCTTGTTTGTAAGTTACCTGATTTGATGGTTGAGAGCAATTACAAATATATTTTTAGACTTCATGTTGTGTACATGCTTTGAATAATTCTTTGAAAGATATTGGCAAAATAGATTTGGTGAAAACAATAGTAGCCAAAGCTAGAGACATACAAATGTTTGTATGTAAGCTTCACATCACTTGCATTGTTCCAATCTTATTCAAAGAAAAATTTCCTTAAACCAATTGAGACTAGATACACTAGTTATTTTATTTTACTAGAGATGATGCTAGAAGTGCAAGATGCTCTACAATCCATAGTGGTTTGTGGAGAGTGGAAAAAGTGGGCTCAATCAAAAATTTAAGGAAAGGTGAGAAAAAGGGTGCTCAATGACACTTGGTGGTCCACTATCAAGTAAGAAATTTTTTTTTATTGAAGTATTTCTAGTATTCTATTTTCTACTTTGTTTTTTATATTTTACTTTTAGTTTAAAATTTAAAGTTTTCATGTTGTTAATGTCTTATAATTTTTTAATGTTGATTGTAGATATAATTGCTCTATAATATCATCTATGTGGGGGTAATCAAGTATGTCGATACGGACTCTCCTAGCCTTGGAGAGATCTATGAGACTTTTGATAGCATGCTTAGTTAAATGAGACAAGTAATGCATGACAACGATCCTAGATTACAATTATATGAGGAGCATATCAAGCCTCTTGTCACAAAGAGGTGGAACACAATGAACACTGTCATGATCCTGGAATTGTAACACTAAAATATAAAGTATCGAAATGCAAATGAATAAATAAAACCAATAACAAAATATATTAAAAATATAAAAAGAGATATTAGTAATTTAATATTATTATAATTACAAATTATCATAAGATAATATTATAATTATATCGAATATAAATATTAATAATACAAAAATAAATATTAACCATTTAACATTATTATAATTATAACTATTATAATAATATAAATTATATAGATAAAACATTGAAATAAAATAATAATATTGATAAATTATTATAACTTTAAAATAATAATAATGAATAAAATAAATATAATTAAAAGACAATCTGAAATAACATTATTATAATTGTTATCATTATCAAAAACAAATATATTTGTTTATAAGCAACCAAACATAAACAAGGGGTGCCTTTAAAAACAACGATCACTAAAGTTAATCGAAACAGATTTAAGAGAAGACACCATCTTCTATGTGGATTGCACCTCTTCTCCAAAAAGGGAAGATATAAAAACAACGTATGAGATGAAAGGAAAGGGAAGTCAAAAATGGGAGCAAGATAATAATAACCAGCAGATCGATACATCATAGCTGGGTATGGATTACTCACGGTAAAGACCATCAGGTGATACATAGAACATGAATAATATTTGATGCACTATATTAGGATATTGATGTTATTGCTGTAGATAATGTTGATGTTTGATGCATCGTATTGTCTAGAATATTGCTATTCTCATATTATTGTTGTAGTTAATACTAACATATGGGGCTTCGTTTTATTTAGGATAGTATTACTATCATTGCTGCTGGTCATATTAATATTTGATGCATCATGTTATTTATGATATTATTATTATTATCATTTATTATGACTATGTTGATAGTGTTATCTGATGTATTATATCATATATGGTATCATTATTATTGGTTATTATTGTTGCTAGTATACTTATCTACTTCACTCATGAATAGTAATCTATAATATTTTATTGAGATTATTTATTGATTTTTAGGGATGATATTCTTATGTTCTTATTAGTGTCAAGTACTCATTTACGTTATTTCATAAGAATGAAGCATATGTGGTATTTATTAGATTGGAAAATACAATGTGTATATATATTATGCTCGATTATCCAATAATGATGCTTGCAGCAATTATTGAGCCTTATAAATAATTATGATGCTTAATATAATTACGAATGATAGATTCTTATTTGTTAAGTTACACTAATGATATCTTTTGAGTGCAAAGAGACAAGAACAAATAAATCTTAGGAAGATACATCATCACATCAAAGATCAAGCTCAGAGAAATAAGTCTGAAAGAAGTCCAGTTAGTACGATGATCAAAGGTTAGTACCCTCAACCAACTGATATAACATTGAGATCTATATAATCGAATTCTAGTTCCTCCAACAGTGGGTTACAGTATAGTACCTAACTCATATCTTATTAGAATCAATATTAGTGAATGTTCTAATCTGTGATGTTTGTGAATTCAATAGGAAAGTGAATACTATTATGACTTGCTACTGCGAGAATAGACTTCGGGCCAAAGTTCCCCTTCGCTAACTCTTGATGAGGATACGGAGTGTGTGGAAGGGAAGGCGGGTAAATCTATTTTGGACGAAGCCCAAGACAAGTAACCAATCCTTGAGGGTGTCCAATTCGAGATGGTGCACGCACCCTTGGCACAATAAAACTACTATCCTACAAGGTTAGGAAAGAGGAAACAAGGCAAAGATCTATTCCGATCAGGAGTAATAAGTCATATCAGATTATGTTAGTTATGCACTAGTTACTAATAATGCATTTCATTTATCTTATTCCATCAATCTTTCATTTCTCTTTATCAAACAATCTTAGAAATCAAAATTTTAATCTGTGCATTTTATGTCTCTAATAAGGGGACATTACAAACACTCCTCTTCATATGGCTGCCTATGCTTTTAATCCCAAGTGGTACGTACCTAGACCTTGTCGAATTATTCCTTCTAAAGATGATAAGGTAATAGATAGGTTTATGAAGGCCCTTTGTAAGATGTATATCACTAGGGAAGCAAACATACTTCATGAGTAGTGGCTTTAGTTTTCTGATCTTCAGAATCCTACATTCAACAAGCCAAAGGCTAGGATAGATAGGACCACTATTGCACAAAAAAACTCCATTGGATGGTGGAAATTTCATAGGAAGGACACACCAAAGTTGAAACAACTTTCTATTCATCTACTCCCACAGATTGCTAATTACTCTACTGCAAAGAGGAATCTATCCACCTATGGCTTCAGCAACTCAATCAAGAGGAAGATTTACCTTTGAACAAGTAGAAAATCTATTTGCAATTCATAGTGTCTTGAAACTTCAAGATCGACAAATTACTAAGCATTGATAAACTCCAACAACATGTTGGAATGATAATCCTAAAGATGTTAGGTACATTGACAGGGAAGAGGAGGAACCAGGCTTGGTTAAGCTTCCATTGGATGAACTACTACTTCAACTAGAGACTGACATAGATAGCTCATTTGCTGATAGCCCAAATGAAGCATAGTTGTATTTTGATACTTAAGACTTTGAGTTTAAATTGAAATCAGAAATTTTATTGCTGTTGTTATGTTCTACAAGATACTACTATTATATTTCTGTCATGATTAATTTATTGCAATAATACTGCTGTTCAGATGTTAACAATTATACTCATACTACTGTCATGATACATTTATAAAAAAAATAAAAATTATTGCTACTGTTATAATGCTGTTATGTTATAATATATTATTAATAGTTATAATATACACATCTGTCCCCCTGCCATCCTAAAAAAAGGCCCTCAGATTGTCACCCCCGAAATGCATCCCCTACCATCCTTGTCCCCAAAACACAGTGGAACATAGGAATATAATTATTATTTTTCTTTTGTATCCCCTACAGAATATTAGGGAATCCTCTCCAATGTATCACCCATAGAAAGAGAGTCAAGGGGCAATTTGTAACTTGGGAACAAAGAACATTACCACTATACCTAAAACTGAAAGCTAAATGTGAAATTTCCAAAGAACAGAAACCATATCAACACACCCAATTCCAAGGTAGATTCAAGGCTGAAATCATTTAATGAGGGACCATTGATTCTTATCACATGTGCCGAGAGTGATGTACTACATTTGTGAATGGAAAAACCTTACTTCATTAGCATTTCTCTATAAAGAGGTGGCAAATCAATTAAGCCAGGGAGCAGCAGTAGGAGAGTTAGAGATATTGGAAAAACTACATTGTAATTCCTAGCACCATGCCCGAATACTATTGAGGCTCATGAAGCTTATAATGTATCTATGTTTTGAAGCAATAAAATATATTTCCATTTTGTGAATCTTTGTGATTCATTGTGTGAAAGTGTTGATTGTTATCATTGCTGCATGATTAGATAGTCTTTTATTAAACCCTCCAACCACGACTCTGTCACCTACTTTCATCACCAAGGTTGATAATTTATCACATATATTTATGTTTTTCACTGTTCAGTCATCTTTCCTAGTTTTTAAAAAAACATAGGTGTTGCCATATTTAAAGCAAAGGCTTATACCAGTTTTGACTTAAACTTTGCCTTCTTTTCTTTTGCATCATCATATTAGAAAATAGTGTGATTAAATAGAAGAAATGTAGAAATTATAGAACAGTTGAGAAACATACAATTACACCATGAACTCCTTCAACAGTGAATAACTCTATATCATTGCCTGAGTCTCCACATACAAGGACATTCTTGGATAGTGATCCCTCTTTCTTCATTTTCGTCATCAAGTAAGCCAGGGCTTCTCCTTTTCCACCCATTTTAGGAAGCACATCAAAGGCTATTCCACCACTGTAGATCAGTTTCACGTCAAGCTGATCACACACAAACAAAAGAATATTAGCTAAAACATTTATGTTCAAATATCAACCATAAAATAGAGCTCAATTTTGCTACTCTTGCATACTTTAGCATAACCTTCCAGGAATTGATCACACTTATAGTCTACCAACCTTTTACACAAAGATTTGATCAGATGAATCCTGAAATTGAAATCTTAATAATTATTCATGATGCTACTGCCAATATTTATTCATAATCATAGACTTCTTTTCAAAGACATACTGGTCTAGAGATTGTAAATGGAAGCAATAGTTTTATAGTACTGCAGCAGACAATAAAGTTTTTCAAGAAAAAATAGCGAATAAATTTGAAAGAAGATATAAGTATTTTTTTTAGTTTATTAGATATATGGGTTGAATCAAGGCCCAACCCCATTATAACATTTTGAGATTATCAGGCCTACTACTTCAGCATGAACGCCGCATAATGGCCTGTACCTATACTCGCTGCCATACCTCTCCATCTGTAAATTTCCAATGGGACTATCTCTGCTGCAATTTCTCCATTTACTCCACTTGCCACATCCTTCAGCACTATCCAGCCACATCAATTCCACATCCTCCAGCACTATTAGGCTGCAATGTACCTGCAATTCTAGCAAAGCTACCACTTAGCATGCCTTATCGTACTGAGATGTCCTTGTGGAGAATTGAACCTTGGTCTCCATCATGAGAACCGAATGACCCAGCCACTTGAAAACACCCCAATTGACAACAACAAAAGTACTAATCAATGTGCATTTCTTTTATACATTTATTGTGAATACAAAATTATATATCCTTCAGTAGACATTTGTGTTTCAAGTATTTGAGATGTAATCACCCTCAACAGTTCAAGCTGATGACCGATTCTTGAATTGCTCATTACTGGGCTGATTAGTCAATGTAACTAAGCCACAAAGCAAACATTTTAAATCTAATTCTCAGTTTTGGAAGCATGAAAACAATATAGGTCTAAATATTAATACTAATCAAGAACACAAGAAATGCTCAAAGGAATGTAATATCAAACATTATTACACAGAAACAGCTAAGACCCAAGTCTATATCAATAAGCAAAGAGCTATATGAAGAAATTATCGCAAGAGATTATAGAGTTATGAATCTCCCTTGCATTAAAACTGGAATCCACTTCAATCTAATTCCACAAAACTCTCCTATCAAAAATTCTGCATCCTACTAGATTGCATTCTAATCTATCGTCTTCCCCCATTCCAAGTTCCATTACATATTTATACACTCAATTAAAAAATGGAGTATGGAGTGTGAACCGAGTGGTTATGACCATCTCTATTAAACTTACTCCAGCCTTCTTGGTCTTAGTCTATATCAATAAGCAAAGAGCTATATGAAGAAATTATCGCAAGAGATTATAGAGTTATGAATCTCCCTTGCATTAAAACTGGAATCCACTTCAATCTAATTCCACAAAACTCTCCTATCAAAAATTCTGCATCCTACTAGATTGCATTCTAATCTATCGTCTTCCCCCATTCCAAGTTCCATTACATATTTATACACTCAATTAAAAAATGGAGTATGGAGTGTGAACCGAGTGGTTATGACCATCTCTATTAAACTTACTCCAGCCTTCTTGGTCATTTTTCATTTTGTGTCATTAAAGTGCAACAAGTTATTAAAAATTTGTGTATCCAAGCATGTTGATTGCAACTGGTTCTTCTCTTCTCTCCTTGTATATTTTTAGTTTGGACCCATTGATAGGATCTTTCAGCAGAGTTTCGTCTAGCCCCTCTAGATTGATAGCTCCATTTTCCCCGACTTCTCGGATTTTAAATGGCCCCAACAACCTCGTTTTGAATTTGTCAGGCTTTAGTTCGTTACGACCGTTATACTTGAGGATTAATTGCCCCAGCCGGAAATTTTCCAATCAGAGGTGTTTGTTGTGCCAAAACTTTCTCCACTTCAGCATTACCTCCATTGCCCACTATGCAAGCATTCATCGTTCATCGACCTTGTTTAATTGAAACAGTCTTTATTTCAAACTTTTCATATCACCTAGTCTATTCTTCACCGCTATTCGCAAGCTCGGTATCACGTACTTTGTTGGCACAACTACTTCCTAACCGTACTTTAGCTGGAATGGTGTATGGTCGGTGGTTACTTTGTAGGTCGTACGGTATGCCCATAGTACGACCAGTAATTTTTCTTCCCAATCTACCTCCTCGATGTTGCACGACTTGTGAATGACGGAGACAAGTACCTTGTTGGTTGACTCTACCTGACTGATCGCTCTTGGGTAGTACGAACTGGATAAGTTATGAAGAATTTTGAACTTCGTCGTCATCAATTGAATGACGTGATGGATGAAGTGACCCCCTCTGTCACTAGAGATTTGAATCCAAAAAATTTATAACTTAAGTATAAAGTCCAAAAATGACCCCCCTTCTACCTCCACGCCTAGGTGATGAATTAAGTTGATTTTAAGAGGTGGACTTGCTCTTTCTAAGGTGGACACCAAAGTTGGAGGACTTAAGTGAAAATTTAAATAAAATATTATTTCCTAGAGATGAGCGTCCCATTTGGAGGGAAAAGGAATTCAAAATTTGGAGCCCTGATTTCTATTTAAACCCCCTATGTGCTCTCATTTGGGTTATGCAATTTGGAGAGAACAAAGTGCTATCGGATTGAAGATAGAATCCTCGGGCTTTGAGGACGAAAACCCTCAAGGTTCGCTCTAGTTTCAGAGTTGCAAGATACTCCCTAGTTGGACATGGTTGTGGCTTCACTGTAGGGGTCACCATGTTGGAAATGTGTCTCAACTTACTAGCTTGATCTAGGCAGTGTTGTGTTCTTTATCTCTTTGAAAATCCTGACTTTGGCCTATCGGCGATGTTGACAGGTGTTTTATGACCACAACAACACGAAATAAAGTTTTCAATGGTCACTCTATCCTCTCTTGATCAAAATATCCTGCATGCTAAGATTGTGAGAGATCATGCATTCAACTCCAAGGTTCCTTCATGCAGTGGACATAGACTTAGTTGGTTTTGATGTGATTTGCTGGTATTTCAAGGGGACTTAAAAGATTGCTTACTCGAAAAGGACTTTCAAGACTCAAAAGATTTACCAATGAAGCTCGAATTGCCTAAACTAGCCAGAAAATGCTGAATTTAAATGGATGCAAGGATTAGAAATGCTACAGTCTACTCTAAGCACAAGACGTGGAGATCAACTCTTGCAAACTTAAACCAAGCTCTGCTTTGCCTCACTTCGAACAGCTTCCACAGAACCAGTGCAATCTTCAAAGGAGTAACTTGGGGTGTTCAGATCACAGCTTAACATGAAGATACCATCACAACGACGCATACCAACATATAAGTCATAATCGAAGTTAAGTACATAATATTCCGGTTGACCATGCAAGGTGAACCCACCATCAGAGAGCTGCTAGTGGTATGGACTAATGAAGCTTGTTCAATTTGACCACCACATTCCACAACTATCTACGTGCATGAAATAAAATCTATTTTACTCTAAGCTCTACTTTAAAATTCTACATGAATTGGAAGGACGAATAAATCTTGCTAGCTACCCACAACAAAAGATGAAACCACAAGCAATGATAACTCTTTTTATTATAGGAGTGTTCACAACAATCTCTTACAAATCATTCAACTTGAAAACTTTCCTTCCTCCTCAATCTAAGCTATGCTATCAATCTATGCTATCAATCTCTCTATGCTCTACTTTATGATCCTATCTTCTATTCTCTATCTATATTACAAATGAGGGGGGATGCCCCTTTTATAGTTGGCCCAATCCAAAGGATGGATCAGATTCAATTACAATGAAGGGCTCAGATTGAGCCACTTAAGCCCTAGTTAGGATTCTGCCCTAAAAACTGCCAGAAAGTGGAGGAGTGGGGTAATAAATGAGCACTGCCCACTCTCTCCCTTTGACCACTATGAGCATTTAATGCCCACTATCTTCTAGAAGATTCTCATCCAGAAACGCACTCCATTGTCCTTCTCTTTGACTGCAAACTCGATCAATCTGATCATCATAGCTTCTACTTCTTGAACTAATATGGCATGCATGTTCTCAATCTAAAACTATAAGACTGCGACCTCTTTCTCCTTTTTGATGATGATTTTCCTCCTTGCCGCCATTGCTTCTTGGGTTGTGCGAAGTATGCATATTAGATCTTTGTGGAGAAATTCCAACACTTAGCCGTGTCTTCCAACATCTCTCTTCATGGTTTCGGCGCAAATGAGACATCATGGAGGAGCTTCGAACATGTAACTTTTCTCCTTCTAAGGTTGTAATGTCGTCTCGGAGTACTTGCTCCCTCACCCCAAGTCATCATGCTTTCATCCCGGTGTTCACTGTGCGAAACAAACAAAAAGAAGAGCATCAAAACACTTATAATATAAATTCACTTCACTTACCTAATTTCCATGTTCTGATTTCCAAGGTCTAATTGATCTCAGGATCCGATAGAGTTTATCATTTTTCTCTAGCATAACTTTTCATCATGGGCGCATTTAGAGACTTGTGTGTTCATTTCATAAGGTTTTCTTCAAGGGCACATCTACCACCTTGTGTTTGGATTTTGTGCCTTAGAAATTTCTCCACCTGGAGAGCGCATTTAGACTTATCCTTTCATCTTCCATTCCTTAGAAAATTCTCATTTATCTACCCCTTCTAGGGTGCATTTGAGCTCCTTGTATCTTGTTTCTTAATGCCTTAGACAAATTTTGACACCTCCTCTTCATCTTGCCTTGGGCGCATTTTCTTTCCTTTGGGTTTACACGCCATAGGTAAATTTTCTCAAGCCTTATATCACTCATTCATCTCTGGGAGCATTAGAGAGGGGGGTGCTTCATGTTTCAAGGCCTTAGGAACTTTCATATATCTTAACCTTACCTTGGGCGCACTTGGCCCTCCTGCATCATGTTTTATGCCTTAGAAAACTTTCTTATCTATTCCATTCCTCCTTACCTGCCTTGGGCGCATTAGGGAGGGCTTGCTTCAAATTTCCAAGCCTTAGAAAATATCCTTCAACCTCTTATCACCTGGGCACATTTGGCCCCTTGGCATTTCATTTCATGCCTTAGCCAGTTTTCAACACCCCCTCCTACTTATCTTGGTGCATTTGAGAGGGTCTACTTTCATTTTATAACTTATAACTTTTTTCATTCCTTCATATTCTAAGATGGGCGCATTTAGGGAGGTGTACTCTCGTTTTCTTCCTTAGAAATTTCTTCAACTTCTCTATCTCCTTTAGGATGCATTTGAGGGGGTGAGCTTCTAGTTTGTTGCCTTAGAAAAAATTTCAAACACCAAGCTTCATTGTGAGCGCATTTAGGGAGGTGTAGTTCCATTTTTATTGCCTTAGAACATTTCCCAACTACTTGTCCTTTCTTGGGCGCATTTGAGGGTACCTATTTTCATTTTATGACTTAGAAAATTTTCAGCACCTCCATGCTTTCATCTTGCCTTGGGCGCACATGAGGTTGAGTGCTCACATTTTCAACGCCTTAGAATATTTTCTTAACCTCCTCAACCTCTTAAAGGGCGCATATGAGGGGTTGTGCTCACATTCTTGACCTAGGCAATTTTCTTCATCCATCTTCTTCTTTGGGTGCATATGAGAGGTGGTGCTTCCATTTTTCTTGCATGCCTTAGATATTTCTTGCATCTATTCTCAACTTGGGCACCTTTTGGGGGGCCTACTTTTATTTTCCATCACTTAGAAAATTTTCATACCACCACTTTCTCTCCAGGGCGCATTCAAGGGGGTGTACTGCAATTTCATCTTTCGTGCCTTAGACACTTTTCAAGCTCCCTCCTCTTCTAGGGCGCATATGAAGGGGGGTCAAGCAATTTTGTGCCTTCGGAAATTTCTCACCAACTTGCTTCTAACTTGGGTGCATTTCCACTCCAGAGCTCTGAAAACTTATGCCTTAGACAAATTTGTGCTTTCTTGTCTCCCACCTTCGCGTATCTGAACACTTAACTTATTTTCAACCTGCTCGCCCTCACTTTCTATTTTTAGTAACTTCTTGATTCTCAAACTTCTGCAACTCCTCTTTGACTTGAAATTTTCCCAAAGTGATCTTCATGACCTATCTGACCTATTCACGCTTGCCTTTTGTGCTCACCAGCTATTTTTAGCCCTATTTTGGAAGTGACTTACTATAAATAGTAAGTGCAAATTACGTTCAAATTTTACCAGTGGACCCCTTGAAAGATGTTGATCACAGCAGTTTTTCATTTTTCTCGAGTTTTACCTTTTAGTTACCAAAGTTAGAAACCCTAATTTCGCTTTCATGTGCCTGAGTTGACCTCCATTCAACTCTGTTTCTGTTCTAAATTGCTCTACTCCTAAAACTGAAGATTTGGGACTGTTGGGGTGAATCTGCTAAAAATAGTAAGTGCCTGAAAAAGTGATCAACTGATTGCCAGATGTGGTTGCATGCCATACTACCCGAGAGCTCAAAAAACCCAAAAAAACCCAAAAAACTGGTCTGCATGCGAGCACTTGCTAAAAATAGTAAGCCATCATTTTGACTTGCATGTTATATCATCGCGAAGCACTCGAAAAACCCAGAAAGACTCTCCTGACATGCATTTAAAAATCCTACATGCAAACCCTAAAAATTGCTCCCCAAGCCAGAACTGCTAAAAATAGAAAGTTGTCAAAATTTGAGCAATGCGTGCAAGCACTTTGAAGTGTTCTAAACAAGGTGAAGCAGTCATAATTCCAAAATCCTGAGGAAAAGATCCCAAATTAAGTGCTTACTAAAAATAGTAAGTTGTCTGAAATTTAGTGAAATTTTAATGGCAACATGTCTGAAGCCTCCAGATTGCAATGCCAAGCTCAAATTTCAATTTGCCAACTCAATTTGACCTCAAACGAGCCTAAAGAATGAAAACCCTAATCTATCAAAATGCACTTCAGACTTAGCCAAAATTTCAACTTAGGTTCAAAGATGGGGACATCCCCGGAAAGATCACAAGGAAGAAAGAGAGAGAAACACAAAACAACCCAAAACCAAAGCCAAAAGACCAAAATGGAGCAAAAATTAGGGGGTACCCATTTTGAATGGGGTGATGTGTGAAAAGGTCACAATAGGCGGGACCTTGTTTGTTGTTCCAACGATGGTCCAATGATCTTCATGTGTTCACTTAGTTCTTCATCGCCGAGACATTGCTTGGTCTGGGGGACTCCAAAGGATGTCCCGGCGAAGACCCGACAGTTTGTGGTGTCGGCGAGAGATCCCTCTATCGATGTGAGCTCATACCTTGTCTCATCGATAGCCCAATTCTATTCTCTCATCGGTGAAACACTATACTATTGGCAGGACTCTAATGGACTACAATAGACCAAATAAGTTTGAATCAGTGTGACTCGGGGACTTCAGTGGGACTTTCCACCGTGTCTCGACGATGGACCAATGGCTATGGTGGGACCCGAGCTGACAAGTGGGGAGCAGTAGTTGGTGTTGACTTGGCAGTGGTTACCACATCAACCAGGGTGAACACCATTAGGTATGACATCCTCATATCGGTGAGAGTCAACTTGTTGTCTCACCGATATGCCGATACATGGTGAACTTTGTGAGCAGTAAAGAGGACATCGGCAAGACTTACTTGTATTAGTGGGAAGTGATATGGTATCTCTCCAATGTGGCGATGGACTTGGTCGACGGTGTGCCGAGAGAAACTCTTATCAATGTAATGGTGAGTGATCAGGGAGAAATGGTCTCTTGTCTCACCGATACTCCGATAATTGTTTGGTCTTGGCAGGTATTTCACTCATCGATGTGACTCAAACAAATCGGCGAGAGTCTAAACCCTGCCTCAGCAATGACCCGATTAATGTAACTGTTGTGTGACGGTTGGTCTACGGGATGGCCTGGGATGTAGAACGGTTAGTTTACTCTCTGGAAGTGTTGTAACGAGATGAGGCAATTGAAACAATGATCAACAATGTGAGTTCGATTAGAGAACAAGGTTGATCAGGGAAATGTTATGTTGCCTGAATTGATATTGTAATTTGACATCCTGAGAAGCATGAACTGTAACTCTGTATGTGGATTTTGTTCACTGTAATACAAAGTGTTTTTGCTTGGTGTGGTGGGTTTTTCTCCCAAAAGCGTTTTCCCACATAAATACTAGTGTCTATTTGTTGAATTTTGTTCTTACCTGATATTCCCTTATGTGCATCTCTAATGTATTGTAATTCGAAATTGAACCATATGTCTGCATTCTCTTCTTAGAATTAGCATTAGGAAAGTGTTTCCGCACCTCTATTTTCCTTACAAGTGCTATCAGAGCCTGGCCAGTTGTGCTATCCTTGAGGGTTGGGCGGGCTTTTTGTGCTAATTTTGAAGTGGGAGTCTTGTAGAGGAATCTAGCAATCTTGATTGCAGATTGAGATGGCAAGCACATCAGGGAAGATAGTAATTGAAAATTTCAATGGTGGCAACTTTGAGTTGTGGAAACTCAAAATGGAAGACCTATTGGTGGATAGAGATCTATGGGTTGTTGTGTCTGGAACTAAACCTTTAGGCATGAAGCAAGAAGAATGGGACGTCGCAAATAGGAAAGTTAAAGGGTTGATAAGACTCTATCTAGCAAACTCTGTTCTCCTAAATGTTCATGAGAAGTTTGCATCTTCTTTGTGGAAGAAACTTGGTGACATTTATCAAGGAAAGTCCTTGGTGAACAAGCTATTCTTGAGGAAGAAGTTGTAATCTTTAAAAATGGAGGAAGGGGCATTTGTGGCTGATCATCTGAATACGTTCAACATGCTCATTGCCTAGTTAACATCTGTAAGTGTGAAGATAGATGATGAGGATCGTTGTATGCTTTTGTTATGTTCTTTGCCCGATTCGTGGGATCATTTAGTGATGGCTATTGGGATTACGACAACCACTTTCAAGATGGAGGATGTGGTTGCTTCATTGTTGTCAAAAGAGATGCGAAGAAAATCTTCTGAGATGGCAAAGGAGGCTCTTGCTATTCAAGGCAAATCGAAGGAGAAAGGCAAGAAGAACGACAAGAAGTCAAGATCAAAATGTGAAGGGAGATCAAAGTCTCCTGGCAAGAAGTCCAAGGTGAAATGCTAGAATTGTGGGCAGCCTGGTCATGTCCGTAAGGATTGCGAAGAGGAAAAAAAGAAGAAAATTAATTCTTCGGATAATGATTCTTCTTAGAGCGATGCAGATGCTTTCATTGCAACCTTGGTGACTCAAGCATCCGATGATGTTTGGCTGATTGACTCAAGGGCATCTTTTCACATGACATCTCACAGAGATTGGTTTACGAAGTACGAAAAGTAAGCTAGTGGAAAGGTGTATCTGGCAAGTGACTCATCTCTGGAAATTGTTGGCCATGGAAGAGTCAAAATTCAATTTCCTGACGAAAGGATCAAAGGAATTGATGACGTAATACATATACCAAGTTTGGCTCAAAATTTACTTTCTATTAGCAAGTTGAATGATGCTAGTGTGCAAGTTTCATTCTCGAATGGTGACTGTAAGATGACTAGAGGCTCAATGGTTTTGGCTAGGGGTGCTTGAATTGGTATTTTGTACAAGCTAGACGCACATGTTGTTCAATGCAACAATGTCTCTGTAAAGTTAGAAAAGGTTGCTCGTGTAGAGAAGGAAGACAAAGTTCCTCTGGGTGCAAACTCTTTGGAGGTGAAACTCCCTACAGAAAAGACCATGCTCTGGCATCAAAGGCTTGACCATATTGGTGAGAAAGGCTTGAAAGTTTTAAAAAATAAAATCCCGGTTGAAGGGCTTGATGACTGTAACCTTAAGTTCGATTTTTGCGAACATTCTATATATGGAAAACAACATCGTGTTTTGTTTTATTCTAGTCCTCATAAATCTTCTAGTGTTCTGGATTATATTCACTCTGATGTTTTTTTATTGATGATTATTCGAGAAGGGCATTTGTGTTTTTTTCTAAAAGTAAATCAAAAGTGTTCAGTCGGTTTAAAGAGTTTAAAAACTTGGTAGAAAATCAGACTGGTAGAAAAATTAAATGTCTGAGGACAGATAACAGTAGTGAGTTTTGTTCTACAGATTTTGAAAGGTACTACAAAGACTGTGGAATAAAAAGGCATAAAACGACACATGTCACTCCACAGCAAAATGGAGTTGTTGAAAGATTGAACAGGATGTTGATAAAAAAGGCGAGAAGCATGTTGAGCAATGCTGGTCTGGAGTAAAATTTTTGGGCTGAGGTTGTGGCTACAGCATGTTATTTAACAAATCGATCTCCCTCTTCAACACTTGTTGACAAAACGCCTATGGAAGCCTAGTATGGTAAGAAGCCCTATTTAAGACATGTGAGAGTCTTTGGCTGTGAGGCATATGCTTATGTGTCGAATGAGAAAAGATCTAAATTGGAAAATAAAGCTATAAAATGTATCTTCACTGGCTATGGCATTGGTGTGAAAGGATACAAGCTTTGGAATCCGGTGACTGAAAAGGTTGTATACAGCAGAAGTGTAATCTTTCGTGAGCTAAAACCTTTTTCAGTGGATCTGCAATCAGAGAAGAAAGAAGAAAACAAAGAAAAGGTAGTTGAAATTCCTCGAACTCCAAATAAAGAGGAACTACGAAGTGTACCTGAATCTGAGGAGAATTCTAGCAGCTCTAAGAGTTCTGAAGAAGAAGAACCACAACCTCAGCCTCAGCCTGTGAGGAGGTCTACACGTGAAAAGCGACAACCTCAAATGTATGGTTTTTCCATGTTGGATGCAAATTGTGCCTATGCTTTGATTACAAACATTGATGAGCCTAGGACTGTGAAAGAGGCTATAGAAATGTCTGATTCGAATTCTTGGTTGGAAGCCATGAAAAAGGAAATGGCGTCATTAGAGAAGAATGCAACCTGGGATTTGGTACTTGTTGTGACCTATTTCACACATCACCACATCGCAAATGGGGACCCCCAAGTTTTGGTTTTGCCCTCTGCGTTGCCAGTTTGGAGTCCTAAATTTGAATAATTTTTGAGAGTCAGTCCGGCCAAGTGGAAATTTTGAACCCGTTTGTATGCTTAAACGTCATGGAAATGCTCAGAAGACCCGGTAGACGAGGAACACTATTGCTTTCGGTTAATTCTGACACTTCCTGATTTTTAAGGGATTCTGCTTTTTTTTATTTTCGGCAGTTTTAGGCCATTCTGGAGTTCCTATTTTTTAGGGATGCTTTTTGTTTTTTCTATTTTTAGAAAGTTTCTATTTTTGGATCCCACAAAGCAAGAAGTCAACACACCTCCAGAAATCATGAAAATCAAGGTAGAATGGCAAAAGTTTGGAAAAAATGGCTAAGTCTGAGAAGGGCGCCCATGAGGAAAGAATGGCAGACAAGTCATGAAGTCCGCCCTACCTTTGGCATGCCAAAGGTAGGCACTGGCAAGCCAAGGCTAAAGTTCGCCCATGGCACAAGGAAGGCCAAGTCCGCCCATGGCAAAGAAGAGGCCAAGTCCGCCCTTGGCAAGGAAAGGTCAAAGTCCGCCCCAAGGAAGATGGCATGAAGGCTAGCAAGTCCGCCCAGCAACATGCAAGAAAAAAAATGGCTGAGTCATGAGCAAGTCCGCCCGAAGGGAGATGGCATGAAGGCTAGCAAGTCCACCATATGTTGAATGGCAAGAGGCATGTGAAGTCCGCCCCAAGAAGGTTGGATAAGGGTGGAAGTGTGAAGAGGTCCGCTCCAAGATGTTTGGAAGTGGTAAAATTGCAAGGAAAATTAGCCATATGTTGAATTAAATGGCAAATTACAAGTGAAGCCCGCCACTAGACAAGGCAAGGCTAAAGTTCGCCATGGCAAGGAGAAGGGTGAAGTTCGCCCTAGACAAATGGAAGATAAAATACGCCATTGGCAAGGAAATATGAGGGAATTTGCCCAGCTTAGGAAAATAAAACTTAATTTTTCTAAGGCATGAAAAATGGAGAAATATCTAGAGGAAGAAGAGGTTAGGCCGGCACGAAAATCACTCCTCGGCATAACAGAATAAAATTCTTTGACACAAAATGAAGAATGTCTGGAAGAGCAAGTATGAAGTCCGCCCCTCTCAGCTTGGATAAATTCCTAAGGTACACATAAAAAATGGCAAAGTGGCAGAGAAATCTCCAAGTTCGCCCAACCCAGAAGGAGAGAGAAAATGAATTGTTTGGCTAAGTAAAAATGTCCAGAGAGGCCAGAAGTCCGCTTGGAGAATTGAAAATTGGCATACGAATTATTAAGCCCATTTTGGCTAGGCAGACAATTGGAAGATAAAATATTTGGCCACGGACAAACGAATTTAGCAATGTATCAATTTTAAACGGGTTGGAATTTTAAATATTTTAATATTTTTAATTATTTCCCAACACTTGGGAAAATTTTAATTAAAAATTCAAAGTCTGGAGATTATTTGGAAGATTAAGTTATTCCGCCTTAAGTAATTTTAAATTTGCCATGATTCGAAGTTTTAAAACATGTTGGAAAATTAATTTTAACAATTAATTTAATATCTTTTGATATTTTCTCCAACAATTAGACAAATTTTTAAGAAATTTGAAGATCTCAAACAGAAGTGGCGCAAAGATAAAAATTGGAAACTTGCCTCAACGACTGAGAGAAAAATTAGAAACTTGCCAATCGGAGAAGGAAAAACGTTTCTAAAATTGAAAGAAACTCAAGAAAAAGAAGGCAATTCCTTGAGAAAATCGCACTTCTCAGCCATAAATGAGTCTCAGCAACTTATTTCTCACAATTTTGATTGAGAAGAAGTTATCTCTCTCGAATCTTCAAGGAATAATATTGCGAAGGAAAAGATAGTGAGAATAGCATTGAGAGAAGTCATTTTGTGTTGAAAGGCGTGATCTTTAGAAAGAAATAATTTATTTCTTTGCTGAAAATCGCATTTCCCAGCAGATTGGTGCACTTCCTTTGTCAAATTTCTAGAAATTTTGATTCGTTTGCAGCCAGAGGTCAATCTCAGAGGTTTCAAAATTGATTGGCAATATGTTTCTACTCTTTTCTATCTTCCACATTCTTTCCGACACAAGTTTTATTCAATGATTGGCGAATTTATTTACTTTCAGCTTGCTTTTTCACAGAAATTTTTACTTTAAACAAGCTGAAAGTACGATTTTGGTCCAACAACACCCCGGAATAAATTAACTTTAAAAGGTCTTGTTTTAATGTTAAGTATTTTACTTGCAGGTTGATGATCGATCAGGGAGAGACGTCCAGGCAAGCACAAATGAAATTTGCAAGCAAAGGATCACAGCCGAAGACCAGAATAAAGTCAAAATGGAAAAACATTTCGAACACCAATCTTGGCCATATCGATCTCGACGAATTCAAGAGAAGGATATACGGGCACAATGGACCTTTACCAACGCTTGCCGCCCGAAGAATGGTGAGAAACGAAATCTTTCAAGCTGTCGGATTCCCGCCTGCGCTTGAATGTGCTAAGCTAATGGTGGAATGCGCACTTCATTATAATGCTGAATCAAGACAGATTGTGGCACCCGATGGGAGAATATTGGCTCATCTGGGAGAGTTGGCCATACAAGAGGCTTTCGGCATTCCTACATACCCTAAGACAATCTACAAAACTAAGGAAGACGCCCGGAGGCTGTATGATGAAGAGCCTAACCTTTGTGCCACCAACCTCAACAAGTCATGGCTTGATAAGCCAAGACCTTCCTTCAAGAAAATGCCTAAGAAGTTGTTACACACAAACTTCAAAGAGGATTATGGGGACATCATCATCTTGCTAAATAGGATAGCAGGCAATCCTTTGGGGGCGCCTTTCGAGCCATGGATGTACTATTTCATTGAGGACATCACGGAAGGCGTGAAGATGTTCAACTGGTCTTGTATGATAAGTAACAATCTCCACAAGCAGCTTATCAACCTAGAGAAGACTAAAACGTTCTACATGAGCTCCTATGTCATCTATATGTTGGCTAGGACATATGTATATGCAGGCTTGATCTAGAAAGGCACAGTGGGTAGTGGAGTAAATGAATTGAAGGCATATGATTGTTATCCACAGCTGCAGTTGAGAGAGAAGGCACATTTCTGGTGAGCTCACAACGCCTTCCTTATGTACATCACAAGGATTCTCCAGGGAGGAACACATCAACGGCCGACTCTTGAAGCCAAAAGCCTGATTGGCAAGTACGGATCTTGGTTCATCCAATATCCAAGGTATACTTACATCAGAATCCAGGGATTCATCGGAAACCCATACCGATTGCCAATCTTCCCCACGAATAAAATGGTCCTGCTTGAAGTACTGAGGTAGCTGGAAGAGTTTCAAGGCTTCCAAAGGGCAAAGCAGAAGGCGGCAGTCACCTTTCCCTTCTTTATAGGGAACATGTTGGAGTCATGTCCATCATCCCAGGCCGTCGATAGTGCCAGGCTTGAGATACAAAATTATCCTTTTACCACTTATCAATCCAGGGGCAATTTTGACCCACACCATCGCATCAAGACAGTGGATGGAAAGAGATACAAGCACAAGATTGAATTGGAGGATTTCTGGGCAGATGCCACGGACGAGTTTGAAGTTAGGCGAAGGATGTGCTCTAGACTACCTGTCAGCTTGATCAGGGCAACGGAACTTTGTCGAGTGCCAGATCAGTTGGAAGAGGATGAAAAACAAACGTAGCCATGCTTCGATGGGAGTTTGCCTTTGCCTGCTGTCAAGTGGTCGGAACCAGAGCATGCCGATTTGAATACTTTGATGAGGCCTGTCATCAAGTATACACAGTGGTGGGTCGATCAGCAGATTCAGGAGCTAAGGCAAAAAAGGATAACGTTGACTTATGATATGTTGAGTGAGGCGAAATCCTATTCTTTTAATGCAGACGCATCCCAAGACATAGAAATAATAGAGGCCACCACTTCCAAGAAAAGGAAGGAGATAGCCGTGAGTAAGGAGCCAGTTCAGAAACAGGCAAAGCTAAAGCCTTCACGCTCTGTCGCCTCTAGAAATATTGAAGAGATGCTGGCTACTGTCAATGCTTCACTGGCCGACATTAGGGATCCTTCTCCAATTCCTGAAGACAATATAGAGCCTCAGCCGAATGATGATGCACCACCATCTCCCACGAGCACAGAAATATTGGAGTCCGATAATGATAATGTGGGTGCTCAAAATGATGATTTCCAGGAAGGAATGATTTCAGCCCTTAGGGGAATTTTGGACGTTCCTGACAAAGAAGACATGCCGGAAGAAGATGGCGTAGAACAGCCTACAATCCCGAACTAGCTGAGGGAAAGGCTAAAAGTATAGGCACCAGCGGAAGAGCCACAAGAGGATGATACTGGGGACTTCTTGGTCAGGCTTACACAAATTGCAGCCAAGAAACAGGCAAAGAAATTCTCAAGCATACAGAGAGATGAAGCCGGCAACCGAACTATACAACTTGCAGTGCCTACAGTGGACAAGCCGCAAGAGGACATAGCCCCGCAGGATTACACCATCACCACCATTGACTTGGGTCCAACCACAAAGGGCCAAGAAATTGAAGATTTGGACAATTTTGTGTCCACTATCAAGTCAAGGTTGGCAAAAGAGGTGGCAAAGAGGAAAGAGTGCCAATTAGAAATTGAGCGCTTGAAAGAGTATATCCAGCATTTGATCAAGCCACTTGATCAGGATAACACGGCAGCTCCTCTTCTCCCAAACTCTTCGCAGAAGGCAACCAAGGAAATGGAAGAACAAGGTCACAGTTCAAGAGGCCAGAGAATGGATATCGGTCAAGGGCTCGGAAGCTGAGGCGTTCATGGAGAGGTTGACCTTAGTTTACGGTCAAGCCACTTCACTACTTTCTAGACTGACCGCTTTGGCGGAAGTATGGGAGAGCCTTCCAGATGTGCAGGATAGAATAATTCCTTGCCTTAGGATTCTGAAAGGGATTCCAAAGCAAGAACTAATAGACGGAGGCATCATTGCAGCAGGTGCAGCTTATGACTTCCATACTTGGTATTGGGCACTGACGACAAGAGGTGAAGTCTTGGAAAGGGTAAAGGTTGACGGTCTCAAGCTGGAGGATCAGGTCAAAGAAGTCCGGACCAATATTCTCAACATGATTTCCAACATCCTGAACAAGGAAGCTCTACGAGAGAAAGACTTACAATTGGAGGTTTTGAAGGGAAAGGTCCAGGAAAACATCTTTGCTATCACTGGACCCATCTTGAAGCAGGACTGGGCTAAATTGGCGAACTTCCTGAGCATCCGAGAATCCTTTGAGAAGATTGAGCCGAAGTGGGAAAATGCTTTTGTCAAGTGCGCCGAGAGCGTGGATGGACTATAATTCAGGATCGGAATGCTTCCATAGGTCACCATGGATGAAGTTGCCTCAATCATGTCTAGATTCGTCGAACACACGGCAACTCGGGAGGTTCGAGATGTGATTCCTTGAAAATAGCTCTGGGCGCCAACTCACTGTTGTTAACCCTTAGTTCACTGAAGTTATTTTGGAAAACCCTAATTAGGATTTTATTTGTTTAATCTTGGCCATTGGCTCATTTTCAATCTGAGCCGTTTATTCAATTTTGTGAACTCTTTATAAACTTGAATACACTCATTTGTAATTTGTGAAGTGAGTTGTATAAGATTGTTACGACAAAACTATTTCCGTTTATAAAAGCTCTTGTGCATGATTTGCTAAGAACCACTTTTATTTTCAAGTAGTGTACAAGGTTTTCATACTTCTCCTTCAACACTTAGAGTAGAGTTAAATTAGTATTTTATTTATATGTTTGTTAGTGAATGATAGATTTGATAGCAGTGGTGGATGAAATTAAGCTCATACTTTTGTTGAATGGATGATTTGCATTCAATGTGTAAAGTTAGCCTGAGCTCTTAAGTTGTGGATTCTTAACTTCAGTTTGGGTAATTATTTATTCAAGCATGAAAATCATCATCACCTCAGTTGAAGATTGCACCCGCTTTGCGTAGTTGTCCGAAGGAGGCGAAACAAAGTGTGGTTTATTCCAATTTTATCTAGTCACTGCCGTCTCTTGAGTTCTTAGGCATAGTTTAGACTCCTAAACCCTTATCCTTTTGTATTTTTTTTGGAAAATCTAAAATACCCATCAGAGAGAGCCTTCAATGATAAAACTGTATAAGTCCTAAACTTGCAAACGAATTATAACGTAAGTCCCCTTGTGATTACCAGCAAATCACAACGCCCACTGGCCTTATCCACATGTCATGACCTGACCAAAAGAAACATTGGAGTTATTGCATTATCTTCTAGGTATTTGCAATCACTTTTCAAGAGAGGATAGAGTGTCCTTGGGCATTTTATTCTGTGTCCGGTGGCGTATTCAAAACACACACCAACAGTACCCTTGCCTAAAGGTCGAAAGCCTATTGGTTGCAAGTGGGTATTCAAGAAGAAAATTTGTCTGGATGGCAATGTTGAAAAGTATAAAGCTAGGTTGATTGAGAAAGGTTATTCCCAAGTAGAGGGAATTAATTATGATGAAACTTTTTCCCCTGTAGCTAAGCTGACATCTATCAGATTTCTTTTGTCACTTGCAGCAACGTATGACTTAAAGATTGAACAGATGGATGTGAAGACAGCATTTCTTCATGGAGATCTTGAAGAAGAAATTTATGTGTCCCAACCAGAGCACTTTGTGAAAAAAGATAAAGAAAATCTGGTTTGCAAGTTAAACAAATCTCTATATGGTTTAAAACAATCACCTAGAATGTGTTACCAGAAGTTTGACACTTTTGTTTTGTCATTGGGATTTGTAAGATCAAAATCTGATCATTGTGTGCACTTCAAAACTGAAAATGATCAAGTGCTTATTATTGCCCTATATGTTGATGACATGTTCATAGGAAATAGTAAGACTATGATTTCTGATATAAAATCTCAATTGTCTGTAAAGTTCGAAATGAAATATCTTGGTGCGGAAAGGTATATTCTGGGGATGGAAATCAAAAGGGATAGAGAAAGTAGAAAGTTTTGGCTCAGCCAAAGTAAATATATCAATACTGTCCTGGAGAGATTTGGCATGACTGATTGCAAGTAGCTAATTGTTCTAGTGTTGCAAGGAACGAAGCTATCTATTGAAGATTGTCCAAAATCTCCTACCGAGATGGAGGACATGACCAAAGTGCCTTATGCAAGTGCAATTGGCAGTTTAATGTATGCAATGGTCTGTACAAGGCCAAACATTGCCCAAGCAGTGGGAGTTCTTACCCGGTTTATGGCAAATTTTGGAAGACCGCATTGGGATGCTATGAAAAGAGTATTTAGATATTTGAAAGGGACCTCTCAGTACGCTTTGTGCTATCATGGTAACTCAGTTGGATCACAGAGATCCATCAGCATTCATGGTTATGCGGATTCTGATTGGGGAGGGGACATTGACAGTAGAAAACCCACCAGTGGATACATATTCACGTTAAAAGGTGGTGTAGTTAGTTGGATGAGCAAGCGGCAAGCATTAATCGCTTTATCTACTATGGAAGCAGAATATATGGCAGCAACACACACGTGAATAAAAGCCATTTGGCTTAGACGTTTGTGTTCTGATATTGGGTTCAATGCAAGGCAAATTATCATTTGTTGTGACAGTCAAAGTGCCATTTGTTTGGCGAAAAATCCAACTTTCCATGCCAGGACGAAACATATTGATGTGCAATATCATTTTGTACATGATATGGTGGAGGATGGAAAGGTCAGTCTTGAGAAGGTATATACTCTGGAAAATGTTGCAGATGTGTTAACGAAACCAGTGAGCACAGACATGTATAGGTGGTGTGCCAATTCGATGGGCCTTAGGGCCTATCACTTTCAGTAATCTTAGAGTTTGGAAGAGGCCAGTAAGTCTTCGTCAAGTGCTTCTTCCATATGTCCTATTGCACAAGCTTATTGCACAATTCTTTGAACTTCAATTCAACACAAGTACATGTGATGTTGAGTGTCTCAATAAAAGGGTCATATGCCTGTTGTGACCTTTTCACACATCACCCCATCCAAGATGGGGACCCCCTAATTTTTGCTCCATTCTGGTCCTTTGGCTTTGGTTCTCTTTGTCTCTGGTCTTTTGTCCTTTCGGGGATGTCCCGTTTGACCTCAGTTGAAGTAATTGACAAATTTAGGGTTTCTATCCTTTAGACCCGTTCGAGGTCAAGATTGAGTTACTTAGGTGAAATCTAAGTGCAACAACACATTCAGAAAGCTCAAGGCAGAATCCCCCTGAAATCTCACTAAAATCCGACAACTTACTATTTTTAGTAAGTACCTAATTTGAGGCTTGTTCCTCAGGATTTCGGGATTCTAATGACTTCAACACAATCAGGCAGCTTCAGAGTGCCTACACGCGAAATTTGAACAGTTTCAAACAACATGCTATTTTTAGCAGTTCAGCCTTCGGAGGCTATTTTCAGGGTTTAGACAAGCAATTCTCCGGTGAATGATAGGAGAATTGATCTGGGTTTTCCAAGACCTTCGCGATGGTGTAACATGCAAATCAAGTCGGGGACTTTCAGAGGTCAGCCTTCCGAGGCTATTTTTAGGGTTTGCATGCAGGAATTTTCAATGCATGTCCGGATATTCCATATGGGTTTCGCAAGAGCTTCGCAGTGATATGACATGCAAGTGGATCGGATCAATTTTCAGGGACTTACTATTTTTAGCCAGTGCCAGAACTTTGACCAGTTTTCTGGGTTTTTCTGGGTTTTTTGAGATCTCACGAGCACCGTGACATACAAACTCGTCCAACATCCGATGGACCACTTTCTAGACACTTACTATAAATAGCAGCTCGAGTCCAACAGCTACCTAGCACTTCATTCCAGCGAACAGAACGACAAGCAGTAGAAATCAGAGCAACCAAGGGCAGTCGGGAGCACATGCAAGTCAGATTAGGGTTTCCCTGCCATGTCTAAAAATAGATGAAGCGAAATGCGGAGATGTCAAAACGAAGCACGCCACCATGATCAACATCCTTCGGGCTACCTCCTGGCAAATTTTGAGCAAAGTCGGAGGACTTACTATTTTTAGTAAGTCAGGACACAGCTATAAATAGCAGGTTTGCGTCGGAAGTCGGTATGAACAGAGCACTCAAGTTATCAGGATCAGACATAGCAAGTTTCAGGTCGAACGGAGCTGCTGAAGACAGGCAACTTTGAAACTTACTATAAATAGTAGGTGGCTAAAAATAGCACGTCATCACCAGAAGCAAGTACGAACAGGTCTCTCACAGCTTCAAAGGCAACTGGAGCAAATTTCAAAGCAAACAGAGATACGGAAATTGATCAATTCTAGGGTTTGCTAAAACTAGCAAATGGCTAAAAATAGCATGTATTGTGCCGGATAGGATGTGAACAGAATGGCAACACCAGATGGAGGCACAACCACGCCAGTTCCAGTTCAGAACAGGATGAAAATCAATGAAACCCTAATTTCTCCTAATTTTACTAAAAATAGAAAGCTGAGAATGCCTAGGGCGTTGGAAATTCATAAATGATAGCTGACAGGCACACACCCTCATACACACCCAGGAGAAATGAAAGATTCAAAAGTTCTAAGTATGAGATTTCCTTGAGCAAAGGTGAAATGCGCCTTCCAGAGGCATGAAAATTCTCCTAAGGCATGGAAATTCCCCTAAGGCATAGAATTCCTCCTCACAAGGTCAAATGCGCTTGAGGGAGGTGAAAGGTCAAGCTTGGGCGTGGATTTTCCATCTCACATAGTGAAATGCGCTTGAGAAAGGAAGTTACATGGGTGAAATGCGCCTTCAAAAGGCATAGAAATTCTTCTAAGGCATGAAGTTTTCCTCTCCCTAGGCTAAATGCGCTCAAAGAAGGAAGTCAACACCCTCATATGCGCCAAGAGGAGGTGAAGAGCCACTAAAAGGGGGCGGAATTCCTTCCAACACTAGCAAATGCGCCCAAGAGTGGAAGCATCATAGACTAAATGCGCCCAAGGAAGCTGAAAGGTCACAAGATGGAGGTGCCTTCCTTTGCAAAGGTGATATGCGCCCAACATGGAAGTTCACTAAGCCATATGCACCAGAGGGAGGTGAAGAGTCACCCAAGGCGTGGGAATTCCTCATGACACCCCCATTTGCGCCCTCAAAGTTCCTCCTCTCTATAGCAAATGCGCCTAAAGGTAACCTGGTAACAAGGTAAAGGTAAAAACATTGAAGGTGAAAGAAAAAAAGCGCCAGGGGTCACCATGTGAAATGCGCCAAGGGAGAAAAATAACACTAAGGGTGGCATGATTTTGAAAATACTAAGGCATGGGAATTCCTCCTACCCATGGCAAATGCGCCCTAAGGTGGAAATTAACACATGAAAATTCGCAAAGGGTAAGGTGTTAGCCTCTAGGCGTGACAATGCCTAAGGGGTAAAGGCAAAGGTTGATACATAAGATGAAGTACGCCCCTCATGGGTAATTTAAAATGAAATTTTCTAGGATTTTTTTTTCCTAAAGCAAAAATTGCCAAAGCGTGAAGATGATTGAAGTGGAAGTTGACATGCCCAAATGCGCCCTTCAAGGGTAAAATAATTAAATTTAAATTCCTAAGGCATTTTTTAAAGGGAAAATGAAGAATACGCCTAGAGGATGATGCTAGTTTCCAGAGTTAGAAAAATCTTTAGAAGGAAAATTCTTCAGGAAAAAATCAAGAGAATTTGCCAAGGCCAAGAAATGGGAAATTACAAGAGTGGAAGACATCCGGAGGATAAGATTAAAAACATTAGCCATTTTTCTTACTTTTAAATAATAAAAATTACAAGAACCCCTTCGTCCGGATACACATGAAAATGATGGATTCTGGAAGAATTTCTCTTCTGGGTATTAAACATTTGCAATTTAGAGGTGATTCAAGCTTACTCCACGCCGTGTCCACATCGTTTCGATGGATATTTTGCCCAATGCCTATTTTAAATAAAATTCCTAAGGCAAAATTGAGAGATTTCTCTAAGGCAAACGAACAAAATGAATGGGAGGCACTTCGCTAGAAGTTTTGAGCTAGACAATTTTGCCAAAGCGAAGACAAGCTCAAATGACTTAGCCAAACATTTCGAAATTGTTCAAGGAAGTGAACGATTTAATATTTTAAGAAATCAAATGCGACGAGGCAGGCCTGTGCAGAGGTGATGAATTCATAATTCTAGAAGATGCCTCAGATGACAAGGGTTACAACAGAGAAAAAAGAGGGAAAACGAATTCGAAAATTTGCTAAGCATAGTGTTGTGACCTTTTTTCACACATCGCCCCATTCAAATGGGGACCCCCAATTTTTGCTCCATTCTGGTCTTTTGGCTTTTGTTTTGCGTCTCTCTCTCTCTCTCTCTCTGATTTTTCTATTCTTCTAGGGATGTTTCTGTATTTGACCTAATTTGAAATTTTGGCTAAGTCTGAAGTGAATATGTGAAATTAGGGTTTTGTTCTTCAGGATAGTTTGAAGTTGAACTGAGTTATAAAATTGAAATCCAGGCTTGGTACGGCAGTCAGAAGGCTTCCAGCAGAGTCCCCCCTAGATTTTCACTGTATTCCGGCAACTTGCTATTTTTAGTAAGTATTCAGTTTGGGGCTATTTTATCGAGATTTTGGAATTCGGTCAGCTTCGACACATTCAGAACACATCAAGCTGCTTGCACGTAAATTTTGAGCCAAATCAGACAACTTGCTATTTTTAGCAGTTCAGGCTTCAGGAGCCATTTTCAGGGGTCAAACATATGATTCTTCATTGCATGTCCAGAGATTACTTCTGGGTTTCTCGAAACCTTCGCAACGATATAACATGCAAACCGAGACGACCACTTTCAGAAGTCAGCCTTCGAAGGCTATTTTTAGGGTTCGCATGCAGTGTTTTTCAACGCATGTCGGGTTTTTCTTCTGGGTTTTCCAAGAGCTTCGCAACAGTGTGACATGCAAGCAGAGAAGATCAAATTTCGAGGACTTACTATTTTTAGCCAGTGCATGCATGCAGACCAGTTTTCTGGGTTTTTCTGGGTTTCTTGAGATCCCACAGGCAATATGACATGCAAAATCATTCGGCAGTAGATGAGTCACTTTTCAGGCAGTTTCTATTTTTAGCAGGTACACTCTGGCAGTCGCCCAACACTCCAGTTCAGCAAACAGAACGACATGCAGAAGGAACGAAGTCAAACAGAGACCGTTCGGGATACATACAAGTCAAATTAGGGTTTCCACTTTTATAGGGGGTAAAATCCAATAATAGCCGAAACGAAGCACCCCACCAATGTCAGCACACTTCAAGGTACCTGCTGGCAAAATTTGAGCGAAATCGGAGAACTTACTATTTTTAGTAAGTCAGGGCACGGCTATAAATAGCAGGTCTGCACCCGAGGTTGGCATCAGAGCGACACTCAAGCTATCAAGATCAAGCATTGCAACTTTCAGGCAAAACGGAGCTACTGAAGTCAGAAAGTCAAAACTTACTATAAATAGCAGGTGGCTATAAATAGCAGGTCAGGGCAGAGGACTGGCAAAACAGGTTCACAAGGTGAAGAAGATCATATGATGAAATTTTCAGGCAAAACGGAGCCTTAGAGGTTGAAAATCAAGGGACTTGCTAAAAATAGAATGCAAAAGCAATAGCAAGCAGAGACATGAAAATTTTTCTAAGTATGGGAAAATGAAAGCAAGAGCTCTAAAATGCGCCCACCATCAAGATTGATAGTTTGAAAAATTTCTAAGTGTAAAATGAAAGTTCAAAGGCTGAAATGCGCCCACCTTAGGAAGGAAGTCTTCAAAAAAAAAAAAATTGCTAAGGCACAAGATGGAAGTAGCCTACCACATTTGCGCCCAAGGAGAGGTGGAGACTTCAAAAATATTCTAAGGCACAAATCAAAGCATGACACTTAAAATGCGCCCTCAAGGCAAGCAAGAGGACTTGAAAATTTTACTAAGTGTGCAAAAATGAAAGTAAGACCCCTCAAATGCGCCCATGAAGGGGATGAAAGTTGAAAAAGTTTTTAAGTGTTGGAGAAATAGAAGCTCCACCCATAAAATGCGCCCTTGGCTTGAGGTGAGGGAGTTTAGAAAATTCCTAAGTTACAAAATAAAAGCTCCCCCTCCTAAATGCGCCCAAGGCAAGACAATGTAGCTTGCTGGTTGAAATTGTTCTAAGGCATGAAAATGAGAGTAGATGCCCTCATATGCGCCCAAGGAAGAGGGTGGCATCAAGAAATATTCTAAGTCCTCAAAAATGGAAGCTCAAGGGTGGAAATGCGCCCTTGAGGTGAGAGCCACTCAAAACATTTCTAAGTGCTGAAAATAAAAGCAAGGGGTCTCAAATGCGCCCAAGAGGGAATGAGAACTTGAGAGAATTTCTAAGTATGGCAAAAATAAAAGTAGCACCCCTAGAATGCGCCCTCAAGGACATAGAAGCCTTAAAAAGTTTCTAAGTGAGATAAGATGAGATCTCATGGGCTGAAATGCGCCCAAGGCAATGTAAGGGACTTAGAAAATTTTCTTAAGTCATGCAAAGTTATGGCACCACTAGGAAAATGCGCCCAAGGTAAGCAAGGGTCTAAGGAATTTTTTCTGAGTTAGAAAATGGAGGCAATGGACCTCAAATGCGCCCAGCTTACAAGGTTACATGGAGGACATGGCAAGAGAATTTCAAGGTGTGGAAAATACCTCCTCCATAGGTGAAGTGCGCCCAGCAAGTAAAATGAAGACTTAGAAAAAGTTTCAAAGGCAAAAATGAAAGCTCCTCTATCAAAATGCTCCCAGCAAGAAAAGAAAGGTTGGAAAAATATTCTAAGTGTTTGAAATATCCTCCTCACTAGCTGAAATGTGCCCAAGGTCATGTGAAGGTGGTAAAAGTTTCTAAGGCAGGAAAAATAGAAGTGGATACAAGAAAATGCGCCCCTCATGGGTAAAGTCAAGGAATTTAAATTCCTCTAAGGTATTTTCAAGGGTGAAAGTGTGAGGTACGCCTAGGGGGGTGATGTTAAATTTTCCAAAGGCAAGGTGAACTGTGCCCGTGAGCGAGAAAGGGAATTTCTTCAAGGAAGCAAGAAAAATACTAAGGCAGGAAAAATGGAGATTACAGGCGTGGAATTCCTCCAGAGTGAAAAGGGAATAAACCTTAATAATTTTTATTATTTTTCAAAAATAGTAAAAATTAAACTTACCCCTTCGTCTGGATACACATGGAAATTATGATTTCTGAGGGGAATTTTCTTCTGGGTATTGAACATTTCCCACTGGGAGATGATTTAAGGTTCTTCCACACCTTGTTCGTGTTGTTTCGACAAGGATTTCTGCCTGGCACCCGTTTGGCAAATTTCCTAAGGCCCAGAGGGATAAATTTTCTAAGGCATGGTAAAATAAATCTCAAGGGGTCAAATACACTCACGGGGAAGAAATTTGTCTAAGGCATGAAGGAATTTGAAAATGAACTGAAGCTCGAACATCAAGCGTTCAAATGCACCCCCCAAGATGAAATATCTTCTAAGGCACAAACTCCAGGCAAGGTGGTGGATACGCCCATGATGAAAGTTTGCTAGAAAAGTGATGAATTCTATCAAGATTCGGAGATCAAGCGGTCAGAACATGGAAATAAGGTAAGTAAAGTGAATTTAGATTATAAAGTGTTCTGATACTCTTCTTTTGTTTTGCAGGATGAACGTTGAAGCCAAGGCATGAGGACTTGATGAAGCTAGACAACGTTGCAACTTTGGAAACGAAAGTGAAGATTTGTCTAAGGCACTAAGAACGTGATGCAAAAGAGGCAAATGCGCCCAAGGCAATGGGCTAAAGAAATATGAAAGTTGCAAGGAAGAAGTGCGTCCTGGAGTCAAAGCAACAGGAGGGCCGAACAGGAGGAATTCTTTGCTCATCACTTTCATATCAACCACGTACTCGCCTCTCCTCCTAACGCAACAAAATTGGCAGACAGACAGTGGGAACGCGTTTCTGGACGAGAATCTTCTAGAGGAAGAAAGTGGGCATTAATTGCAGATAATGGTTCCTGCAGAGGAGTGGAGAATATTCTGTGCATTCATTGCCCCACTCCTCTTTGTGGCGGTTTTTAGGGCAAGAACCCTAATTAGGGCATATGTGGCTCGATCTGAGCCCTTTATTGTAATTCAATCTAAGCCGTCCGTTGGACTGGGCCAACTATAAAAGGGGCATCCCCCCTCATTTGTAACTAAGTAGATATTAGATTGAGAGTAGAGAGAATAGAAGTTAGAATAGATAGAGTTAGCTTAGAAGATAGCTTAGTTTGAAAAGGAAGGAAAACTTTCCCTTTGAAAGTTTTGTAAGAGGTTGTTGTGGAAAACTCTCATAATACAAAGGTTTATCATTGCATGGTGGTTCTATCTTTTGTTGTGAATAGCTAGCAAGGCCTTTTCGTCTTTCCAATTCAAATTGATAGAGTAGAGTAGACTTTATTTTATGCAAATCGTTGTTAATTGTGGAGTGTGGCGTTGTGGTTTGAGCATATCTTCTTTCATCCATACCACTAGCGGGCTTGCTGATGGTAAGTTCGCCTTGTGTGGTCAACTGGAATATCAGTACCTAACTTCGGTTGTGATTCGTGTGTTCATTTGCGTCGTTGTGACGGAGTGCACATGTTGAATCACAATTTGAACATCTTACTCATCCTTTGAAGATTGCACCAACTTTGTCAGAGTTGTCCGAAGGGAGACGAAGCAAAGTCTGGTTTGAAGACTATTTAAGCCGATCCTCGTCCTCCACCCTTTAGGAGTAGATGGTAGCATCCCTAATCCTTATATCCTTTTACATTCAGCATTCTTCGGTTAGTTTAAGAACCCGAGCTTCATCGACGAATTTCCCGGAATTTGAAAATCCTTTCCTCGAAGTTGAATGATTACGTAAGTCCCCTTGGAATACCCAGCATATTCACATCAACCAACCGAGTCTATTCGCAATAAAAGGAACCTTGGAGTTGAACGCATGAACTTTCACGCAATCTTAGCATGCGGAATACTTTGATCAAGAGGGAATAGAGTGACCGTTGGACATTTTATTCTGTGTTGGTGTTGTCATAAAAAACACGTCAACACATAGCCTCTGCAGGAATTCGACCAGGCTATAAGATTTTAAAATCCTCTTCATTCCTCTCACCAGTTGCTGAATGCAAAATATTGGCTAAGTAAAAGTACGAATTTTTGAGGAGGTTGCAATTGCTGAGAAGTTCGAAATTGTGAGAGAGCTGAAGGAGAAGTGCAAATTTGTAAAGGTTGAAGTTGCTGAAGGAAGTGCGACTTAACTTGCTGAGGCTGCAGTTGCTGAGAGGCACGGATTCCCAAGTTGCCAGTTGCTGCATTTGCTAAGAAGGTACAAATTTGCAAAAGGTCTCAAATTGCTAAATGCTGAAGTACAACTTGAGAAGAAAGTTTGAAGTTGCTAAGTTAGAAGGAGAAATATGAACTTCAAGGGAGAAGTTTCAGATTTGCTGAAAGTAAAATTGCTGCAAGCAAACATTTCCAAGTATTTGGCATCGTGTTGCTGCAACCAGACAAGAAACTTCTAAAAACGTTGAAGTAAACAGGCGTAGTTGAGGTTTGCAGTTGAAAGTGACAAAGTGTTGTAGCCTTTTTATTTAAAAATCCGCTGGCACCCTCAAAAGCGATATATTGTTTCATAAAATCTTGTTTTCTAATGACTCTCTTGCCTTTTGTAGAATGGCCGAATCAAGCAGAAGAGTTGCAGGCAGAAACAACCACACCGAGTCCAGACAGGTTGTGATCAAGAAATTGGGCAAGTCATTCTTGCTAGAATCCAAATTTTCATCAAAGCTTGGCAGGCTAGCTGACACGAACTTAGGCTCATTCAACATGGAAGCATTCAGAAGAAGGATATTGGGGACTGGAGGCCATCACCCATCAGTGACTTCGCGCAGTATTGTCAGAAGTGGGCTGTATGCAGCCGCCAACTTTCCGCCAGCTATCCAGTGTCCAGAGTTCATCATGGAGTGCGCCTACCACTACAATGCAGAACAGAGGACGGTCACTTCGCCAGATGGCAAGGTGCTGGCTAACCTGACACCTAAAGCAATCGGAGAGGCATTCGGGATTCCAGTTCATGAGAAGATGATCTACAAGACGAAAGAGAGAGTTGGAAAGATGTACTCATCCACCACAGACCGGTGTGCTGATTTGATAAACACTAGGTGGATGATTAAACCCAAGCCAACTCGCACAAAATTGCCCAAGCAGATAGTCTCAGATTACTTGAGACAGGAGTTTGGTGATCTCATTATGATGCTGAGCAGAGTTGGAGGATGCCCCCAAGCGTTCATCTTTGAACCTTGGATGTTCTATTTTGTCAACTTGGTGTTAGAGGGAAAAGATTACATGGATTGGGCACTGATGATCAGTGATAACATACATGAGCAGCTTCGTGGCGTGAGGAGAACGAAGACATTTTACATGGGCTCCTACCTTGTCTATATGTTGGCTCGCATGACGAGATACAGAGGAATCTCTTACAAGGAACCAATCGATTGCGGATCCCATCAGTTTAAAATATATGAAGCTTGTCCACAGTTGCATCTGACAAGCACAACTAATTAGAAGAGGGTTAATGATGCCTTTACAATGCATATCACGAGGACCTTGCAGCAGAGAACCCGCCACAGAATATCAAGGGAGGCACAAGAAATGATTGAGAAATTCGGATGTTGGTTTATCCAATTTCCAAAATTCACCTACATAAGGCTGCAAGGATTTTCCTCCTATCCATACAGATTGCCTCGGTATCCCACAAACAGGATAGTGATGCTAGAAGTATCTAGGCAACTGATTGCCTATGATAAGATTCAGAAGAAGGAGAAGAAAGGTGGACTCGGATTCCCGATTACTATGGGAAATTCAGATGAAATCTGCCCATCGCTGCAAGCAGCAAGAGAGGTAGAAGCAGAGCTCCAATTCTTCCACCTTTGCTATCACACGAGTAGGCATTACTACGATCCCCACAGAAACATCAAGTGGATATTGACAAAAGAGTTCAGGCAGAAGGTGCAAATCGAAGACTTTTGGGCTAGTGCAGTGGATGAGATCGAGGTCAGAAAGAGAATGTTTTCTCGGATACCGTTGGTGATGGTCAGAGAGTGTGAGATCATCCCAGTGCCAGATCAGATTAAGGAAGATATAAACGTAGTACAGGCTGACTACGAGACAGTAAGAGATACGCCTCTGCCACTCCCAGATTGGTCTGGGCCAGAGATCACTGACTTGGATACACTTTGTATCCCAGTCTTGACATTTACACGGAGTTGGGTAGAGAGGCATGTCAGCCGACTCAAGGGAAGGTCAATTCCCCTTACCTACAATTCGATGGGAGACAGCAGATTACTAGCAACTAATCAGAGGAGACGGAGTAATCCAACTCCAGAGCCTAGAGGAAAGGAGCCAGTTCGACACGAGCCTATGGTAGTTGAGGAGTCCATGCATACGCCATCTCGGACACACTCTCCAAGCTTACAGGAGGTGTCATTGTTTGTTGATCAAAGGGAGAGATTGGATGTAGAGCAAACGGTGCAAGTAGAGAATCAGCCACCTCGTAGAGAATCAGTGGGTCAGAGCATCAACATGCCCCAAGAGGATCAGCAGTAGGAAAATCAGCAAGAGACAGATGAGGGGACGGCTACTGATACTCAATTTCAACAGGAAATTGAGGCGGCTCTCGAGGGTGATGCTACTTCAGATCAGGATGCCCAGAGCTCAGGAGACACTGAGCCCATTGATAATGATGAGCCTCGCAGAAGCGAAGGCAGAAATGAAGTTCATGAGGTAGAGGCCGAGGTAGAACAGCCTTTTATTATATTTGACATGCGGCAGGAGGTGTCAGAATGGCTAAGGGACAGAATGAAGCGTGATCCTGTAGATGAGACCGATCCCGCAGCCGAGATGGAGGAATTATTACAGAGGATCAGCGCACCTCCAGCAAAGAAAAAGGCTAGGAAGTTCTCCAAAATATCCACAGATGAGGATGGATCCCGAACCTTGCACATGGCAGTTCCTCGAGTAGAATGTGATAGAGACGAGGCCGTTCTTGAGAACTATGTTGTGACAACCATGGAACTAGGCCGCCCTACTGGAGCACAAGTGGTAGAGGAGTGCGATAATTCCTATCGGGCACTCAAGGATAGATTGTCCCATGTTGAGGGCAAATACAAAAGGTTGAAGGTAGAGCACAAGACACTGATTGGCTACGTGCAGCACTTGTCTCGTTCTTGTGGGCAAGAAAATCCGGCAATTGAGCTTCCAGCTGAGTTTTCCAGGGAGTCAATCAATGGGTTAGAAGATTTGAAGAGAATGGCACAGCAGGCAGACAAGTGGGTTGCCAGTGTGCGTACAGAAACAAAAAAGTTCATGGAAGATCTTGCACATGCCTATGGGCAAGCTTTCGATATTATGGCTAGAGTGGAGGCAGTTAACCATGCTTGGGGTGAGGCTCGCATCTATCAGACGAGAGTTGTTCTCCGTTTAGGGGCTTTGATGAGCATAACTCAACACACTTTGGTTGAGGGAGGTGTTATCCAGCAGGGAGATAGATACGACTTCACCATATGGTATTCTTCAATAGTCACAGGCGGGGGATTCTATGATGCATCACAGGCAAATTCGATCAGGGTTAGAAAGGCCATGACGAACATCTTAGATGGTATCCTCAACACATTGGAGGCAATCTTTGCCAAGAGGTTGACAGCTGAAGAGGTGACTGCAGATGGATTGAAAGACAGATTGGCGCCATTCTTCTCTGAGTTGAAGACCTTCACACAGGATGATTTCGAGAACACAGCCACGTTCTCCAGTATCATATAGAACACCCAGGACGCCCTTGCTGCCTAGAAGAAATCATGTGCCCAGCATGGCCAAACAGTTGCAGTTTTAGAGTTTCAGTTGGATCACATTCCTCCTATCTCCGATCAGGAAGTTGAGGCAGTCTTGGCCAGATTCATCAGATTTGCTGCCAGCGAGAAGGAGAAAGGGAACACCCTTCTGGACGATGACCTTCTGGAAGGAGACGATGTGCATTGATGGTAGTTAGTGGTGCATTGATGAGGAGTGGAGGGTGCATTCATTGCCCCACTCCTCTCGGTGGCAGTTTTTAGGGTAGAAGCCCTAATTAGGGCATGGGTGGCTCAATCTGAGCCCTTTATTGTAATCAGATCTAAACCGTCCACTAATTGGACTCACTATAAAAGGGGCATCCCCCCTCATTTGTAAATAGTTAGAATTAGAATCAGAGATAGATCAGAGCTAGACAGAGATAGAGATTGATAGAAGTTAAAGTAGAGCTAGGAGTTAGCTTAGTTGGAAAGGAAAGAAAGACTTTCCCTTTGAAAGTTTTTGCAAAAGATTGTTGTGTAAGACTCTCATGATATAAAGATTTCATTGATTGGTGACTTCATTTTGTGTTGTGGGCAGTTGACGAGATCTTTTCGTCTTTCCAATTCGAATAGAGTAAAGTAAAGTAGATTTGTTTTCATGCAAGTAGAGTTAATTGTGGAATGTGACATTAGTTTGGGCGTATCTTCCCATATCCATACCACTGGCGGACTTGCTGACGGTAAGTCTGCTCTTGCGTGGTCGACTGGAATCTCAGCACTTAACTTCGATTGTGTTCAATGTGCCCACTGGCTTCGTTGTGAAGGGGTGTGCATGGTGAATCTCAATTTGAACATCTCATCCATCCTTTGAAGATTGCACCAGCTTTGTCAGAGTTGTCCGAAGGGGAGACGAAACGAAGTTTGGTTTGAAGACTGTTAAAGCTAATCCTTGCATTCCACCCGCAGAAATAGATTGTATAATTCCTATCCCTACCTCCTTTAAATTCAGCATTTCCCGATCCGTTTAAATACCAGAGCATCATAGTCAAAATCCTTCATTTGCTTGAGCATATAAAGTTGAACAATTACGTAAGTCCCCTTGGAATACCCAGCATATTCACATCAACCAACTGAGTCTATTCGCATTAAAGGAACCTTGGAGTTGAACGCATGAACTTTCACGCAATCTTAGCATGCGGAACACTTTGATCAAGAGAGAATAGAGTGACCGTTGGACATTTTATTCTGTGTTGGCGTTGTCATAAAACACACGTCAACAATGCCCAAGGTAAGCTTTTCAACATTATGATCACCATATCTTCTTCCATCTTGCAACCTATTGCTAACAATTGATCGCAAATGTCTTCAATCTTCATCAAATGTTCCTACAAAGACATCTTCTCATCCATCATGATTAAGAAAAGAATATTTTCCAAGAAGAAGGCCCTACCCTTATCTGACATCTCGTGCAAATATTGCAAGTGCTTCCAAATATCCGTAGAGGTTGTTCTTGTTCGAACCTCTGAAAGCATTTCATCTATCATTGATAACTTGATTAGCATGACAACTTCTCGATCACGCTCATAAAACTTGTTTTGGTCCTTACCTGCAACCGTTGGCCGAGTGTCAATACAGAGGATGATCTTATTCAAGCATATGTACTCGAAGATCATGAGCATGAGTTGCTTCCACATATATTTTTTTCTAGTGAAGCCTTGGCTGCCTTCCAACATGGTGTTGGGTAATGAAGCCATCCCTCCCATAAGGTATAATTACAAAAAAAAGTCCGTCGCTAATGGAATAACCTACAAATTTTGCAAACCCTAGCAAAAGGCACAATTTTATTAAAAAACCGCCAAAAAGTGACAAAAATGCCCACAAGAAGGCTTCAAAACCCTAGCCATTCTACAAATGGCCATAATTTTGTCAAAAAATTGGCTAGAACCCTAGCCCTCCACAAAAACATAAGAAAATATGTAGAAAACTAAACAAACAGGGTTTAAAACCCTAGATTCCACGAGCAGCAAAACCCCACGAAAAAAAATCACACAACTTAATGAAAAACCATCAAAATTTTCATCTCACCATGGCCAAAACAAACCTTGTTGTGCGACCTAATTTTGATGGCGTGACTTTTACAATAACAAAGTAGGCACCATTTTGCAAAAAGAAAAGGAGCGACTTTTGTGAATGAACTAGGTGTGCTTTGTAATAGAAAATTGGTGCAATTTTTCAAAAAACAACACACACAATTTATATAGGTAAAAATGTTATGATTTTCCCAAAAACCCTACTGCAATTTTCACAAGAAATGCCACATGATTTTCAGTTAAGCAATAATCTGTGATTTCTTATTTAAAAACCCATAATTTTTATCTATTAAAATCATAGTTGCTAGGAGACTGGTACTGGTACGATTGACTGGTACCAGTACCAGTACGGATTTTTTTTAAAATAGGAGACGGGGTACTTGGAGATGCCATTTTTTTTTAATATACATAAAAATAAAAAAATAAAAAATTAATAATTTATAAAAAATCTGAAAATATGATGACATTGAACTTTCAAAACAATAGCAGTAGTAAAGTTTAACAAACATTAACTTTAAATACACAAAATTCAAATCCAAATGTCATTGTCACATCGTGTCAAAGAGTCAAAGAGTTCATACTTCAAATTTCATAGTCATAGTTCACATTTGACATTATATATTCTATTACATATTGAAATTCAGAAATATTAATAGTTTGATTGGCAGATATGCAAATAAAAAACAAAAGTCAGAAATCTATCCGATATCATCTACACCACATCATGATCATCCATGCGAAGGTCCTCAGCTATGATGCTCTCCAAATACTCATTACTCTCTAACTCAGGTTCCTCTGCTGGTAATAGAACTGGGGGTAAATCAGTAAGGCCATCTGCTTCAACCACTTCATCTACTATGGCTGCAACATCTCCATCAAGTGAAATTTGGTCCCATTTTGCTGAAGGACCCTCCTTGTATGTAGGATCTACACGAGAGCGAAGACGAAGTGAGCTATGAATCTACACTAAGTTCTCTGCTTTCTTTGACCCCAATCGGTTCGTCTTTAGTGAATGGATAAAACCATAAGTACTCCAATTTCTCTCACAAGATGAAGAGCTAGCTACTCGTGAGAGTAATCTTATTGCAAATGGTTACAATTCAGGTGTTTCACCTCCATGGTTCCACCACCACTCTATAGGGTCTTTCTCTGCTCACATATCATATAAAGCTTCCACAGAAAAAAAATCACCATGCCCACTTGAAAACTTATTCTATTGACTCCTCATAACTGATGCTTCCTCACCTCGGCCATATATCTTTTTTATTGCAGCCTAAAATCCTTTCATTACCTCTCTATCCTCATATGGGGCCCTCTTATTGGTCTCTTGTATATTACGCCATTTAGGATTTAAGGTATAGGCAGCACTATGAAGAGGTGTGTTAAGTTTGTTCCATCTTCCATGTAACTTTGCTTCTATCAAAGGATATAGTGAAGGATCTTTTGCATTGGTTATTTTCTTAATTCTTTCACACATGGAATCTATTTCTTCATAAATTCCCCCCAAACATGGTTTGTTTGAATCCACAAATTTGATCACCTCACATATGGGCTGAATAAATTCCACAACAAATTTAACATCAGCCCAAAAACGGTCATCAAGGATCATACCTCTCATGTCAACTGCATCATTTGATGTAGATTGCCTCTAAGCTACCCATGCATCACTAACTACCATGGAACACAAAGCACCTTTCACTTCACAAAGACAGTGAAGAAGAATAAAATAAGAAGCAAACCATGTATCAGTTGGTTTGAGAAGCTCCACCTTGGCAAATTTTCGATAAATAGCTTGAGTTCGGTGATGGTTACATATGAACATTTGAAATTTTTTGCCCTTTTCTATGAGAGGTAAAACCCACTCAAACTTGCCAATATCTTTGAGTGCATTATTCAACAAATGCACACAATATGGTGTCCAAAACATATGCTTGTATTTCTCTTGCACCAACATGCCTGTTGCTTTACAAACAGGGGCAGCATCTGTAACAATTTGGACTACATGTGATGCCCCTACCTCCTCAATGCCATCACATAGTTGTTTATAAAGAAAATTTGCATTTTTTTCTTGCCCAGAACAATCTATTGCCTTCAAAAAATAAGGCCCTTTGTTGCATGTTACCATGATATTAAGTAGTGGACGGTTTCTAGTATCTATCCACCCATGCATCACAATGTTGCATCATTATGTAGCCCACACTCTTTTCAATGGTGCAGTTTGTTGCTCTAATCGAATTTTTTTTTTATCAATTAAAGTAGTGTGAAGTTTTTCATACATAGATGGTTATACCCAACTGATGCATTAGTGATAGCTTGGACCATCTCTGTATAGAAACGTGAGCAAGCAAACATTAAACCGTATTCCATTTGCATAAAAGAAGCATACAATCATTGCACAAACCACTTCTCAACCTTGCACATCAAATGATCTGCCAATGGGGTTTGAACTACCAATGTGTGGTCTCTTATGACAACTCCCTGCTGCTACATCTCTTGAAGACACATCCACTTCTGCCTCTCTATTTTGATTTTGATTTTCAGCAATTGCCCCTATTGTTGAAGCGTGAGAACTCATATTAGAAACTTTTCCATCACTTTCTTGATCCCTCACAACCTCATATCGTTCCACCTCATTTGTACAAGGTTCAACACCTTTTCCAGGTATGTGAAGTAAATGAGCCCTCACCCTCGTGTAAGTACCTTGCCATGACATTGGACATAGTTTACATGAGATCTTGGTTGTTCAACCAGGACCTTTTGGCCACAAAACACGATCACAATACTTCCACATGGATACAAGCCTTGTTTTCCCCCACCCGACATTCTTGATTCAATTATTCAAATTCTACACAAAAAAAAAACAAAAGGACATTATGATTAGACTTTAGACATAGCAGCTATAGAAAGAAAAATTTAAAAATTAATGGCTCCAACATTTAATGGCTATAGCTAAAGCTTTGAAAAAGGATATAGAGAAAAAGATGAAACGGTTGTAGCTAAAGTTATGAAAAAGGAAACAGAGAAAAACATGTTGTTGAGGAAATTATGAAAACGAAACATGATTGCACACAACACGCTCAACAGAAAAATGAATCACATCCGTAAGGTAATATCAAATGATTGAAGGCCATAAAATGGTACATTCTTTTTGTGTAGGAGATAGATCACATCCATAGACACAAGAAATCAATGCAAAGTTGGAGAAATTTGCTTGGCAGATGAAGATGGTAGGGTATTGCACATTATTATAGTGCAAGCCTATTTTTCAGATTGTTTTATTTAGCATCACCAGTAATCTCCACAAGAGCATTGCCCCTGTTTAAAATCATGGTTGCTATTTTTCAGATTGTTCTATTTAGCATCACCAGTAATCTTCGCAAGAGCATTGCCCCTATTTAAAATCATGGTTTCACAATTTTAAACAGGGGCAATGCTCTTGTGGAGATTACTGGTGATGTTAAATAAAACAATCTGAAAAATAGTGTAATGTCCCCAAAATTTGGATGAAGTGACTTAATTATTTAATATGGCCTAAGTCTTAAAGTATATTTAAAAGGGGGATATTAAACAATTAATAAATCAAGTTTTAAAGTGACTTATGAAACATTTAAAATATTTGTAAAAAGTCACTTTATTATTGAAGGGAAAAATACAAAAGGAGGAAAAGGAGAGAACATTCGATACTTTTGAATGAACGTATTTTCTCAAGGACTTGGTCAAGCCTTGCTGATTAGGGTTTGGAGACCCTTGAACTACCAGTTTCAGATGTGGGACAATCATCCCTAGCTGGCCATAGTTGGAGATTTTTGAAAAATAAGAGAAGAATCAGTATATTCAGATTTTCGTGTTTCCATATATTGGTATTTTGCTGCTTCCTGAGAATGATTTGAAAAAGCATTCCAGGCAGATGGTGGGCGTTTCTTCTAAGAAACCCGAGGCACACTCATTGTATACATTCAGCACCATATTCAAGTCATAGACTGAGAAATTTATGCCAGATAAAAAACGTGATAGTTTGTGGGCAGGATGTGTGGATTTTTGTTCATTTCCTGAGTCGTGGGCAGTGATAAATGAGTTTAGAAATGGCGTTTTGATTCAAGAAGGCTGGACATATCCCTGGGAAGAAGATTGACATGTCATAGTGTTGGTAAAGGTTGTTGTGACCACATTCTGGGCGCCTCCTAAGTCACTGTGAACCCTTCCAGGTTGATTCAATTCATTCTCTAGTCATTAGTGGCTGCAACTCAGAACCAGGCGACTCAAGGAGTTTCGATTTTGCTTGTAAGAGAATTCACCTTGAATGCAAAGGTCTGCCACAACACCAACGAATAGGGAGCTCATTAAAACCAGGTTCTCTCATATCATTTGCATTGTTATTTCAGCTGTAGCATTATCGAATCTGTTTGTAAGGAATTTGCCACATGTTTCATGATAAATGCATATGCTAGTTTGAAAGCCAAGAGTCTTGGCAAACCATTGTACTCATCTTGCATCAAATGAAAAGGAGTTATAAGGTTGCACAATATATGTTTGACAAAATACCTTGGCTGTAGTATTCATATTCCATCACCAGTTTGCATGATAAAAATGTCAATCAGCTGAAGAAGTTTATTCCAGTCATTTATTTGCATAGAAAATACAAAAATACTTTGCATCTCATTCCTTCATCATTATTAGACATTATTGCATTGTTGAAAGCACTCAAAAACACCATTGGCAACATTCCAAACCAAGCTCAAACAATCAGAAAATTACAACAGCAGATTATCAGCATCTCTCAGTTTGCATACCAATTGTTTGACAAAATTTCTAAGAGCCAAAAATCAGAAAATTCAACTCAGATTTAGCAAGGGCTGTTACAAATAGGCTTGCACTATAATAATGTGCACCATGTGCGATTTCCAATAATAATCAAGGGACATTCACCAAGCACGGGAGTATGAACGATTAACCACTAACCAGACAAAAAAAGTAAAAACAAGCAAATAAATACTTAGTACTGACCAGTTCAAACTTCAAGCTTAGCCCTTTTGCTCTCTTCTCTAGTCGCGTGCTTAAACAATGAGGCGTTTGACTTCCAAAAACGCGTTTTTACAACTACCTTTGCATTGTTTTTAACGTTTGACCTTTTGACCGGTAGGAGACTTTGTGGGAGACGGCGGGATACGTCGGATTAAAATTTAGGAGACTTGGGAGACGACAAGAGACGTTTGAAAAGTTTCCTGGTAGAATGAGGCGTCTCTAGAGACTGGTATAGTGTTAGAGACGCGTCTTCGTCTTAGAGACACGTCTCAAGGGGTAGGAGACGCGTCTCCCAAATACTATGATTAAAATCTGCTCTATACAATTTCGTACAATTATGTACAAACTCTTTTAGTACTTTTTGTGTTATGGGCATTCCTTGATTGGTCACTATTGATAGCAACACCTAGATCTTCACACGTTCACCGATCTCGATGTGTAACCTCGACTCTAATACCATATATCATCGAATGATTACAAAGATATGCAATAATTAAACAAGGAGCAAAAGACTCCTTAAATAAGAGTTACAAAAGATTTATCTGCAAAGGATAATATTGACAACTAATAAATTAATAGGAAAAGAACTTAAGGAAAAGAATAAAAGAATATTCCTAAAATATATCCAAAAGGCTTAATTGACCATTATAAACTAAATATTACAATATTACTTTATATGATACCCCCCTGGGGTTTCGGATCTAATTTTTTGTTTGATTTGTTTTTTGATTTTTTTTGTGTTTTTGTCAGTTTTGATGCGAAATAAGAGATAAATGCTAAAATGCAAAATAACAAGAAATAATGCATAAAGGAAAGGAACCCAATTGATACTATTGCAATTTGAATGTTTCTAACACATACCCATATGCTGGAAATTACATCTATAGGTCTGATTTCTGATATCAGCAATTTGAAGGCATCAAACCCTAGGTGTCAATCTTGAATTGGTTTTTTTCTCACTTCAAAATTGTTGTTGATGTTATGGCAGAACTTGGATGCCTCATATTTGTCTGTAGGCAGTCCTTAAACCCTAGAGATTTGCTCCTAAAAATCCCACGTCCTCATATGCTATATGGCCTCCATACATGAGCCCCACACATGCCAACAAATAATGATGCTTTTTGTAATGTCCCTATTTTAGCCATACGCTTTTGTGTCTAATAGCCTATTTTCGGAAGCCCGTAGGATAGTCAGGGGCTGAAATTAGGGTTTCCACTTTCAAATGAGGTTTTGAGGGCCTACATGCGAGATTTTTTGATGCATGTCTGGTGGAGCTTTATGGGTTTTTGGAGAGCTTCGGGATGTGGTAACATGCATGACGAGATAATGACTTGCATTTTTGGTTGTTTCCTTGGCAGTTTTGGAGGCTTGCAAGTTGATGTTTTGCAGTTTGGACTTTGGATTCCTTCTCGGTTTTCAAAGAGCTTCACGATGGTGTAACATGCAACTGAATCAGAGAACTTTTTCGAACTTACTATTTTCAGGAAGTCACGACAGCTGCCTGGTTTGTGCTCAAAATGAGTTTGGAACTTACTATTTTTAGCAGTACACTATTTTTAGTAAGTGTTATTTTCGGCAGTGCTATTTATAGCACCAATTCAACAGTTCAGTGCAGTGGCTATGTCTAGCAGGTCAGTTTATTCAGTTTGGTCTCCAACATTCGAGGTGATTATTTTGGCAAGTTTGATATTTGGTGAAAATAACATTTTAAGTGAAATCATTTTGCTAAGGCTTGGGGATGAATATGGAGAATTATTTAAGTCATATTAAATATATTTTCACCTTAGCCTTGGACGCCTAAATGGAGAGATAAGTTGGGTTTATTAAAAAGCAATTTTTATAAAGGTTTCTCACTTAAGTAATTTTGGACGCCATATTTGGAGAAATATTTCCATATTCTAAAGTATTTTACTTAAGTGACTTGGGACGCCTAAAGTTATGTTTTATTTGCATTTTTATAAAGTAATTCTCCTACATGTGGGATGCCAAAATCAAAGAGATAAATGAAATTAAAAAAAATAAAATGCAAATCCAAGTTGGGCACCCAAAAGAGAGGGAAATGGAAATTTGAATTTGGAGACAGAAGGCTATAAATAAGAGTGTTGGGCTCTTTGTTTCTCATCCATGAAGAAATTATGACGAAATGTTGTCGAAATGGTGATTGTTTTGCTTCGAGGAATGCATACCTCCTAGCTTGGACTTGGTTTCTTGCTTGAAAGATAGCAACTAGCTAAGTTAGAGGTTGTCCTTTACACTGAAGAGCAAATTGAGCTTATTGTAATGGAGTCTATTGAAGTTTTCTGACATCTTTTGGTAAGTTTTGTCAGTTTACACGTTGCTGCTTTGGGTGTGGCTGAAGTAGGTTTTTACTCACAGCTCACTTGGCGATTTTTGTTTGGTTATGGGCAGTTGATATATCAGTTCCTTGGCCTTAGCCGCCCCTTTGTGCAAGTTTTTGGAATTTATTGTGGAGCCATTGATTTTATCTTGCAGGTTGCCCCTTTCCTAGGTCGCACTTTTGCCTAGGAAGTCTTGGAAAGCTTTAGAAAAATAAAAATCTTCAGTTTGCAGTTGTTTCTTAGTCCTAGCTTCATTGCCATCTCTCTAGAAGTCATATGCATTTCTTTTCATGTCGTTTGGAGTAGTTTTGAGTGAGTTATGAACATTTTAGAGAGTTTCTTAGTTGCTGGTCTGTAGTTCTCAGTTTGCTGGTCTAATATTTCAGTTTGTAGAGGTTGGAGTTTTTGAGGTGAGTTTTCATATCTAGTGAGTCTTTGAAGATTAGAGATCAAATAATAACATTTGCATCTTCTTGGACAGTTTAACTATTGGCTTCTTGCAAGACTCATTCTTATTGTAAAGTTGTTTCAGACTTCAATAGTATTTATCAACTCTTATTCTCATTTTGCAAATTTATTTTGTATTCCCACTCTTAGTGGAAGAGGCTGGCTTTGCCGCCTTGTTTACTTTGTTTGAGCATTATCATTCCCACCATTGGTAGAAGAGACAGCCTCACCGTCTTGCATTTTGTACTGGGGTCAGCTTGCCACCCTTCTTTACTTTCAGTATTCACATTGTTGATCAGCTGAGCCGTCCATTTACTTTTTGTATTTGCATACATATTGTTGATCGGCTATTCTGTCAAAACACTCTCGCTGAAATACGTGGTCGAGTTGCATAAACTTTACTTTCCAGCATTGTACTTCATTCAGTTTGTAGACTAACGATCCCCAACGCCATATGCTCACACCTTGCCCGACATTGGGATCCTGGTGTACATTCTTGGTGTAGGGTTACTTTTAGTAGTTGTTTTGATTATTGGCTAACGCAGACAGGTGCCATTGTTGAAGTGTTGCAAAAAATAAAAAAATTTATAAGGGGGTCATTACATTTTCTGATGCAAACAACCCCTTATGCCTTGATAGTTTGTACGGCCTGCTATGAGAGATATATCTGACCAGTACAGCCAGCTTGGAGTCTATTACAATGTGCAATGAATCAGCAATCTCCCACATGCCAATCAAGAAGTGGATCGACAATGAAATCTGTTGTTTATTCTAATCTGCAATAAGAAATTCTGAAAACTGATTTATTATTCCTCTAAATTCCTATGAAAGCTCTGATAATGATCTTTGTATGTGACCATTCGATCGAGAGTCCTTGGGTGATCTCTCACACCTGTAAACTTTGTCCTATTCGAGGGTTTTCATCCTCAAAATAGTTTGAAACTCCATGCCTGCAAACCCTATTGCTCAAATCTCTCCATTTTCAAATAATAATCTGAATGCATGAATAAACATTTGCTTTTGCCTTTTAACCTCCTCAAACCCTAACGACCAACTTTTGGCATTTTACTTTTAAATAAAATATAAAATATTCCTTCTCCAAATCCCAACGCCACTTTTTGCAATTGGCTTTTTATAATAATATTTACTTTTGAAACATAAGCCCTTTTTAATTAAATATTCATAAAGTAACTTTAAAATATATTACTTTAATAAAAAGTTACTTTATCCCCTTATAACACCAAATTATAAAGTACTTTATTAAAAGTTACTTTATAGCGTTAAATTATAAAGTCACTTTAATAATTAATATTAATAAAGTAATTTGATTTTAATAATTTAATTAAAATGCCAACTCTCAACAATAATCCAACAATAACCCCTAAGAGTATTCCCAACACAATATCCAACTACAGGTGTGGTAACCACTGAACCTAGTATAACTTACTATAAATAGTAAGTATGAATGATGTACTCCTAAACTACCTCATAAGGCCCACCAACTAATAAACTAGATCACTCAGCTATATATTTTCGCGAGATGACTCCTAAAAATTAGGGTTTTTGTGAAGAACCCAACTGGTTCCAACTCAACCTTTTGATGCTATACTGTCTTGTTTTGTGTTTTTCAGTGGTTTTGATGAATTTTAAGCAAACAATATAGAAGTGCGCCAAGCTTAAAATGAAGATAAAAACAGAATACAAGTAAATTAAGAGCAACTGCAATACTATTATGGATCTGGCAATTGATACAAGTAAATTGCATACAATAGAAGTACCTGAAAGTCCTCAAATTATTTAAATAAACAAGATCTATGCATGCCAGGCAAGAAATGATGAATCTGGTGAAAAACAACGCCCACCTCCAGATTTGGATTTCTTCCACGCAGAAATTGGATCAAAGGCCTTGAGAGATCAAAGCATCCAAGATGGAGACAAGACAAGGCCCAAAAGAAAGGCGTTTTAGCCTACTACTTCACATGCCTATGCCAGAAGCTACACGCCTCCCAAGAAAGAAGTACAACCACTAAAAGAAATGTACGGCCCTTTATTGATGTTGAAGAACTGGGGAAAGACGGCGTACCAGAAGAATAAGCCCTTTCCTTTATTGAAAGCTGATTATTACTGAACATGAAATCTCTAATGAAGCACAGATGGACTTTTGTATGAAGCCCTCTCAGAAGTAACAATTCAATTGGTATCTCACAGCCTCACAATCGCAGAACACTGAAGAAGTCTCATTCTCCAATGGTGAAAAATCGTTGTAACCCTTGTCTCAGGCAAATGCACAGAGAAGTCAAAAAGAAGCGATGTCAAATAATCATAGTTGAATGAGGTCGACTTGCCTTCCTTTCCTTATATCCCTAAATGGCACGATTCCCAAGAAGTCACGACTTTTGCCATTTAAATACATTTAAATGTATTTAAGTCACTTCAATAGTCTTTTAATTTCACTTTATCAATTGGGCGTACCTTTTATGACTTAAGTGATTTGATTTCACTTTATAATATTTAAGTGGCTTTTAATTATTATAAAGTCAAATTATAACTTTATAATATCTCCATAAGTCAATTAAATAACTCAACCACTAAAATATTAATATCTCCCTCAATTCTCAGTGTTTTGACGTGCCACCAGAAGCTGGCAAACACTGAACTGCAAAGGCCTGCACTGAGCCCAACACTGAACTGAAGGGGTGGAAATGACAATATACACCATCATCTGCCACTGAGATCCCCTATCCACACATGTTAGCCTATGAGGATCCAAATAATAGGCTAACCCATCTACTACTGACATTGACTAGAGTGGGGACATTACAGTTTTTGTGAGTCAACTGCTTGTTTCACCTCCAAACTTTATTAAGAGAAGCTTTGGGCATCCATTCTTCATTATTTTGCAGGTTAGCTTCAATGAGAAAACACAAAATTTTCTTCTCAATAGCATTTGGAGGATCAAATGAAGGGCATTTTCAGAGTTCTTCATAGATTTGAATACAAGTTGCACAAAAGAACACTTCTCCATAATCCATTTTTCCAGGGCATCATTTCTCAAACACAGATCATAATTTTCAACTTCCATCGATCTAGGTCTATCTCTTTTTCATTTCTCCAAGATTGGAAAAAATTTCATCAACTTCCAATTTTCTAGGGTTTCTTGCATGTTCAAGAAAAATCAATTTTTTAAGAAATCTAACAATCTAGGATTATTCAACAAGAAATTGGCCACAAAACCCAAACCTCAGATTTCTTTCAAAAAAATTCCCTCTACTACTTCTTCTCAAAAACTCTTATCTTTTTAAGGAAAAGCTCAGTTTTTCAAAAAATGGACGATCTGGGTCTCTTCAGCACACAAACACCTACAAAACCCATATCTCTGATTTTTCCCAAAAAATTTGCTTCGTAGCTTCTATTTTTGAGGGGTTCTCACATGTTGGTGAAAAAATCAAATCTTCAAAAAACGAACGATTTGGGTCTATTCAGAACAACATTCTCTACAAAACCTATATCTTAGATTTTTCTCCAAAAATATGCCTTTTTTCTAAAAAAGATTCAACGAAGCTATTTTTAGCTTTTGTGCATAACTTGTCCGAACATATCCATGTTCACAGTCAAACTTCACAGTTTCATCATGCAATACTCTTCCATTGAGAAAAATCAAGAAAAGCGTCAAAAGCATAAAATTGCAGAAGAAATAGAGGTCATCACTCTAGTTACAAAGCCGCCAAAGTTACCAATCAGTGAATTGTCAATTGAAGCGTATAGATATTTCCAAGAATAGAACTCAAGTGATGACAGTAGTTAACTTGAGGCCTTTTTTGAGTTTAACTGACCCTCTTCTTTCCATGCATGACTATTCTTTGGAGTTACCTATTGTATAGTTGGAGTTTTCTTTAGTTTTAGATCAGTTAACTAATGTTAGCATTCCAGTTAACTTTAAGTTATCTTTGTTTAAACATAGGAATATATCTTGCATGTTGGCAAGACTCATTGTTAACATAAGGAGATTTTAGGGTTCTCTACTTCTGTGTTTGTAATAAGAGCAGCCTCGTATTATTTTTTAACCATGCTTGTGATAACAAAACGCTGAGCCTAAGTGCTTGCTTCTTTGTTATTCAGTATATGTTCAATTTGTTCAATGTAATTTGGTTTGATCGTAAATTGTGTTACACCCAAAATGAAATTTTTGGCATTCTGCTTAAATTGAGCTAAACAATGTAAAAATGCCATCGAAAGTATGTTTTAGGTCAAAACAAACATGAAGTCTTTGTGGGTTTTTGTCAAGGAACCTATGGTTAAAATTCTGAAAATATGAAAATTAGGGTTTTACGCAATAGGACCTTCCCAGAAATGATTGAAAATAATTCTGATAGGGTTTATTGCCTTCACAATCACACTGATCAAGTGAGAATTATCAAAAGACATGTTTTACTCTGGTGGGTCTATTCCTGTTTTTCAGGAACAAAGTTAGGAGCTCCGCAGCCATCAATGGCAAATTGGCCAGTACTAGGTGCTGAAAGCTAAACCTCAAAAGCTCCAACAAAGAAGCTATGGCGGAAAAGGTCAAAAGGATGTTATAGCGAGGGAGTTTCTCAAAACGAAAAAGGCCAAAATTTGGCTAACTCTGGAAGGTGCATGTTTTGTTGCCAAGGCAAAACGTAGTCTAAAGAGGAAAAAGGCGCCCCTCTTGAAGAAAGGCGCCCTTGGATCTCAGAGGGCAAATGTAATCATTTGACATCTTCAAATCAGTCATCCTCTTCACTTTCGTGCTGGCTCGACAACGAAACAATCAGCAAAATCATCTGATTCAGGGATTGTTGACCAACCGTCAGCAAAGTATAGAGGATTCATCAACAACGAAGATGCCAAATCAGAGAGCTTCATGGTAAAAGCGCCCTTGCTAGCCAGGGGCGCCCCCCAGTTATAGACACTAGATGAATCCATCTGCTATAACTCTATACATGTTATCTTTCCAGCTTCCTCCCAGTTATGTGATCAATCTGATAGCAGGTCCACAAGACACGCCAAACGATCACGAGTTGAGATCAAGCAGAAAAAGCCAAAATTGAAGAACTAGAAAGACGAGCCAGAAAATGGCTAAGGCATGACTAAAAGCGCCCCTCTTGAGGAAAGGCGCCCTTTCTTGAGGGTGTCCAGATTCAGTCAGAATCTTCACTGCCTCCCAGGATGACCTTCTCAGCTATGACCTGTCTCGTCAGTGGAACTATCAGCAAGAACTTCTGACAAATCAAACAGCTGATGAAGGAGATCAAAGACTGGTAGTCCACAGCCAAGATAAAACCAAGCAAAAGCTAAAAGTGCCCCTGTTGGCCAAGGGCGCCCTTTAGTTTGAAGAACCTAAACTTGCCTTCTTCAACTGGAAAGTCAGTCATCCTGAATAGGACTAAGGCGGCTACCTGATGCATCGTCAAGTAGAGTCATCCGATTCATCTAGCATCGAGAACGTCAGATCAAAGCAAAGAGAGTCTAAGAAGGTCAAAACGAAGAACAGTCAATGAAAATTGACTAAGGCATTGTCAAAAGCGCCCCTCTCAAGGAAAGGCGCCTTTCTTTCTAGAGGCCTACACTCAATTTTTTGAGTTAATCCCTCCCAGGCACATCTTGTCAAGCTAATCCCACCTCAACAACAGAACTGCAAGCCACTGCCAGCCATCAACTGAGTAACCTGAATCAAAGATCAAACAGAGCCACTTCGGCTTGCAAAATGGACAAAAAAGACCAACTTCAAGGATGGACGCTTAAAAGAAGTCAAAGCAAAAATGTTGACTTGAGTTAGCAAATTTAGAGCCAAAAAGAGGCCAAACACTCCACAATCAGTGGAAATCACCTTTTGGAACTCCAAATCAGACCTAAATCATGAGTTGTCTTCCATACTTGGTGGATCTCAACCCTAATCACCATATATTCTTGCTAGGTGTCCAATTCTTCATTATTCTTTTGCAGGTTGAAGGATAAAAAGCAAATAGCTCCCAAGAACACATTTTCAAGATTTGGCAGAGGTTTTGGACGGATCTTCAATATTTCTGAAGATCAACGACAATAAAAGTATTCTTCCCCGAGGATTGTTTCCAGAAGCAGATTATAGCAAAGTGGCAGTTTATAACTTCCAATCCACCTTTTGTCTACTTCCTCTATTTTTGTCTATATTTCTTTGCATGTCACAGGAAACGGCAGATTACCTCAGATCTGATCAACTGGGTATGATCAGCACATTTTTTCAGCAAAACCCATCTCAGATTTGCCAGAATCAGCAAAGTTGTTGCCCCTATTTTTAGGGATCTTTCCGAAAAAGTCTCCAAATCAAAAATCCAAGGAACTAGGTCTGTTCAACTTCCAAGCACGAACAAAACCCACATGCCAAATTTTCCCCGGAAAAATACTTCTCGACAGGCGCTATATTTAAGGGTTTCGAAAAAGTGTCAGAATAGGGTCAAGTGCCCAGTCAAATTTTAAGTCTTACAAAATGCAGTACTCCTAGGTACAATACAAGACCAAGACGGTCTTGTACCATGATTATCTGAAAACAACTGACACAAACTTATGGCAGAAAAATCCAAAAGTCAATTATGAGGACTTGGAGGGCATGAACCAAATTAAATTGTTGAACATTGAAGAGTCTGGTTTATTCCAAGCTGCATCCATTCCAATCACTTTACAGAGCATTGAGCTTGTAACTGCTTGCACAAAGCATTACAAGCCTACTACAAGACATATCCTGCCAGTGGACGGAAAGGTGATTTGCAGCTTAAAGCCGAAGGACATAGAGATGTGTTTTGCAATTCCACCATGCCATACCAGGAAGGTCGTCTCTATGACCGAATGCGAGAAGGCATTCAAGGCTTCAAGGGATGAGTGTTCACTTATAATGGTTGAACATTGGTTAAAAACGAAGAGAACCGGCTTGCCCAAATTGGTTGGGCGAGGAGAATTCAAAGATGAGTATGGACTATGGAGTGTTAATCACTCTACTCAGCAGAGTCACTGGACAAGAAGAGGCAAAATCTTTCTTGACATGGATGTTCTATATTATTAGCAAAATAATCAGCAGGAAAGAACATTACGATTGGGCCTCTCTGATCAGTGACATGCTCCACCAACAATTTACCAAGTTTCTAGAAGAGCACTGTTTCCACATGTGTTCCTACCTGGTATACCTGATAGCCTTCCAAGGCGATTTCAGAACACTAAACACTGTGGGAACCCTGGGTGTGCAAAAGGTCCAAGAATACTTTCCTCACCTTGAGTTCACTCTAGCGGAAAGGCACTTCAAGAAGATAAACGACCTTTTACTATGCACACCGTGCGTGAGCTAGACCATGAGATGCACGTCCGTATTTCACAAGCAACTAAGGCAGCAATGGTGGACTGGGCGGATTGGTTCATCCAATTCCCCACTTTCACCTACATACGCGTGTATGGCTACAATGGCCACCCCTCCATGATGCCACGCTACCCCTCAGATAGGGTAGTGTTCACGGAATTCCTAAGGGAGTTGTTCGAGGTTCACTCTTACCTTCACGTAAAGAAGTCTACTGCAAAATTTCCTTTTCGGATGGGATTCTACATATGCACGACTGCGACCAATGCTAGGTTGATAAGCCAGGAAATAGTGAGATTTAATCTCAAGTACCTCATTGACAAGAGGTCATCATATGATCTCAGAGGAATCTTCGCAGCACATCTCGAACAAAGATCATCACATGAACCTTTCATGGAGGATTTTTGGGTCAACTGCGAGGATGAGTTCGAAGTAAGAAGAAGGAACTACAGCAGATTCAAGCTCTCACAAATTGCAGAATTCATGTCAGAGGACATTGAGGGCTTATCTGATGACGAAGAAGAGGTCATTATTTCTTCCTTCTTCACGGGTCAAGTAGATGCACAACCACTCGGCAAAGTAGACTGGTACCCGAAAGAGAGTACGTCTATCGAGGAAAGAACTGGTAGAGTAGTTCGACACAGTCAACTCTACCTTGACAGTAAAAGGACAAGGAAGGTAGTATTTCCCCGATCAGAGCTGCCAACAATTCAGTTTACACTACCTTCCTCATCTAGGAAGAAACCCAGACAGAAGAAGATGAGCATTCTTCCAAAAGGAATGTGAATGTCAGGGAGCACATGGGGAAGAAGAGGAATTGCTAGCACAAGCCAGCAAGAGGTACAAGTGGAGACAGCCACCAATTTACCTGAAACAGTTGAGAATGTTGCAACTACACCAGAGCCAGTGATTGAAATAATCGCTGCAGAGATGGAATCCATTGTAGAAGAAGTTGCAGCAAAAGTGGTGCTTGTAGTGGTGCTTGTAATAGAAACAGAGCCACCGGCTTCACCACCATCACAGAGGTCGCAAAGTCCCATTGATTTGGAGTCACCACCACGAGGCATTGCCATGGCACAGTCTCGTTTTCCAGCATTCAGGGGGCCTGTGTTCCTCCTCCTAGCGATGCTAGCCGAGATTCTATCTGGCTAGAAAACTCGCTTGGAAGGAAAAGGGGCAGACCTTCTTATCAGCTTGACTTCTCTGAATTCCACCATGTCCCACAAGACATGCCAGCAAAGAAGTTGAAGAAGCGGACACATGTAGAGAGGAATGCAGAGAACGAGGTTGTCATAGTGACTGCTACCCCGCCTCAAGATAAAAACATACATAATGTGAGGGTTGAGGATTTCACGCTTTCAAAGGTGAACCTTGGAAAGACCACTCGACAGGTGGAGGCAAACCTTCTCGGAATCGCCTCAGTGAGCGTCAAGGAAAGAATGACCAAGGATGGACAAGACGAAGCAGCCTTGAAGGCTGAAAACCGTCAGCTAAGATTGTACATCTCTAACTTGATACATGACACTCCCAACTCCTCGGCCTTGCCTCAAGGACTATTGGATCTCCCAGCTGAAAGAAACCATCATCAGTTGATCACATATGGCAAACACTTGAGACGTCAAGTGGATGATTTTGTCGTCAGAGGATGGTGTGTATTAGCAGAATCATATCAGCTGAGAGATAGAGTGCATGGTCTTCGATCAGAAATCCAACAGTCGGATTTGAAGGCAGCTCAAGAGAGGCCAAAAGAGGAAGCGACAGTTGCTGATCTACAACATGCATACCAATCAGTTACAACCACTAAGAACAAACACCATCTCTTTGATTGGAAAGAACAATTGGCATACAAGGTGAGAGCCTACGATGCCAATTCAGTGGAGTTGATTGACTATAGACGCTTTGTCACTAATATTATCAACTTCCCAAGAACATTGGTAATATCCTTCCCTGAGTTAGAATATCAGCGGGAAGGAGGGGAATATGTTGAGCTTGAAACGGTACAGACATGGTTTCAAGACATCATCCGTGCTTCTTTCCTTCAAGACCCCAATGGCTGCAAATTAGCCAAAATTGCAGCCATGTCTATCCAATTAGCTGAAGCAGCTGCCCAATGCATAAACTATCAGCAGCAGCTTGTGACAGGTGAAGAAATGCTTAGACGCCACATAGTCATCTTAAAAAGCATTAATTGTCTGAAAGCCGAAGAGGTCAACGACTGGATAGAGACTTTGTTGACCAGTGGTAAAGAGGTGTAAAGCACCAAGGAAGGACGTCCTACCCTCCAAATAGCAATAAATACGACTGAAGTCAACTCGATGCCCCTTTCCAAGTTGACTTACGATCTCCACAAATCATGCATGTCAAATCCCATTGATCTAGGATGTCTAATTGACTCCCTCGATTTGTGGATCTCAGATCTCCTTTAAAGGTGGATGTCTATTTGGAGACACATTTGTAATTATAAGTTCACTTTTAGTTAGGTGTCAGTCAACTGAGGTAGACTCCCAGTTTGAGTTTTGTTTAGTTTCAGTTAACTGAAGTACATTTCTAGTTAACTATTTGCTCACCTACTTTTAGACATAGGAATAAATCTTGTTGATTGGCAAGAACTAATTGTTAACTCAAGGAGATTTGAGGGTTGCCTACTCCTTTGAGTTTCTATAAATAAGAGCTTTGGGCTCATTATTTGTTTAACCTTTATTTGCTAAGCAAAATTGTTGCACCATTGTTGCCAGAGTTAGCTTGTTTATATCTGTTCACTCTTGGATGAGAGTTCGTTGGTTGATCGTAATTGTGCATGATTTCCTACCTTTGTTGTCCCGACCTTTGTAATTCTTTGGAGAAAGCTTGAAGAAATAAATCAAATGGCGCATGCTTGCTTGATCTAAATAATTGAGTCTATTCAAAGTCTTGTTCTAAATAGTGCATTGTTTCAATCTCCTACTTGGACAGGTGTCGTCACCTCCTTGGATATTTTGTTATCAATCATTATCGTATGATGTTGTTTAATGATTTGTCTTGCAGCCTACACTTTGGACAGGTGTCGTCACCTCCTCGGGAATCTTGTTAGACAGGCCATCGTTCCCTGTTGTTTCAAGTGAGTTGTTTCCAAGCCTATACCTCAGACAGGGGTTCCTACTCCTTGGCAAGTCTCAGATCCAGTTTACCGTAACGAGTGTTTACTTGTATCAAGCCTTATCTTGGTATATATCCGAGAGTTCAGAGCCTCAGCCATATTCCATTGAGACGGAAGGTTCAAGTAATCCACCCCATCTATTTCGCTCCTACGCCCTCATGCTCTATTTATCTTGGGGAGGTAGGATAGTCTAGAAGCTAGTTAGTCGTAGTTAAGATCTGCGGAAACCAGAGAAAATTTTAGCTACGGCGCATTGTGTTTATGCACCCTTGTGTCCTGCCGCTGAGTAAAAAAGATAGGAACCTTAATACGCCCTTTTTACATTAGAAAATCAGCAAAGAGAGATCTTCCTCTCTATAATCCGAAGAGCATGTACTAACATACTTGCAATAGTTGTCTGTTTCCAATAAGCACTCCAGAGGTGCTAACTGAAACGCCAACAAATTGTATGCTTGTCTTCTTGCTACAATCTACTATCCCAAACATGCAATTGTAGTTGGAAAGCTTTGAGGAAATAAATCTTACCCCTACCTTGCTTTGATACAAAGTCTCAAAATCTTTCGGTGTTATTGTTTTATGTTTAACTTGTATAATCTTTATTTCAGCCTACACCTTAAAAGTACAATGAGTCTTTGAGGGTATTTTGAAAGCGAGTTTATTGTTTCATGTTTTTCTTTTATAATCTTTATTTCAACTTCCATCCGAAAGTACAATGAGTCTTCGGGTGTGTTTTGGAAATAAGTTTGTTTAAGCTTCGTGTTAATCAACCATTCCCTATTTACTTCTAAATTCTCTTGCTTTGAATTTACTCGAGATGATAGAAGCACCATTAGTTTAGGCCTAGTTGTAGTTGAAGTTACGAAACCAAAGAAAACCTCAACTACGACACAAAGAGTTTTATAACCTTGTGCTCTTAGCTGAGATAAAAAGATAGGAAATTAGTTTAATATTCTTTTTACGCATAATCAGCAAAAAAGGGAGCTTCCCCTCCTAATTTGAAGAGCAGTCTAACTGTGCATAGTTGTCCATTTCCAATCCGCACTCCAAAGGTGCGAATTGAAATGCCAACAATGTACAAATTGAAAGGCACACAATCTATTGAGAGGGGGGGGGGAGGTGAATTAGTAGATCTACTTGATTTAAAATTCTCAACTTCAACACTATTTACTGGATCATGCAACTTGAACTTTTGTTACTTTTATATAGATTTTCAACATGAAGAGCACTTGACCATAGAAACAAACACAACACAAGATAACACCAGATATACATGGAAACCCAAGATGGGAAAAACCACGGTGAGAATAGCTGCTAGATCTATTGTTCACATCTAGCCTCACAATGCAAAAATATAATGAGTGAGATTACAACATGAAGTAGGCACCAACCTATCGAAGACACCAATCCCCAATTGAAACTATAGGCACCAACCTGCTGGAGACAACAATCCCCATCGGAAAGCAACACCAATCCCTACCGAAACAAAACAAGTAGAACACCAGTCCTACCAAATTACAGAAATAATGGTGGATTTGAAATTTAACTCTGATATGTACCAGAGTCACAGCTGACACACTTCCACATTGAGAATGATCTTCTAATACTAGCACTCCCTCTTTTCTTCACAGTTCTATACTCAAAATTGCCTTGCTTGATCACTACCAATACAATTGATACAACTCACACACACTCTCATATGTACAATGCATTTGAACATTTAAAATATATACATGACATTACATTGACACTCTTCTATGTCAGATAGGGATCCGCACAAAACCAGGACGACAAAAGATGGACCTAAATTCAAATTACATGAAACGTGTAATACAACGGTCCAAACACAAATTTCTTGCCGCCAAGAGAACTTGATGTCGTGCGCCACCATAGGGACCTTAATCAGGTCCTATCCTCACTCCACACACAAGATTTGAATTCTGCATGCTACTAGTTGTTGCCGCACATGCCTTGAACTTCAAACAGGAATAGAGAACCTTCTGACACTCCAAGCTTCTTGCACGCTGAACATATCCTGCGGAAACTCAGGAAAGTGATAAAACAAGTGTAAGCATACTCTCCTTCCAAACCGCAAAGCAAACATGCATTTTTTAAAGAAATGCCAACCATATTTAGAAATCTCTCTGCCCAAAAGATATCGCTGACTACATACCCAACATGGTATAATAAATATATCAACTATCTAAGGGCAATCACGTCTCAACAAAACTTAATGTATGTTACTTGATATAAGATATGATTGAAGACAATCTACACACTAATAACCAACATGCTTCTGGAACATAGCACTTTAAGTCAAGGGAACATAATGATAATTCAAGTATGATACTTCTAGTACTCCTACAACTCTTTCATCTTTGACAGCCCTAAAACCCTTTGATAACAACTGTCAGCAATCTCTGACAACCTTTTGACATCAATGACAACCTATGTTCAACACAAACATCTCCATGGATTTTATGAAGGGATTGACTAAATTACGGGTCAAATTAGTCATTTTTGTGGTGGTTGATCATCTCTTTAAGTATGATCAGTCTATTCATTGGCCCAATCCATATAAAGCCTCTATCACTACACAAGCCTTCATTGACCAAACCTTCTACCTCCATGGTATACCCATTTCCACTATCTATGACAATGATCCCACCTTCACCAATCACTTCTAGCAAGATTTGATTAAGTTAAAAGGAACACAATTGAAAATGAGCTCAACATATCACCCAAAAACTAATGGTCAAACTAAAATAATAAATAAATGCATGGAAACCTATTTACATTGCTTTGCTTCAGCAAACTTATTAAGCTAATTGGTTACCTCTTGCGGAATGGTAGTGTTGACGTGTGTTTTAAGACAACACCAACACAGAATAAAATGTCCAACGGTCACTCTATTCTCTCTTGATCAAAGTATTCCGCATGCTAAGATTGCGTGAAAGTTCATGCGTTCAACTCCAAGGTTCCTTTTATTGCGAATAGACTCAGTTGGTTGATGTGAATATGCTGGGTATTCCAAGGGGGACTTACGTAATTGTTCAATTTCGTTAAGCAGATGAAAGATTTGACTGTGATGCTCTGATTTCTAAACTAACCGCGAAATGCTGAATTTAAAAGGATAAGGGGTATGGATTCTGCAATCTATTTCTAAAGGGTGGAATGCGAGGACTGACTTCAACAATCTTCAAACCAGACTTTGTTTCGCCTCCCCTTCAGACAACTCTGACAAAGTTGGTGCAATCTTCAAAGGATGAGTAAGATATTCAAATTATGATTCAGCATGCACACCCGATCATAACGATGCAAGTAAACACACGAATCACAACCGAAGTTAGGTACCGATATTCCAGTTGACCACGCAGGGCGGACTTACCATCAGCAAGCCCGCTAGTGGTATGGATGAAGGAAGATTTGTCCAAACCAAACGCCACACTCCACAATTAACAACTACTTGCATAAAACAAAGTCTACTTTACTCTAATCTACTTGAATCAGAAAGACGAAAAAGTCTTGTCAATTGCTCACAACGAAAGAAAGAATCATCAATCAATGAAAATCTTTATATCATGAGAGTCTTACACAACAACCTTTTACAAAAACCTTCAAAGGGAAAGCTTTTCTTTCCTTTTCAAACTAAGCTAACTCCTAGCTCTACTCTCTAACTTCTATCTCCAATTCTGTCTAACTCTGATCTATCTCTATTCTATCTCTGATATATCTTACAAATGCGAGGGGATACCCCTTTTATATCAAGCCCAGTCCAGTGGACGGCTTAGATTCAAATACAATGGAAGGCTCAAATTGAGCCACCTAAGCCCCGATTAGGGTTCTAGCCCTAAAAACCGCCACTGAGAGTAGTGGGGCAATGAATGCGTTGGAGATTTTCCACTCCTCTGCAGAACCACTATTTGCAATTAATGCACATCGTCCCCTTCCAGAAGATCATCATCCAAAAGGGCATTTCCTTTCTCCTTTTCGCTGGCTGCAAACCTGACGAATCTGGCCAATACTGTCTCAACTTCCTGATCCGAAACGGGAGGAATGTGATCCAACTGAAACTCTAACACTGTAACTGTTTGCCCATGTCGGGCACAAGATTTCTTCCAGGCAACAAGGGCGTCCTGGGTGTTCTGAATAATACTGGAGAACGTAGAAGTGTTCTCAAAATCATCCTAGGTGAAGGTCTTCACCTCATAAAAAAATGGTGTCAATCTGTTCCTCAAACCATCTGCAGTCACCTCTTCAGAAGTCAGCCTCCTGTTGACGTGCCTTTTGTGACAGCGCCAGCACAGAATAAAGTTGCCCCAACGGTCACTCTATTCTCTCTTGATCAAAGTGTCCCACATGCTAAGATTGCTTGAAAGTTCATGTGTTCGACTCCAAGGTTCCTTTTATCGCGAATAGACTCAGTTGGTTGATGTGTTTTGCTGGTTATTTCAAAGGGACTTACGTAGTTGTTCGATTCTGTGAAGCAATTAGGACATGAATGATTTGGCAATATTGTTCTGGTATCTAGACTGACTCGGAAAATGCAGAATTTAAAGGGGATAGGGATAGGGATTCTACAAGTCTACTTCTAAAGGGTGGAGGACGAGGATCGACTTAAACAATCTTCAAACCAAACTTTGCTTTGTCTCCTTTCGAACAACTCCGACAAAGTTGGTGCAATCTTCAAAGGATGAGAAAATGTTCAAACTATGACACAACACGTTCATACCGTCAACACGACGCATACAAACATATGAACCATAATCGAAGTTAAGTGCTGATACTCCAGTTGACCACGCAAGGCGAACTTACCATCAGCAAGTCCGCTAGTGGTATGGACGAGAAGACTTGCTCAAATCACAACGCCACACTCCACAGCTAACAACTACTTGCATGAAATAAAATTTACTTTACTCTATCTACCTTGAATTGGAAAGACGAACAAGCCTTGCTAGCTACTCACAATAGAAGATAGAACCACCAAACAATGATAAATCTTTATATTATGAGAGTGTTCACAACAACTTCTTACAAAGTCCTCAATGGGAAAACTTCCTTTCCTCCTCAATCTAAACTAACTTCTAAGCTCTACTCTCTAACTTCTATCTCCAATACTCTCTAGCTCTGATCTATCTCTGATTCTAATTCTAATTGTTTACAAATGAGGGGGGATGCCCCTTTTATAACAAGTCCAATTCAGTGGACGGTTCAGATCAAATTACAATGAAGGGCTCAGATCGAGCCACCTATGCCCTGATTAGGGTTTCTGCCCTAAAAACCGCCACAGAGAGGAGTGGGCAATGAATGCACAGAATATTCTCCACTCCCCTGCAGGAATCATAATGAGCAATTAATGCCCACTACCATCATCAAGAAGATCCTCATCAAGCAGCGCGTTCCCACTGGCCTTCTCCCGGATAGCAAACTCGATCAACCGGGCCAATACTGCTTCAACCTCCTGTGTAGAGATCGGTGGAATATGGTTGAGCTGGAACTCCAAGACTGCTACCGTCTGTCCGTATCTGATGCAAGATTTCTTCCATGTCACCAAGGCGTCCTGGGTATGCTGAATTATACTAGAGAACGTGGAGACATTCTCAAAGTCATCCAGGACAAGTGACCTCGCAGCTGAGAAGAATGGAGGCAGTCTACTTTTCAAACCATCAGCAGTTATCTCCTCTGGGACCAACTTTCTAGCAAATATGGCTTCTAATGTATTGAGGACTCCCCCCAAGATGTTGCCCATTGCCTTCTTCACTTTAGCTGAATCTGCCCTTGCTGCGTCGTGAAATCCACGGCCTGTGACCACCGAGGAGTACCAACTGGTGAAATCGTACCTATCACCTCTCTGAATTACACCTCCATCCACTAAGGTTTCTAGAGGTACATGCATCAAAGCCCCCAAACGAAGTACAGTCTTCGTTTGATAGATGCGAGTATCACCCCAGGCCTGATCTACTATATCCATTCGTGCCAAAATATTTGAGGCCTGTCGATAAGCATCGGCAAGGTCCTCCATGAATTTTCCTGTCTCAGTATGAACACGGCTAACCCACTTGTCTGCCTCCGTTTCCATTTTCTTTAAATCCTCTAAGGCAACAATTGACTCATTCGGAAGCTCCGATGGACGTTCTACTGCTGGGTCTGCTGGTTCACCTGGACGTGCTAGATTCTGCATATATCCTATCAAGGTTTTGTGCTCCTTCTTCAATTTCTTATACTTCCCCTCCGTGCGGAGCAACTGATCCTTCAATGCCTGATAGGAGTTATCGAACTCCTCGATAACTTGGGCTCCCGTAGGACGACCCAACTCTACTGTGGTGATCACATAATTTTCAGGCCTCTCCTCGGTTCGATCACAATCTTCCCTCGGAATAGCCACCTGAAGCGTGCGGGAGCCTGACTCGTCGGTCGAGATCTTTGAAAACTTTCGGGCCCTTTTCTTCTCTGGTGGCGCACTGATCCTCCTGAGGAACTCTTCCATCTCAATGGCCGGATCCGTGTCATCCTCGGGTTCTCTCCTCATTCTGTCGGAAAGCCAATCAGGCACTGTCTGCTGTGGATTACAAATGACAAGGGGCTGTTCTTCTGTTGCCTCCATCTCGTGCACTTCCTCTCTTCTTGCACTGGTCTGCTCAGGCTCATCCTCCTCTATAAGCTGGGTATCTCCCGACCCTTGGGTCCCTTGTTCTGTGTTTTCCTCTTCTTCCAAAGCCGTGTCCAACATCTGCTGAAAATGGGTGTCGGCCATTGTTTCCTCTTCCTCCTCCTGTTGGCCGCCCCTGGATAGACTGACACTAGCTGATTCCCGGGCGTTGGGCTGATCTCCCTCCTCAAGTCCCCGCTCTTCCTCTAATCCTGCCCTCTGATCGGCAAATAATGAAACCACTCTTAAACTCGAAGATTGAGTTTGTGAGTGCACGGGTGATGCTTGTTCTATCCTCAACGGTATCGGCTGGGTTGGCACTTCCACTTGTGCCCTCGATGTCTGAGCAATTTGTTTCCCTCTTTTTACCGATAACGGCCTTGGGTCACCCATCAAGCTGTAAGTAAGGGCGATCGACTTGCTCTTAAGTCTGCATACATGTCTGTCGACCCAAGTCCTGGTAAAAGTCATCACCGGGATAGAAAGAGTGTCCAAGTCCATGATCTCTGGCTCGGACCAATCAGGTGGTGGGACAGGAGTATCCCTAACTGACCCATAGTCGGGTTGCATGACGTTGACATCCTCCTCCACCTGGTCGGGAACTGGAATAATCTCACATTCTCTAATCAACTTGAGAGGAAGTCTGGAAAACATCCTTCTTCTTATCTCAGCCTCATCCACTGCATTTGCCCAGAAGTCCTCCAGATGAGCTCTGTGCCGGTATTCAACGTTCTGTACCATCCGGATGTTCCCGTAAGGATCGAAATCCTGCCTGCCTGTGTGATATGACAAATGATAAGATTGCAGCTCGTCCTCTGCCTCTCGGGCTGCCTGCAAAGAGGGACACACCTCAATGGAATTTCCCATGGTGATAGGGAAATCAAGCCCACCCTTCTTTTTCCTTTTCTGAATCTTATCGTAGGCAATCAATTGCCTAGATATCTCAAGCATTACTATGTGATCAGTGGGGTATCGCGGTAACCGATACGGATACGAAGTGAACCCCTGCAGCCTAATATATGTGAATTTCGGGAATTGGATGAGCCAATACCCATATTCCTCAATCAATGTCTGTGCTTCTTTAGATATTCTCTGCTGCGTCCTTTGCTGAAGCGTCCTCGCAATGTGCATTGTGAATGCATCATTTGCCCGTTTATAGTTGGCAATGTTAACCAAATGTAGCTGTGTGCAGGCTTCATGAATTTTGAATTGACCAGGGGCACAGCCGATTGGCTCTTTGTACGAAATCCCTCTGTACTTAGTCATTCTGGCCAACATGTAAATTACATATGAGCTCATGTAGAAAGTCTTCGTCACCTTCAAGCTCCTGAATTGCTCATCGATGTGGTTGCTAATCATCCTAGCCCAATCGACACACTCTTTTCCTTCCAAGATGATCTCGATGAAGTAGAACATCCAAGGCTCGAAAATGTAAGCCTGTGCACTCCCATTCACCCGGCTCAGCATCATTATCAAATCACAGTATTCTTGTTTCACGTCCTCGGCAATTATCTGCTTTGGGAGCTTAGTGCGGGGTGGCCTCGGCTTCTGCATCCAAACTCTGTTGATGACTGCAGTGACTCTTTCGAAAGAGGAAGAGTACATCTTATCTGCCCTCTTATTTGTCCTGTATAACATCTCCTCAGCAGTCGGAATCCCAAATGCCTCTCCGATGGCATCCGGTGTGAAGTTGGCGAGCAGTTTACCATCCGGAGAGACAATCGTCCTACGTTCTGGCTTGTAGTGATTGGCGCACTCCATAATTAGCTCCGGACACTGAATTGCTGGCGGAAAACTAGCAGCTGCGTAGATTCCACTCTTCATTATATTATGTGCCGTGACTGATGGTTGATGGCCCCCTAGCCCGAACATCCTCGATTTGAGTGCATTTAGATTAAATGAACCAAGGTTGGTGTCATTCAATCCTGCCAACTTTGAAACTATTGCTGACTTTGGGAGAAATGGCTTAGCGAGCCTTTTAATCATTGCCTGCCGAGATGAGCCAGCCTTGCCTGCCTCAGTGTTTGCAGCTCTACCTGCGGCTCTGCTTGTTCCTGCAACATCCTTTGCTCCGACCATCTGCAAAATAAAATAGAATATCAATAAGCTAGGCTGCAGATTTTTAAATAAAATGAAGTAACCTCTGAGACGGCTGCGAATACGGAGTTAGCTTTGAAAATAAAATTTCTCAGCATAAATTTCTAACTCCAAACCTCGTACTGTATAAAAATCTCTGAGTTTAGAGACAACTCTCAGCAACTGCACTTCTGACTGGTGAAGAAAAAACGCAGCAAGCTAATAACTTTCAGCAATGTAGCTAATTTCTCCAGCACAAAGTGTTCGAACCTTGACTTCACTTTGTCAACTTCAGCAGTTAGAGGAATAAAGAGTTGCCAGCAATATGAAATTTCAACCTCTTCAACTTCTCAACGTTTAAACTTCGCAGCAACTCCACTTTCAGCTCTTTGAGAATTAAATTCTCCAGCAACTCCGGAAAATAACTTCAACCTTCAACTTCGAAGTCGCAGCAACACACTTTCAGCTCTTTGAGAATTAAATTCTCCAGCAACTTCGGAAAATAACTTCAACCTTCAACTTCGAAGTCGCAGCAACACACTTTCAGCTTTTTGAGAATTAAGAGTCTCGGCAAATGAAATTTTCTCCAGCACTTCGTACTTTCAGCAACTCAACACTCCGAAATAAAATAAACTCTCACCGAATTTCTCTCCTCAACCACTTGGAAAATATTTCAATCTCTCCAGAACTTCTTCAGCAACTTCAACTTCGAAATAATGTGAGGAGAAATGAGAGAAGAGATTGTTTAAATAACTCTTCTCGGAGAATCCTGCTAAGTAGTGCTGGGGCTATTTTTAGCACCTTCATCAATTTCCCACTATCTTCGTTCCGAATCTTCTAATTCAAGCGCAGTAGTGGGCTAGTCGTCAGCCGGTTATTATGGCAGTCGCCATTAATAATGATTCCTTCTTCTTCAAATTTCGAATTTTCCTCTTAGTCTGCCAGTTACCTCTTGGCGATTTAAACAACTTGCGAGAAAAACAATCACTTGACTTGATTTAAAATTCCATTTTAAAATCTCGCAGTGTTTAAATAAATTCAACTTGAAAAAATTCGTGGGAGTAGCAAATTTATTTCCAACTTTTTAAAATGTCTGTCATTTAAATCCTCGATTTCATAAAATTTGCCTTAGACATTTTAAATTCTCTCATTAAAACATTCAACTCCGGGCGATTAAAAAATTGTTTGCGTGCTCAAAATAATTCGTCCTTTGAGATTTAACTTCTGTCAGGAAAATAATCTAGGCAAAACGAATTTCTTCTGAAAATATTAAAATTTCCCTTAGGAAATTAATTTTCAAACTCTGCTAACTCATGGGTGCATTTTAAGCGGGTTCATTTGATTTTCACTTGACCCATGGAAAATATTCGTCGATATCAAATTTTCCCCTTGAAAAAAGATTCGTTAACTTTCAACTGCCTTTGGAAAATTTTAAAACTCATCAAATCATCCTTCCTTGCCAAGGGCGTATTTTTCCCTAGTGAAGTGTTATCACTTAGAAAAAATTTTCTAACACTTTCTCTACCATAGGCGTATACATTTTGATGAAATATTTATTTCAAAAAAATTCCTTCACTTTACACCTCTGGCGCACTTTCATGTGTCTACTTTTATTTTGTTGCCTTAGGAAATTTTCTCCAGCAACCTTGGCGTATTTTACTCATGCAAGCCTTGATTTCTCACTTAGAAAATTCTCAAACAGTTAGAATATCCTTGGGCGCATATGGGGTCTTGAACTTTCATTTTTCTGACTTAGGAAATTTTCTCCAGCAACCTAGCCACTTTATCTTGCCTTGGGCGCATTTTGACCTCTCTACTTTCATTTCATGCCTTAGGAAAATTTCGGCCATCTCCTCTTCATCATGGGCGCAAATGCTAGGCCAAGCTTTCATTTCATGTCTTAGAGGGCGCATTTCACCCTTGACACTTTCGTTTTATGCCTTAGAAACTTTTTTTTTACCCTTTTCTCCTTCTTGAGGGCGCATTTCCATAGGCAAGCTTTTATTTTCTCACACTTAGGCGTTCTTTAGGCTCCAAGAACCTTGGGCGCATATGAGGGAGGAGCTTCCATGTGAGGGCGCAAATGAGACCCCATGCTTTTGTTTTATACCTTAGCCGCTTTTTCTACTAGGCCACATCCTCCTTGGGCGCATTTTGATGGAGGAGCTTCAAGATGAGGGCGCATTTTAACTAGCTTACTTTTATTTTTGTGACTTAGGCATTTTTCACATGCAAGCTTTGACTTGAGGGCGCATTTCATGGGGTGAGCTTTTGTTTTTGCCTTAGAAACTTTTTCAAGCCTCTGCCTTGAGATGGGCGCATTTCAACATGTGAGCTTTCATTTTCACCATGGGCGCATTTCCTTGGTTCCACTTTCGTTTTCCACGCCTTAGAAACTTTTTAGTCTTCAATCCTTGAGGTGGGCGCATTTGACTAGGTGAGCTTTTGTTTTTTGCCTTAGAAACTTTTTCAAGCCTCTACCTGTTCCTGCTCTTGCATTCTATTTTTAGCAAGTTGTGCTATTTTTAGCAAATCCCTTGATTTTCAACCTCTAAGGCTCCGTTTTGCCTGAAAATTTCATCGGATGATATTCTCTGCCTTGTGAACCTGTTTTGTCAGTCCTCTGCCCTGACCTGCTATTTATAGCCACCTGCTATTTATAGTAAGTTTGACTTTCTGACTTTAGTAGCTCCGTTTTGCCTGAAAGTTGCAACGCTTGATCTTGATAACTTGAGGGTCATTCTGATGCCAACCTCGGGTGCAGACCTGCTATTTATAGCCGTGCCCTGACTTACTAAAAATAGTAAGTTCTCCGACTTTGCTCAAATTTTGCCAGCAGGTACCTTGAAGTGTGCTGACATGGGTGGGGTACTTTGTTTCGGCTATTTTTGGATTTTACCCCCTATAAAAGTGGAAACCCTGATTTGATTTGCATGTATCCCGAACGGTCTCCGTTTGACTTCGTTCCTTCTGCATGTCGTTCTGCTTGCTGGACTGGAGTGTTGGGCGGCTGCTGGAGTGTACCTGCTAAAAATAGAAACTGTCCGAAAAGTGACTCATCCACTGCCGGATGGTTTTGCATGTCATATTGCCTGCGGGATCTCAAAAAACCCAGAAAAACCCAGAAAACTGGTCTGCATGCATGCACTGGCTAAAAATAGTAAGTCCTCAAAACTTGATCTTCTCTGCTTGCAAGCCACACCATTGCGAAGCTCTCGAAAAACCCATGAAGAAAAACCCGACATGCGTTGAAAAACACTGCATGCGAACCCTAAAAATAGCCTCCGAAGGCTGAACTCTGAAAGTGGTTGTCTCGGTTTGCATGTTACATCACTACGAAGGTTTTGGAAAACCCAGAAGGATTCTCCAGACATGCATCTGAAAAGCTCATGTAGAAACCCTAATTTGGCTCTTAAAGCCTGAAATGCCAAAAATAGTAAGTCGTCTGATCTGGCTCAAAATTTACGTGTAGACAGCTTGATGTCACTCGGATGCAGTGGAACTGACAGAATTCCAAAATCTCAATAAAATAGTCCCAAGTTGAATACTTACTAAAAATAGTAAGTTGCCAGAATACAGTGAAAATTTAGGGGGACTCTGCTGGAAGTCTTCTGACTGCTGCTCTAAGCTTAGATTTCAATTTTATAACTCAGTCTGACCTTAAATAAGCCTGAAGGATGAAAGCCCTAATTACACAGACTTGACCAATATTTCAACCCGGGTCAAACGACGGGACAATCCCCGGAAGGACCAGAGACCAGAGAGAGAGCGAACCAAAGCCAAAAGACCAGACTGGAGCAAGATTTAGGGGGGTCCCCATCTTGATGGGGTGATGTGTGAAAAAAGGTCACAACACCTCCTAGCAAAGATTGCCTCCAACGTATTGAGGACTCCATCAAAGATATTTGTCATGGCCTTTCTAACCCTGACCGAATTTGTCTGTGATGCATCGTACAATCCTCAACCTGTGACCACTGAAGAATACCATCCGGCGAAGCCATAAATAGCTCCCTCCTGAATCACACCTCCCTCAACCAAAACCTATAGAGGTGTGTGCATTAAAGCTCCTAAATGAAGAACAACTCTCGTTTGATAGATACGAGCCTCGCCCCAAGCATGCTTGACTGCATCCATTCTTGTCATAATATAGGAGGCTTGCCGATACGCATGTGCAAGGTCCTCCATAAACTTTTTTGTTTCGACACGAACGTTGCCAACCCACTTGTCTACCTGTTGTGCCATTCTCTTCAAATCCTCTAAGCCACTGATTGACTCCCTGGAAAATTCAGCTAGAAGCTCAATCGCCGGATTTTCTTGCCCACAAGGACGGGACAAGTGTTGCACATAGCCAATCAGTGTCTTGTGCTCTACCTTCAATTTCTTATATTTGCCCTTGACATAGGACAATCTATCCTTGAGTGCCTGATATGAATTATCGCACTCCTCAACCACTTGTGCCCCAATAGGGCGGCCAAGTTCCACGGTTGTAATCACATAATTTTCTGGAACGGCCTTATCCCGATCACACTCCACCCTAGGCACTGCCACATGAAAAGTTCGAGAGCCATCCTTATGCGTTGAGATTTTGGAGAATTTCCTGGCCTTCTTCTTTGTTGGAGGTGCACTAATCCTTTGCAACAATTCCTCCATCTCAGCCACAGGATCAGTCTCATCCATAGGATCATGTCTCATCCTGTCCCTTAGCCATTCTGGCACCTCCTAGCGCGTATTTGAGATAACAAAAGGCTGCTCAACCTCGGCCTCTACCTCACAGACTTCCTCCCTGCCTTCATTCTGACAAGGCTCATCATCATCAATTGGCTCAGTATCTCCTGAGCTCTGCGCATCCTGATCTAAAGTAGCATCATCCTCGAAAGTTGCCTCAATCTCCTGCTGAAACTAAGCATCAGTGGTCGTCCCCTCATCTATCTCTTGTTGATTCTCTTCCCTTGGCATGTTGATGCTTTGGCCCACTGACTCTCTACGAGGTGGCTGACTTGCCACTTGCACTGCCTACTCTGCATTCAACCTTTCTCTCTGATCAGCAAACAGTGACACTTCCTGCAAACTCGGAGATTATTCCCGTGATGGTGTATGCACGGATTCCTCAACTCTTAGAGGCTCAGGTCGAACTGGCTCTTTTCCTTGTGGCTCTGGAGTTTGATCAACCTGCCTTCTTTATCTAGTTGTCGGTGATCTGTGATCTCCCATCAAATTGTATGTGAGGGGAATTGATCTGCCCTTGAGTCGGCTCACATGCTGCTCTACCCAACTCCGTGTAAATGTTAAGATTGGAATACAAAGTGTATCCAAGTCGGTAATCTCCGGCTCTGACCAATCCGGGAGTGGTAAAGGCGCATCCCTCACTATTTTGTAATCAGCTTGTACAACATTTATATCTTCTTCAATTTGGTCTGGCACTGGGACAATCTTGCACTCCCTGATCATCACCAACGGTATCCGAGAAAACATTCTCCTCCTAACCTCGATCTCATCCACTGCACTTGCCCAAAAGTCTTCAATCTGCCCTTTGTGCCTGAATTCCTCGAACAATATCCATCTAATGTTCATGTGGGGATCGTAGTGCTGCCTGCTGGTATGGTAGGAAAGGTGGAAGAATTGGAGTTCGTTTTTTGCCTCCCTTGTTGCTTGTAGTGACGAGCAGATCTCGTCGGAATTCCCCATGGTAATTGGGAATCCAAGTCCACCTTTCTTCTTCTTCTTTTGAATCTTATCATAGGCAATAAGTTGCCTAGATATCTCCAGCATCAATATTTTGTTCGTGGGATACCGGGGCAATTTGTACGAATAAGAGGAAAATCCTTGCAGCCTTATGTAGGTAAACTTCGAAAATTGGATAAACCAACACCCGAACTTCTCAATCAACTCCTATGCCTCTCTAGATATTTTGTGGTGAGTCCTTTGCTGCAAGGTCCTCGTTATGTGCATGGTGAAGGCGTCATTGACACTTTTGTAGTTGGTGGTGCTTGTCAGATGCAACTGCGGACAAGCCTCATGTATTCTAAACTGATGGGAACCACACCCGATTGGTTCCTTATATGAAATTCCCCTATACTTCGTCATTCAGACTAGCAGATAGACAATGTAAGAGCTCATGTAAAATGTTTTTGTTCTCCTCAAACCAAGGAGTTGCTCATGTATGTTGTCACTGATCATCAGTGCCTAGTCCACGTAATCCTTGCCTTCCAGGATTACGTCCAAGGTTCAAAGATGAACGCTTGGGGGCATCCTCCAACTCTGCTCAGCATCATTATTAAGTCACAGAATTCCTGCCTTAAATCTTCAGAGATTATCTATTTGGGCAATTTTGTGCGAGTTGGCCTGGGCTTGTTCATCCACCTGGTATTTATCAAATCAGCACACCAGTCAAACGTGGATGAGTACATCTTTTCAGCCCTCCCTTGTTTTATAAATCATCTTCTCATGGACTGGTATTCCGAATACTTCTCCAATTGCTTCCGGTGTAAGGTTGGCCAATATCTTGTCATCTGGCGAAATGACAGTCCTCTGCTCTGCGTTGTAGAAGTTGGCGCATTCCATGATTAGCTCTGGACATCGGATAGTTGGCAGAAAACTGGCAGCTGCATACAATCCGCTCCTTACAATATTATGTGAAGTAACCGATGGGTGATGACCTCCAGTCCCCATTATTCTTCTCCTGAATGTCTCCAAGTTGAACGAGCCAATGTTTGTGTCAGCCAATTTGCCCAACTTTGAAGAAAATTTTGATTCTGGCAGGAAGGATTTGCTCAATTTCTTTATCACTGCCTGTCTCGATGTGTTTGCTCTTGTGGATTCAGCGTGGTTTCCTCTGCCTGCAGCTCTTCTACTTGATTCAGCCATTCTGCAAAAAGGAAAAAGAGTTATTAGAAAACAAGATTTTATAACAATAATATATCACCTTTGAGGGTGCCAGCAGATTTTTAAATAAAAAGGTTGCAACACTTTGTATTTTTCAGCTGCAAACCTCAACTATGCCTGTTTACTTCAACGTTTTTAGAAGTTTCTCTGGTTGCAGCAACACAATGTCAGATGCTTGGGAATGTCTGCTTGCAGCAATTCGCCCTCAGCAGTTTTGAAACTTCTTTTCAAATTTGCACTTTCTTTCTAACTTTGCACTTTCAGCAACTTATTTGCTCTTCTTAAATTCGTACTTCACAACAGTTTTGTAAATTCGCACTTCAGCATTCAGCAATTTGAGACCTTTCTTTGCAACTTCGTACTTCTCAGCAACTTCACCTTTTTAACTCAAGTCGCACTTCAGCAATTTGAGAAGCTTCTCCTCAAATCGTACCTCTCAGCAACTCAACCTGGGACTTAGAAGTTTGCACTTCAGCAGCTTCAATCCTCAAACTTTGCAAAGCCATGCCTTTGTCAATTCAATCTCTCTGTTTGCACACTCGTACCTCTTAGCAACTTAGAAATTTCTTCACAAATTCGTACTTCAGCCCTAGAGAGTGTTTTGTATTCAGCAACTTGTGAGAGATATGAAAAGGACTTAGAATATTATAGCCAGGTCGGAATCCAGGAGAGGCTATAATTAGCACATTTTCGAATTCCATTTTCCCCCCCTTGGCCAGTTGCAACACTTGTCATCCAGAGCATCGGAATCTTGGACTTCTAGAATTTTGAAACTTCATCACTCCTACACAGGCCTACTTTATCATATTCGCATTTTTAAAATATTAAATCAATTACCTCATTGAACAATTTTAACTCATCTAGCTAAGTTATTTGATTTCATGCTTGATTCGGTAGACTTAATCCACTTCAATTGTCAAGCAAAACACTACGTGAAGACATATCCCTCATTTGCCTTAGAGAAATTTCTTGAACTTGCCTTAGGAATTTATCAAAACAGGCACCGGGCAAAATTCTCTGTCACAATGACACGAGCGAGGCATGGAGCAAGTTTAGATCACCTCTGGATTGCAAACGTTCAATACCCAGAAGAAAATTCCCTTCAGAACTTGTTGTTTTCATGTATATCCGACTAAAGGGGTACATTTAATTTTTATTATTTTAAAATAATAAAATGGCTAAGGTTCATTCATTTTCACTTTGGATGTCTTCCACACCCGTAATCCTCAACTTCTCTGCCTTGGCAGTTTCTATGATTTTCCTGAGAATTTCATCTTGTCCGGCTTTGGGCGCATTTCATCTTGTCCCTGAGAATTCCCAACTTCACCTCTTCCTTAGGCGTATTTCTCACCCTTAGAAAATAATTAAAATTTTAAATCACCCATGAGGGGCGCATTTCACTTCATGCATCAATTTTTACCTTTATCCCTTAGGCACTTTCACGCCTAGAAGCTTACACTTTATTTTACCTCACAAGGGCGCATATCACCTATACCACTTCCACTTGTAGGCGCATTTGAAGGGGTGGGGAGGAATTTCCACCACGTCTTAGTGACCTTTCATCTCCCTTGGGCGCAAATGGCATGTGAAGAGGGAACCCATGGGCGCATTTCACCTATGGTGAGGAAACTTTCTTTGCCTTAGTGCATTTTCCCCTTACCTTATCCACGCTTTTCCCAATGTGGCCACCTTGGGCGCATTTGCCATGGGTAGGAGGAACTTGCAGGTGCATTTAAAGGGGTGGGGAGGAATTTCCCACGCCTTAGTGACCTTTCATCTCCCTTAGGCGCATTTTAGCATGGCCTCTTCCACTCTTGAGCGCATTTCTTCATGTGGACTTCCACTTTTGGACGCATATGGGGTAGCATGAAGGAATTTCCATGCCTTAGCATTTTTTGCTATGCTTTTTAACTTTTTGTGGGCGCATTTGACCCATGCTCAAGGAATTTTTGGGCGCATTTTGCCTAGTGTGAAGGAAACTTCACACTTAGCAACTTTTATCAATTTTCTCTATGCCATGGCCGCATTTCACATATGAAGGAAGAATTTTCAATATTTAGAGATTTATCAACCTCTTCACCTCCTGGGCGTATTTCATGATTGTTCAGGCCAGCTTTTATCTATGAGTTCCCAATGCCCTAGCCACACCTTGGCGTTCTATTTTTAGCAAATTCGAAGAGATTAGGGTTTCCATGCATTTTATCTATTCTGAGCTGGAGCAAGTGTGGTTGTGCTTCCACTGACCTTGCCACCTTGTTTATACCCTCTGTCCACACTGGTATGCTATTTTTAGCCATTTGCTATTTTTAGCAAACCCTAAAATTGATCAATCTTTGTAGCTCCGTTTGACTTGAAATTTGCTTCACCTAATCTTGATGTTGTAAGTGACTTGTTCACACCTGCCTTTGGCACAATAGATGTTATTTATAGCCATGAGATAACTTACTAAAAATAGTGAGTATTCAGATCGTGCTCAAATTTTGCCAGTAGGCAGCCTGAAAGATGTTGATCCTGGTGGCATGCTTCGTTTTGACAACTCTGTATCCATTCCATCTATTTTTAGGCATAGCAATGGAAACCCTAATTCTGACTTGCATGTGTCCTTAACTATTTCCACTTGGCTCAATTTCTGTTGCCTATCATTCTACTCGCTGAACTGAACTGTTGGGTAGCTGCTAGAGTGAGACTGCTATTTATAGTAAGTGTCCGGAAAGTGATCAATCTGATGTCGAATGAGTTTGCATGTCACAGTGCTCGTGGGATCTCAAGAAACCCAGAAAACTGGTCAACATGCTGGCACTGGCTAAAAATAGTAAGTCCCTGAAAAGTGATCCATTTTGCTTGCATGTCACATCACTGCGAAGCTCTCGCAAAACCCACAAGGAACATCTGGACATGCGTTGAAAAACTCAGCATGCAAACCCTAAAAATAGCCTCTGAAGGTTGTACCGTTGAAAGTCACCATCTCGATTTGCATGTTATACCATCGCGAAGGTCTTGAAAAACCCAGATCCATTCTCCAATCACGTAGTGGAAAATTATATGCCTAAATCCTAAAAATAGCCTTCGAAGGCTGAACTGCTAAAAATAGCCAATTGTCTGAATCTGTTCAAATTTCATGTGTAGGCACCCTGAAGTTGCCCGGATGTGCTGAAGTAGATAGAATCCCGAAATCCTGAGAAAAAGGCTTCATATTAGGTACTTACTAAAAATAGTAAGTTGTCAGATTTCAGTAGGATTTCAGTGGGATCCTGTCTTGAGCCTTCTGACTGTACTGTTGCACTCAGATTTTACCTTGATAACTCTATTCAACCTCAAACAAGCCTGAAGGATACAAACCCTAATTTCGCAGGCTCAGCTAACATTTCAACCTAGGTCAAACGACGGGACATCCCCGAAGAGACAAAAGGCCAGAGAGAGAGAGACGCAAAACAACCCAAAAACAAAACCAGAAGACCAGAATGGAGCAAAAATTAGGGGGTCCCCGTCTTGGATGGGGTGATGTGTGAAAAGATCACAACAAGTAGTACAACACCTCTTACCATCTATCAACCAAGATGACACCATATGAAGTCATTGATGACCAAACCACCACCATCTATCACAACCTACCTTCCAAGCAATTCCAAGGTACAATTTATCAATTCAGCTCTTGGTTACCAAGAAGATCTACACCAAACTCTCAAGGACAGCTTGATCCTAGCTCAAAGCCATATGAAACAACAAGAAAATCAACACCATTTTGAGTGTGTATTTACCATAGGGGACATGGTCTTTTAGTGCCTACAACCATATAACCAAACATTCTTGAAGCTAAAAGCCAATCAAACATTAGCCCCAAAATTTTGTGAACCCTACCTACAACAGGTTGGCAAAGTCGCTTATAAATTGGACCTACCTACATCTTCCAAGTTACAACATATTTTCCATGTGTCCTACTTGAAGAAGGTTCTTAATCAACACATTCATATTTAGTTGGCACTTTTTGAATCGAACAACAAAGGCAGCATCATTCTCAAACCTGTGAAGAGCCTTGCTGGCTCTCAACTCAAACCCTAATATTTCTTAAGTCTTAATGTGTTTTTTTTTTTTTAGAGAAAAAGAGAAGAGAAGGGCCGCATCATATAAAAGCTCATAAATTGAGAAACAGAGCTAATTTCTACAGAATGTAAATGCAGAAGGTATTATTTAACAATAACCAATAAATCACAAATGCTAAACATACCAGAATGTTTCCAGATATTTTATTTAAAGTAGTAAGCCAACTCGCCAGCCAAGAATGATGAAATCTGGCATATGTGGACGCCTAGCCTCCAGAATTGACTTCCCTCACTTAGAAACAGGATACAATGAGATAATAGTAGTAGCCGCCCACAATGAAGCTCAAACAAGAGCCAAAAAGGAAGCGCCCTAGCTTCTAGCTTCACACACCATCCTCCAAGAAGGCACAAATCTCAATGCAAATGGTACGGCCCAAAGAAGACTCTAAAGGAATCAACGCTGGAACTACAAATCTGCTGAAGATGGCGACTCTGGATGATGTAACCCTCTTCCTTATTGCCAACAACTGAATACTGAATAATAGAACCCTGATTGAAGCATGTAGAACCTTTGTATGAAGCTCTCACAATTTGCACAAATTCGACTGGTCTCTCACAATCTCAAAAGTGCTCAACATTGAAGAGATATCGTTCTCCAATGGAAGATTGCTCAAAACCCTGATCACAAGTAAAAGCACAGGAGGAAACCCAAGGCAAAGTTGAAATAATCAATAATGATGTTCTCATTGCCCAAAAATGCCTTATATCAAAAAGGCACGCATTTCCAAGAAGATACACCCTTTTTCCATCATTTAAATCTTTTAAAATATTATTAAGTCCTTTTCAATAGTTAAGAACTTAATAATTGGCACCCACTTAAATGATTAAGTGATTTAATTTTAAATCACCCTTTTTATGAATATTTAAGTGATATAAAGGGATAAAGTCAATTTGACTTTATAAAATAATAATAAGTTAATTAATAACTTAAATCACTTAAATAAGCATAACTTCCTCCAAACTCCATAGAATTTTGTGCCGTCAGAAGCTGTCAACTCCTGAACTACCAAGGCCTGCTGTGAACCAATCACTGAGCTCTGAAAACGAGAATGATCAACTCCTCCAGAAAACACCACTGACCCTCTAACCAATCCAGCTAGCCCACGAGGGTCCAAGAAAAGGCTAACACACTGTTCCCGAGAACTGACTAGAGCGGGGACATCACAAACCTGAGGCTATTCTAGATAAAAAACCACAAAACCTCTGTAATCATACCATCACAATTATTTTGGTCTAGTGATGAGGTTTGCAGCTGAAATATGCAACTTGGGAAGCTCTCCACCAGCTTTAGCAATAGTTTCCACTACTCAAGCATTGAGGACAGCACTTTCTAAAGGAGGAGGTAAGGTGGAAGGACACGTTAAGACCCTTATGTCCTATTATTTTATTTTGTCTAGATTTGTCCCATATGCATCACATGGAGTTGTAATAGTGTAATGGGTTCATACTAAGTGTGTTGATTTATCCCATATGAGCTGTACCTTTGAACTTCATAAGCCGCTTTTTGTGATGCTTAAGTGTTGTAATGAAGAGAGGATCATCTAGAATCATATTTTTTATTAGAGCTTTGTACTTAAGGAGGTTACCCCTTGAAGGGGCTTGCGCTACTTTGTATTTGATATATGAATATAAGCATATTTGTAGCTATTCTCTAATTTCATTAAGCATCTTGTATTTTTTGCCTGTTCTTTTTGTTTTGATCATCTTTTGTAGATAATATCATACCATTATGACTTTCACCTCTTTTTGCCTTATGAGATTCTAGTTTCTTTTCAAACTCAATATGCATCCCACCAGCAACATAAAAAAATCTCTTCCTTTGTGAAAATATTGACAAAGCTTTACAACAAAATTCATGACATTCTCTAATAAAATCTAGCTAAATTCAATGCAATCCATGACTGTTATTGAACATGTGTTTGGCTTCACTTGAAAAACAAAGGATTCATAACAAACATCACAAGATAACATCCATTATTTATGGTCAAAGCAATCAGGCCAAAAGATTTTCCCTTAGATATTCCAGCTTAATCTAACACCATGATGCTCTCCATGTGAACAAGCACAAGAGCCATCAGCCATCTCACCTTGAGATTTCCTCAAGATTTCCAATTCCAAATTTTCAACAATCGAGAATACTTTGCTTAATGATTGGACTCACACCAATCCCAACAACAAGCCACTTCTAACATGAATATCAATTGTGACTAATGAGGCACTACCCAAACCAAAATCTTTGCCATCTAGAAGCAAAATTTATGGTGCAAATCACCCAGTTGATTTTTAAGAATCCTTCCTTACTCCAAAATGAACATTGTCAAAGGTCTCAATATCATGCTTTTTGGGCCCCTATAGTTTGTAATTGTTATCTATGTGGTGTTTGTAATTTACAATAATTCCTATGGTGGCAATCCTCTATGGTGTGATTTTTGATCCACATTGATACTCTCCTATTTACCAAAGTCAAGTGCTGCTCCAAGATTACTTTACAGAAAAAATTTGTATATTGTAGATATTGAGGATCATTTGAAAATTTCCTTTCAGTAAGAAGAAAATGATTAGAATCACTCTCTTTTGTGAATAGTTTTATCTTTTATAATTATGTTTCCCTTTTGCATGTCCCAATTCATTTGGAGACGTTTCTAACTACATGTAAGATAAGACAAGAAAAGTGTTTTTGGCATTTTACATTTGCTTGGTCATATCTAGCCAGCCCACAACCTCGTCATAATACATCTATTTAACCAAAGCTAATGATGGGTATAAAGCGATCTGGTTTTTCAAACTTTTCTTTTTAATGTTTGTTTAAGTCCCTTATTAGCTCCTGCTGTGTGTTCTGCAAGGGATATGTTACCCTTACTCCTTTGGGATCTTGTTGGATAATTAAAGAGTGAACCCTAGTTTTCTAAGGTGGAGAAAGATAGCCACCTAAACTGACAGGAGGATGTTTGTGATTTTGATCTTTTGATATGTGTCTGATTCTACACATATCATGGCATGGATGTTTGATTGTGATTTTGATCTTTTGATATGTGTCTGATTCTATACATATCATGGCATATTATCACCAGCAACTTATTGGTCTTTATGCTTTATTATCTCATCTATGGATTAATATGAGATGGCTCTCACTTCTCCTTTTAGTTCCAAGTATAGTAAATTAAATATGCAGATTGCATCCAACAGCAGCATATTTGAAGGTTGATCAACAGCAGCAGTATATATGGTAGTTTTACTATCCCGTCAAATCTATGGAGACATATAGGAGAATGCTTATTTACATATGCTCCTAATAGATCCTTTGCCTGTACTGATAATTTTGGAATGTAATAGGTTTATCTTAGTATTTCTGAACATTTTGTATATGAGTGGTCAGGGCCCCCACAAATTTATTGTTAGTTTTTCATGATCAGATATATTAAAACAGAAAACACTTAGAAAAATGCAGCACTCAAGACAATAAACACAACAAGATACCCTGGGAAAACCCTCCAATCTGAGGGAGAAAAAACCCAGCCAACATATCTCTTATATATTAATGCAAATAAGAGCAGAAATCTGCTTACAACTCAGAACTAACACAAGGTCTCTTTTAGTACAAACAACAGCACCTCTCCTAGATGCAATGAACAAAAAATATGTTTCTCCTAAAACAATCTGCTGTATGAAATACTTGATCTGCTGCAATATGCGAACTTCTTCTTGAACAACTGCTAAAAATGACTTGATAATAAAATGAATGAAAGACACCTTGTATATATACACAATGGAAGGAAGGATCATATCTCTTCATGAAGGAGGTCGGCCCAACCAAGAGAAGTGACTTTTCATAACAAAAAGTCGGCCTCCAAAGAAAGTCGCGCTTTTCCATAAAGGCGATTTTATTTAATATTAAATCATATTTATTTATTATGACTTCCAATATTTATCTTTTGATCATATTTATGATAAGGCACTTCTTCAATTAATTCGTATAAATTCACAATTGCAGGATACGGCACCCTCCCTCCTTTGATACACGTACCGCTGCATCTAGTACAGATACGGACACGGTACGGCATTGGTACGGTGTGGTACCGTGCCTTTCACATATCGAATAAAAAACCCTCATTTTAACTGGCCGGATTTGTAGGGATTCGGATGTTTAAAAAAATGACCCGAATCTTAAGTTAAACTTAAAATTTATTTTTAAATTAAATAAAAAACCCCTTGCTGGGAGAATCTGTACAGTGTTCTCAGTTTTTTGTTGAGTTTTTCCTTGCTACCAGCGACGCGACTTCATCAAGTATGCTCGCTCACCGTTAATAATTTGTTTCATTGGTCTTTCCTGGCATGTCGCGAGCCTCCAGAATGTTGTTTCTGCATTTCTTTTGAAACCTGCACAAAAGCTTTTAAAAAACAATCATTTCCATAGAACTTTAAAAAAAATCCATTTCCTTAAGCTTTTAAAAAATTTCATTTCGGTAAGTTTGCGAATGGTTTTTTCCCTTTCGATTAATATTATTTAAAATCTTTATTTTCTTCTGTTATGAAATTTTAACCTTTCATCATTATTTTAATTATTTTTTTATATTTTTATGATATTAATTTAGTTTACATTGTAAAATATCATTTGGTTGTTCTATTATAATTTTTTTTAAATAAAATATTATTTAAATTAAAAATATATAATTACATCATATACTTTTAAAAAGTTAATTTAAATTTTTTATTTAAATATTCTAATATTCTATTTTAATTATTTTAAAAAATATAAATATAAATATTTTATTTTTAAAAATAAAAAATAGAATATTTGTTTATGTAAAAATAAATAATAGAATATTTGTTTATGTAAAAATAAATAATTTTTTATATAAATATAAATATTCCATTTTAAAAAATAGAATATTTTAGATTTATATAAAAGATTTAAATAAATTTTTGAAAATTATTAATGTATAAATATTTTTGATAGCATGTGATTCCATCAAACTATTAATGTATTTAAATTTTGTTTCTATGATAAAACTATATTTAAAAATAAAAATTTTGTAATATGTAGTAATTATGTGTTTATATTGTTTTTAAAGCAATGAAAATCTTCTCCAATAGTTTAGAAATTTGTGTTATATATATATGCATGTGTTTTTTATGAATACCGTATCCTGCCGTATCCATATGAGACATCTTCAAAAATGCCGTATCTGTATCTGATACCGTATCCGTATCCATATCCGTGTCCATGCAACCTTGTATAAATTAAATAGCTCCAACTATTATTTAACTTATCATATGAAGAATTAGATTTGCTGGAAGAACATACCGAAGTTGCTCTAAACATCAACACTCCCTCTCAGCAAGGGAAGATTATGTAATGTCCCCGATTTAGCCCTACGCTCTACAATTGGATTTAGCCTATTTCTGGAAACTCGTAGGCTAAACAGAATGGGAAATTAGGGTTACCTATTTTATAGGAGGTTTCAAATGCAATTTTGAGGGCTTGCATGTGTGTTTTTCTAGCGCATGTCTAGTGGAGCTTTATGGGTTTTTGAAGAGCTTCAAGATGAGGTACCATGCATGTTAAAATAATGACATGCAATTTTGACTGATACCTTGCATGTAGGAAAAGGTTTCTGGGTTTTTTTGGGTTTTCAGAGATCTCCAGGGTGGTGTGACATGCATCTGAATCTGACATCATTTTCGGGCACTTACTATTTATAGTAAGTCATGATGGTTGCCCGGTTTCTGCTTAAAAGATATTTGGAAACACTTACTATTTATAGAAAGTCATGATACTGCTCAGTTGGCGTACAGATGTGGTTTTGAAAAACTTACTATTTATAGCAATATGTTATTTTTGGTAAATATATTTATAGCAGTATCACTCTAGTAGCAACTCAATCTTTTGTAGTTCAATGTGGCCGATCAATTTGGCTTTCTGTTGTTTGAATTGAACTTACTATTTTTGGCAGTGGCTATTTTTAGTAAGTCTAATTTTGGCAGTAATCATCATCTGCAGTTCAACTCAGGTCATCATGCTATTTGTGGTAATCCTTCAGTTTCAGTATTGGCATTGGTTTTGGATATCTTCTTGGACTAAGTGTTATACTTAGTCAATTTCATGTTTTTAAGTTGTACCCCCACCGCCTAGGAGTGATAACTTCATGTTGTTTTAAAGAGGGGAACTCAATCTTTTGTAGTTCAATGTGGCCGATCAATTTGGCTTTCTGTTGAGTTTGAATTGAACTTACTATTTTTGGCAGTGGCTATTTTTAGTAAGTCTAATTTTGGCAGTAATCATCATCTGCAGTTCAACTCAGGTCATCATGCTATTTGTGGTAATCCTTCAGTTTCAGTATTGGCATTGGTTTTGGATATCTTCTTGGACTAAGTGTTATACTTAGTCAATTTCATGTTTTTAAGTTGTACCCCCACCGCCTAGGAGTGATAACTTCATGTTGTTTTAAAGAGGGGACATTAAGGGGTCATGTTGAGCATTTAATGATTTAATAAATGCTTTATTGTTGCAAATTGAAATGGACACCTAAAGGGAAGGGGAATAATGTTTTATTATTTCACAATAAAGTGAATGGTTAAAGGTGGCATCCCTTGGGAAGTTGAAGTGATTCGACTTCTTGGAATTCAAAGTGTTTCATTTGCCATTGAAACTTATATATTGCTGCATTGTGGAGAGCTAATTATGTTATGTTTTGGAAAGCAAAGTTATGTTGTTGGTTTGAAATCCAAAATCCGGCTAAGGGAAAGCTTAGCAATTCTATTCCACTCATCGGGCCTGAAACTATGGTTCCCTAGATGATGGATTGAGAGTGTGCTTCATTCAGAAATACATATTGAGCTTCATTGTTGGATAAATTGATGTTATTTCCAGAATTTGTGTTTGTTGGTTCTTTCATGGTTGAAGGACATTTCTATTTACAGTTTTGGGTGTGACTTTATTTAGCTTGTGGTTATTGGTTCTATTGATTCCTATGCTAGAGACGACCCCATTTGTGCATTTGCAGATTTAATTTTGGAGTTTCTGATTTTTAATGTCAAAATTGCCCCTCAAGGAGGGTTGTACATTTCTACGTGGCATTGGGATTCGTGCCAAATTAATGTGAAGGATTTGATGCTGGTTTTTGATTGGTTCTTGGGCGCCATACTCTTAGAGATTATTCACAAAAGATTTCAATCCAATCGGAAGTAATTTGATGAAGTTATGAGCATTTGATTGATTTTGCAGTTGTTGATAATTCATTTCCAGAATTGCAGATCTCTAAATCAGACTTATTTCAGTTTGTTTTTCCAGTCTTTCTTCATCAATTCTTGTTGATAACTACGGTGGAATCATCCTATATCTTGGTGCATGAAATCATCATCAAACTCTTGTAATTTGCAGATCTTTCTATTTGTAAAAGCTGATAACAATAGTATAGTTTCAGTCTATTTAATTGCTGCTTATTTATGTTTAATTATCACATTGTAATCCCTGGATGGTTTACCGCCAGTGTGGAAAAAAGAACTTGCTAGTTCTCTCATTGTAGCCACTGGAAAGTGGTGAATTCCCACTCATGAGTGGATGCCTACCGTAGCGGATGAATTGTTATTTGTAATTTCTCTCATGGCTAGTTATCCGCCTATTTTCTTTCAATTTAGCAATTAGCACTCCACCATATGTTAGCACCTCGCCTATTAAAGGATCTTGAGTGCACATTCCTGGTGTTGAGTTTAGACTCTCTCTTTCAGTTGTAATCTTTGTAACTATTGATTCAATAGATCCTAGGGATCCTCTGACCATATGCCCGCCCCTCCTCCTTAAATGGTTTTAGGGTGCATTCTTGGTTAGAGTTCTTTTATGCAACGTTTTGGTTTAAGCTAACCTTACGGGTGCTTGGTTACATCGTAATTGTTATTGAAAATCAAAAAAAATTGAGAGAGTATCTTTCAATGGTATCAGAGCCTGTTTCTTGCCATCCTATGAGTTTTCAGCGCTTCAGTTATCAGATGAGAGTGAGAGAAGACCAATAGTACATCAGAAAGCAGAACAGAGTTAGGTTTCAGCTTTTGAAGTTTTGAAAGTTGATGCTTTTTCAGAGGTTTGTGAAACCTTGTCTTGTCAAAATAAGTTATGGCTAATGAAGAAGAGAGGAAGTTGGCAGAGACTATTTTTTTGGTTGGAAAGAGAATTGGCAAAGAATTTCAGTCAAGGGAAGATGAAGAGAATATTCTTCATTTGTTAGAAGAATGTCTGAGACAAGTGAAGCCATCTCCTTTGAAGGAAATACAGTTGGCTTTAGCTCCTATAGTGAATCTTTTGAATCAGCCCTATTGGTTGGGTCATCCTAATGAAGAAACCAAGTTGTTGATTTCTTCTTATTTCATGGAGATAATAACAATTGTAATTCCCCAGTTGCCACATGATGAGGAAACTATGAAGATCAGATTAAAAATAATAGTGGAAAGTTTTCAAGATTTGGATGAAACTGGGAGTGGTTTATTTCCAAGAAGACCTGCTGTCCTAAAAACATTTTCAAAAGTAAGAACTTGCATTTTTCTGATAGAATTGGAGATGGATAATCAGATTTACCATTTGTTTGATTATCTATTCACTTCAACTTGGAGTGAACAGGAAGAAGGGGTGTTTGCAGCTATTAAAAATGTTCTAATTGACACCATCAAAAAAGTTGATACTCTTCCCGAAAGTGTTCAAGTCCTTCTTAAGAATGCCTTTGAACGAGAAGAGCAGATTTTTCCAACTGTTGATTTGTTAGTCAGAGAAATTTTCAGTCAATGTGAAGAAAAATTGAAGCCATTTTTTAAGAAGACTGTTGAGGTCAAAGAGGAGATTTCCGAAGCTGAAGAGGAGGATGAAAGTTGGAATCCCTTCAAATTCATAGCAAATGTTCAAGGAGTTTCCATTTATCCTGCAGTAGAGAACAATGAGTCAACAGGTGTTAAAGGAGCCTCAAGTTGAAAATCCAAGAGAAGAACTTCTAGAAACAAGAGTTGACATGGAGTTGCATGATGAGATCATAAGTGCAGATCCAAATGAAGGAGAAGTTTGGTTGGTAGAAGATATGTGTTCAACCAATGAATTGCCTTTTCACAATTTGGGAGAATGTTGGTTTGAAAGCCAAGAGAAAGAGGAAGTTGAAGTCTCTTCCCACTACAAAGTTGATTTGACTAACTCCCTTCAATCATGTGTAGAAAATAATGTGGAAAGAGATGTTTCTAGTAGTCATAAGGCAGATTTCTCTTCACCTGAAAACAAGCTAAGGCAAAAAGCTAAAGAATTGGAAAGCACTATGGATGGAATGATGAAGAGTGTCCATCGCATTCGAGACAAGTTGAGGAGTGCAACTCAAACAATTTTTGAAATCTTTGTCCATCAAAGTTGTTCTACATCATCTCAGCCAGCATATGAAGATTGCAGTTCAAGCTCACAAACTGCTGAAAATGGAATTCAAGTTTTGTGACAGCTCGATGAATTGCATCAGCATGTTGAAAATTTCATTTATGTTGTGCCTAGAGGAGAAGATGTATGTTGCATTTCCATTGCTGATATGAAGTTCATTAAGTTTGTCTTAGAGGAAATCAAATCAAATCTTTTGCACATCATTCGTGTTAGAGACAAAGTGGCCAAAATTGTCGACAAGGCACTGGAGTGTAACAAGCTCACCAAAGCCAAGTTGCAAGAAGTGCATGAGACTCTAATTGAAGCAGAGAATCAGATTTTTGTTGTTCAATATTCATGGGAGCAAGAAAACAAAAGAAGAGTTGAGGAGCTTCAGGTAATTCTTGATGAGCTTGATCTCATACAAGAAAAATATGATTTGAAATGTTGTCCTAAGAAACCGAAGCATTCAAAGTCTCATCAAAAAGTTTTTTAGGCATTTGATGATATCTTGTACGAAGAAGATGCTAGTAAGGTTTATGTAAATCCTTTTTTTGACGATGATGAAAGAATTGCTTCAAAGATTATTGAAGGAGGAAATTTGAGTTTGTCTTCCAGCATTGGAGAGTTGATATGTGAGTTGCATGAAGTTGAATCTACTGATGCTCTAAGTGCACCCATTCAGCAAAAACGGTAATTCTTGGATCACAAATAAAATGAAGACATTCTTATTGTTCATCAACAAAGAGATGATTGACATGTTGATGAAGGTTTTATTCATTTTTTGATGAGGATGCTTGTGAGGCTCTTGTCAGATTTGAGTACATCTTCATCATCTCTTAGGGTGATTGATTCTAGAATTGAATTTAATGAAGGATTCATGGAATCTTTCCGACAATATATGACAAAAGATTTTGGATTCAATTTTTTCAACGAACATAGGTTTGTTGAATACTTTTTAGAGTTTCAAGAAGTGTTTATCCAGATGGAACGAGAGAATCAAATGATTCATGTGAGAACAGTTCTCCGTTTGAGAAATGGTACTGCATTGTTGATAGTATGGGATCCTGGCATTACTTGGCAGAAAGATAATATTGAAAATTCTAAAAGGGATAAACCAGCACATTGTTTTCAAAATGTTGTTGAGATCATCAGCTCTTGTGTTGGGACTGGTCTCCAATTGAAAGTTAGTATTTGGTATCCCAAGTATTTTCTAATGAAGAATGGTAAGCATAAAAAGAAGGTTGGTTAGAGAGATAAGTGTAAAAATTTCAGTTCTATGATTTTTGCTACCTTCTTTTCCTGTTATTGGTTTTTTATTTCCGATCATAAATTGGTGTTCTGGGATGGAAATATGATTAGAAGATGGTTTGTGGTGGCATTGGGACCTTTATTGAAGAAGCCACCAGCCTTGTTCATGAGAAGCTATGCCAATTTTAATGAGAAATTATTTTGTTGCAGCTGCTGCTTATTGTTGGGGATGCTGATTTTTCATAAATCAGATTTCAAATTGTCTAAATCAGACCTGTTAGTTGGTTGGTGTTTCCATTTTCTGACCTTCTAGTCTGCTATTAGGATTGATTTTGAGCCTCGAATGAGAAAAAGGATTGTTATAGTGCAGCCAAAATTCATGTATGAGATGTTCTCTAATGTTCAACAGTGGTCTTCTCTGTGTTTTCTCCTATACCAGTGTTTGGGACAGTAAGTTAGAAACTGATTTGGTCCACCAATTTGACACTCATGAGGTGAAATTTGTAAGTTTTTCATAGTGTCATCTCAGTTATATCAGTTTTTTTCAAAGAAGGCATTATACATCTTCACAGATTTTTGAGGATGTGATGGGAGATCTCTTGCAAGGAGTTGCTCTTTCCTTTGCAAGAACTATTGGAAGAGTCATATATGTTGTCGTGACTCTGCTTGGTGCTATGAGGAGTTATGATATGGACCATGCTTTTGAATTGAGAAAATTATTTGTCTTATTGCTCAGGAATGTGTTAGACTATGGCATTGTTGTTTTTGATTCCTCAAAGCTTACAGAGCATGAGATGCTGCAAGATTATGATTTCAGTTCCTTCAGGACAATCAGTTTAAACCACATGTTTGGAAGGAGTATACTGCAATCTTGGGATATTGGTCATGTTTATGTGATTTGTGTGGCGCAGCGTCAGTGTGGTGGATTTATACAGAGATGGATTTGGGACCCTGGGATCCTACTTGGCATAATAAGGATCAAATTGTTTTCTTCAAGTGCAGTGGCATTGCTTGAAGACAAGCAATTTTGGGAAGGGCAAACTGTAATGTCCCCGATTTAGCCCTACGCTCTCCAATTGGATTTAGCCTATTTCCGGAAACTCGTAGGCTAAGCAAAATGGGAAATTAGGGTTTCCTATTTTATAGGAGGTTTCAAATGCAGTTTTGAGGGCTTGCATGTGTGTTTTCTGGCGCATGTCTAGTGGAGCTTTATGGGTTTTTGAAGAGCTTCAAGATGAGGTAACATGCATGCTAAAATAATGACATGCAATTTTGACTGATACCTTGCATGCAGAAAGGTTTCTGGGTTTTTAGAGATCTCCACGGTGGTGTGTCATGCATCTGAATCTAACATCCTTTCCGAGCACTTATTATTTATAATTAATCATGATGGTTGCCCGGTTTGTGCTTAAAAGATATTTGGAAACACTTACTATTTATAGTAAGTCATGATACTGCTCAGTTGGCATACAAATGTGGTTTTGGCAAACTTACTATTTATAGCAATATGCTATTTTTGGTAAGTATATTTATAATAGTATCACTCTAGCAGCAACTCAATCTTTTGTAGTTCAATGTGGCCGATCAGTTTGGCTTTCTGTTGAGTTTGAAGTGAACTTACTATTTTTGGCAGTGGCTATTTTTAGTAAGTCTAATTTTGACAGTATCATCATCTGCAATTCAGCTCAAGTCATCATGCTATTTGTGGTAATCCTTCAGTTTCAATATTGGCATTGGTTTTGGTTATCTTCTTGGACTAAGCGTTATACTTAATCAATTTCATGTTTTTAAGTTGTACCCCCACGCCTAAGAGTGATAACTTCATGTTGTTTTAAAGAGGGGACATTAAGGGGTCATGTTGAGTATTTAATGATTTAATAAATGCTTTATTGTTGCAAATTGAAATGGACGCCTAAAGGGAAGGGGAATAATGTTTTATTATTTCACAATAAAGTGAATGGTTAAAGGTGGCGTCCCTTGGGAAGTTGAAGTGATTCGACTTCTTGGAATTCAGAATGTTTCATTTGCCATTGAAACTTATATATTGCTGCATTGTAGAGAATTGATTATGTTATGTTTTGGAAAGCAAAGTTATGTTGTTGATTTGAAATCCAGAATCTGGCTAAGGGAAAGCTTAGCAATTCTATTTCACTCTTCGGGTCTGAAACTATGGTTCCCTAGATGATGGATTGAGAATGTGCTTCATTCAAAAGTACATATTGAGCTTCATTGTTGGATAAATTGATGTTATTTCCAGAATTTGTGTTTGTTGGTCCTTTCATGGCTGAAGGACATTTCTATTTACAGCTTTGGGTGTGAATTTAGTTAGCTTGTGGGTATTGGTTCTATTGATTCCTATGCTAGAGGCGACCCCACTTGTGCATTTGCAGATTTAATTTTGGAGTTTTTGATTTTTAATGTCAAAATCACCCCTCAAGGAGAGTCGTACTTTTCTAAGTGGCATTGGGATTCATGCCAAATTAATGTGAAGGATTTGATTTTGGTTTTTGATTGATTCTTGGGCGCCATACTCTTAGAGATTATTCACAAAAGATTTCAGTCCAATCGGAGGTAATTTGGTGAAGTTATGAGCATTTGATTGATTTTGCAGTTGTTGATAATTCATTTCCAGAATTGTAGATTTCTAAATAGGACTTATTTCAATTAGTTTTTCCAATCTTTCTTCATCAATTCTTGTCGATAACTAACATGGAATCATCCTATATCTTGGTGCTTGAAATCATCATCAAAATTTTGTAATTTGTAGCTCTTTCTATTTGTAAAAGTTGATAACAATAGTACTGTTTCAATCTATTTAATTGTTGCTTATTTATGTTTAATTATCACATTGTAGCCCCTGGATGGTTTACCCATAGTTACGGGACTCGCTCGGACTCGGCGAGTCCTGAGCCGAGCACCCCTGGCCGGGTCCTGGGAGCCCAAACTCGGGCGCAGCCGAGTCCTGGCCGAACTCGCCGCACTCGCCGATTCCCGAAGAGTCCCGAGCCCTGGACGCGGCCGGCGACAGCAACATAAAAAGTTAAAAAAAAACATAAAAAATGATGTTTAAGTTTTTTTTTTTTTTTCTTATATTATCTCCCCAACCCTAAAAGCAACCTCATTTCATTCATTTGGCAAAATAGGAGGAGAAGAGAGTTGTGAAGAAAAATAGGAGAAGAGTGGGCAACCAGCAAGCTGTTGAAGACAAATACAGGGCCATATATCATTTGGGAAGCTTCATACCAACAAGGAGGTGCATTGAGAGCTCATTACCAGTGATTGGGAGGAGTTTTAATTGCATTCCAAGCCAAATATAAGAGGTAAGTTTGATTTTTATTGGTTTTTTTTGTGTTTTTTTAACAAATAATTCATTGTAATTTGAAAAATCATTGTTTTTTTTAGTTTGCATTTTTTTTTACAAACCCTACTTGCAACTTAAATAATTTTATAAACCCTACTTGTTATTGCAGCCACATTCATTTGCAAATCAAAACATATTATTATTTTCACAATGTCTCAAACCCCAGGCAGAAAAGACCTTGCTTGGAAACATGCTAAAATCTTTCCCAGAATGAAAAAAGGAGAAGCAAAATGTAAATACTCCAAAACAATATATCATGGAGGCATAAATAGATTAAAATACCATATTGCACGCATACCCATCCATGATGCAGTAGGCTGCCCTATAGTACCTCCTGAGGCTGTTCGTGAAGTGCAGGTGCGATTCGAAACTTTTGAATTGCAAAAAGAAATGAAAAAGAGACGGAAGCAGGAATTGGTGAGTTTGGGAGTTGGACAAGGACTTGGTGTTGTTGGAGATGCTTCTTCCATGCCTCCATACCGTCCTAGTGCTAGTGCTTGTGCTAGTGGTACTGCTTCTGCACCAGCTATCCCTATGCATACTCCTAGTGCTGGTGGCACTAGTACTACTAGTGGTAGTGGCAGTATTAGCATTGACCCTAGAGTTCGTAAATCTAGGGTGGACTTATATTTTGTACCACGCACTACTCCTGGTTCCCAACCGTCACTTGAGAGCATGGGTTGGAACAAGGACGCACATGATGCAACAAAAAAGATAATTGCAAACTTTTGGTACTACTGCACCATTCCCTTCCATGTAGCCAGGTAATTCTTTTTCGTTTAAAGACAGTAGGACAACATTACTACCAGGTAAAAATATATTTAAGGGCATAATTGTCATCTTTTTATATTGTATTTTATTATTAAATGTTGAACTTGAAACTTGAAATGAGATTGATTTTGTTTCTTTTTCTCATCTCAGATAGATGGTGGGAGTTGTTTGGTTCTGATACACAGAACCTACAAAATATTGTCATTCGTCTATTGAGCCAGCCATGCAGTTCATCTGGTTGTGAATGCAATAGGAGTATGTTTGAGCACATACACTCCAAGAAGCGCAATAGATTGACAGTGGAGAGGATGAATGACTTGGTCTATGTTCATTACAACCTTCGGCTCAGATACAGGAAGCTTTTTGACCACAACAACACCCCGATCAATCTAGATGAGGTTGATCCACAATCTAAGTGGATCACTGAGGCTACAGATGCAGTCTTTAGTGATGAGGACTTTGATTGGGTGGACCAGGCAGAGAGAGAGGCTGAGGTTGTAGCCATGGCTGAGGAGGAGGCTAGAGCACGAGGAGACATAGTTGTTGTTGGTGAGAGTGGCATGGAGAGTTAGACAGAGGCAGAGATTATGGCTGCAGCTGCAACATCATCCAGGACCCTTAAACGCCTTCGTAGGAAGGATGTTGGCTCCACTATGCCATAGATTCATAGAGTTATAGCTATTGTTTTGATATTTCATATTTTTATGGAACATTTGATGTTATGGATTTCATATTCCATGACTTTTGTATACATTTAACTAGTTTTATATATCTAAGTATGCTATTTCCTTCAGCAACGCAACTACAATTTGTGTACTTTATACTTATGTGATCGTTGTATACTTGTGTATGTGATCAAATTTGCTTTTATTTGTGTTGTATTCAATAAAGGGTGCTTGAATCAAGTTTTAAATCTCTAAATTTCTAGGTTTTTTTCAACTTTTTTTCATTATGCCGAGTTTGCGTCGAGTCTGAGTCCCGAGTCCCCGAGTTGAGTCACCCTAGCCGAGTCTGAGCCAAGTCCGAGTCTCGTTACTATGGATTTACCGCCAATGTGGAAAAACGAAATTGCTAATTCTCTCATTGTACCCACTAGAAAGTGGTGAATTCCCACTCATGAGTGGATGTCTGCCGTAGCGGATGAATTGTTATTTGTAATTTCTCTCATGGCTGGTTATCCACCTATTTTCTTTCAATTCAGCAATTAGCACTCCACCATATGTTAGCACCTCGCATGTTAAAGGATCTTGAGTGCACATTCTTGGTGTTGAGTTTAGACTCTCTTTCAGTTGTAATCTTTGTAACTATTGATTCAATAGATCCTAGGGATCCTCTGACCATATGCTCGCCCCTCCTCCTTAAGTGGTTTTAGGGTGCATTCTTGGTTAGAGTTCTTTTATGCAACGTTTTGGTTGAAGCTAACCTTACGGATGCTTGGTTACATTGTAATTGTTATTGAAAAATCAAAAAAAATTGAGAGAGTATCTTTCAAATTCTTCCAGTTGCACAAGACATATCACCTCATCGTGATGTCAATCAACATGAATACATCTATGTAAGAAAAAAAAAACTTATCACCTCATCGTGAAAGCATATCACCTCATCATGATATCAGATATCACCTCATCATGATATCAACCATTATGGCTACCTCCATAGATGGTATGTACAAGTGCTCACCACTCAATGTGATGTTGTCACCTCACCATGACTTTCACCATGGCTCTCCCAGAGGGTGAAACACAAGTACAAGAAGGATCATCACAGACTCCCTCACGTAATGCTATCATGGAGTCACACACATGACATCCACCATGGCTCTCCCAGAGGGTGGAATCAAGGGATTTCACCTCGAACTTCTCTTACAGAGAAGAACTCATTAACAATGGATTTCACCTCAAACTTCTCTCACAGAGAAGAACTCATTGACAAGGGATTTCACCTCGAACTTCTCTCACAGAGAAGAACTCATTGACAAGGGATTTCACCTCGAACTTCTCTCACAGAGAAGAACTCATTAAAGAGGATCACTGATACTGAGACTCCTTCTCAGTTAAGGCTGTATTCTCCACCATACCAAGCTTATCTCGAAAGTACACAAACTTTATCCTGGAGAGAGGCTTGGTGAGAATGTCTGTCGTCTGCTCATCGGTGTTGATATACCTCAACTGTATAGCTTTCTTCAATACCATATCTCTGATATAGTGGTATTGATCTCAACATGCTTGGTTTTGTTATGAAACACAGGTTTGACATAGCTCTGGTTATCACAATGAATGATAGTAGGCTCCATTGATTGTCCAAACAATCCTGCAAGGAGCTTCCGAAGCCACACTGCTTCTCGCGCTGCCACACAAACTGTAATGTACTTGGACTCTGCTGTACTCAGTCCCACAGAAGACTGCTTCCTGCAGACCTCAACTGAAACAACATCTAGAGGTACTCTTCCGATCAGCAACACAACCATCTTCTTTAGGTTCAGTAGGCTCCCTCTGAATCTTCAAGCACTTGCATCAACCTCCCAACCTCATCGTCCAATATTTCCTACAATGCTTGCCTTGGAGAAATGGTTTCCAGCACACACCTCTGTAGAGATTCAGGGCTGTCTTCTTCGACCACATCCTAGATAACTCTATTCTGAATATGTTTGCACAGCTACCAATGTTAAATTCAGGTTGACTTGGGCAATTCTGATCTCAACTTGCTGAAGAGGTACTTCAAGGATTTAGCATCTGGCCTTGCAACACTGCAACCCTTACTTATTCTCAGCGAGTCATAGAACTCCCTCTAAAGATTAATTCTTCCTCTTTGAAGAGATGTCTTCAGTCATTTACTCAAACTCATGGCTGCAAGCAGTGTCTCTATTCTTCAACCTACATAATGCATCAAGCTCTTCTTGAGGGAAATCTCTTATGCCTCCTGATCTATCCTAAAAGCATTTAGAAGAGATTACTAATAGTTCATGGAACTCAACTATCTCGAACAGAAGTACCATTGCTAGAAGCATACATGATTGACTATCTCAATGTTATAGCATGAATTAATAACTACAAAACAGTTCATGAACATTATTCAACCATGCAATACTTATCTCATTGAAATCAGGATCTCTTGAGTAACCCCAGATAATTAATTCATCATGTCTTTCTTCCATTTTCTCGGAAGAGCTAATCTCAGCATAACAAAAGACAATCTACATAGAATCATAGATCATACATATAAAAATCAATCATAATTGTAATTTTAGTTCTCCTTTTATTTCAGAGTCACACTCAAAAATTAGCATGAAACAATTTGCAATGAATAATTCTTAATTCTAAAGAATCTTATCCCAGTGATCACTATTTACTAGTCACACGTAATCCAAGCAAATGTCAGATTTTCACAACTTAGCAACCTGAATTTTAGCCTAGAAGGGTAATTACAATCAAAACAAAGAATACTTATCTCTTAAATATTCTGATGGGTGGACATAGTACGATATGCTACTCTTGTGCTCAGATCAGTACACAACCTTCACGGCTTGAACACAAGCCCATGACTTAGAATAGAAATTCCGTCAAATCATTTTGAGGAGAGAACTTATCCATATCCACAAATGAAGCATGCCGATTAGGTCTGGTTGGGCAATCCTTTGCATAGTGACCAGACTTGTCACATCTAAAACATTTAACACGAGAGAGGTCCCACTTTTTCTTGAATGCGGGAACATCATCAGAGCCTTTATCTCTATTCCTCTTAAAGTATCCTTTCTTTCCTCCTTTTCCTTCCTTCTTCGAAGATTGAGCGGAAAGAACATGAATGTCTTCATTTGTAGAGCTTCGACCAATACCTCTCACGGCCAACCTAGACTCCTCTTGAATACAGTATGCCCTCATACGATCAAATTTGGGAAGTTTTGATCTTGCACTTATACCTTGAATGTATGACTCCCAAGATGAAGGAAGACCATTGAGGGCCAGCATGGTCAAATCCTTGCTATCAACAATATGCCCAATAGTAGAGAGTTGATCTCTCAACTTGGTGATCCTCATGAACTAAGCAATGATAGTTTCCTCTTTCATCATCTTGACATGATGAAGTTGTTGCTTTAATGCAAGTGCACAGCTTGTATTGTTGATCTCATACATCTCCTCCAAAGTCCTTATCATTTCTCTCGCTGTCTTCAACTTAGAGATGATTGGAACAATATGATCCTTCACTGAATCAACTAACATCTTTTTCGCCTTGATATCTTTCTTCTTCCATAGGGCCTTCTCTTTCTCATTTGTAGGTTTGGGGGCGGAGCTCTCCACAAACTCTGCCAATTCGCTTTCCTCCAAAGTGAGCATGATCCTGAATCTCCACGAAGTGAGGTTTGATGCTCCCTCAAGCCTATCCTCAATCTTAAGACCATTCACCATCTTGAGAAAGAGATAGAGTTGAATAAAGATGAGAAACAAAAATAAGGGTATCGTTGTATTAAACACAAATCTGATCGTGATCTTCAAACCCGCTCTGATACCATGTTAGTTTTTCATGATCAGATATATTAAAACAGAAAACACTTAGAAAAATGCAGCACTCAAGACAATAAACACAACAAGATACCCTGGAAAAACCCTCCAACCTGAGGGAGAAAAAACCCAGCCAATATATCTCTTATATAATGATGCAAATAAGAACAGAAATCTGCTTACAACTCAGACCTAACACAAGGTCTTTTTTAGTACAAAGAACAGCACCTCTCCTAGATGCAATGAACAAACAATATGTTTCTCCTTAAAACAATCTGCTGTATGAAATACTTGATCTGCTGCAATATGTGAACTTCTTCTTGAAGAACTGCTGAAAATGACTTGATAATAAAAGGAATGAGAGACACCTTGTATATATACACAATGGAAGGAAGGATCATGTCTCTTCATGAAGGAGGTCGGCCCAACCAAGAGAAGTGACTTTTCATAACAAAAATTTGGCCTCCAAAGAAGTCGCACTTTTCCATAAAGGTGATTTTATTTAATATTAAATCATATTTATTTATTATGACTTCCAATATTTATCTTTTGATCATATTTATAATAAGGCACTTTTTCAATTAATTCGTATAAATTAAATAGCTCTAGCTATTATTTAATTTATCATATGAAGAATTAGATTTGCTGGAAGAAGATACCGAAGCTGCTCTAAACATCAACATTTATATCCCTTAAGCTACGAAGAGATAAACAACAAGGAGCAAAATTTTATGAGTAATGAATGCATTAATAGCACAAATTAGAGTGTAACATGATATTTAATTTTATACCTGTCATCTGATAGCAGGAGAAACTACCCGATTTATACTTGAGTCATTATCAGTATTTAGTAAGATGGAGTAGAAGGAATAGAATTATAGAAGACAATCAGGAAGTCAAATATTTCACACACATGCCTACATTTAAAGACTATAATCAAGCTACATGTTAAACCAAAAAGAAGCATGCAACCAACCAGATAAATCAATAAGCTTAATTCAAGACAATTTTTCCTTTATTATGTTGGAGAAAAGTTTAAGATGTAAGTGATAATTGAGAAGCAAATTCACAAACCTTTCTTCTTTGCAATCTGGACAATAGCTGTTCTTGAATTTTTGGTGCTTCCTCCTTATTCAAATAAAAACTAACTTTGTGTGGTCGTTGCTCTGATTCCTCCTAGACACATATTGGAAAGGAAAGTGGTGTACATTTTCAGTTTCTATAGTTGTTGAATTGTTTCCATTCACCTTGTTCATGCAATGTTATTCATTTGAAAAAACAGAAATAAAGATTAAGAGAAGATAAATGAGAAAGATGTTAAATTATATGAACAGTGGTAATCATTAGAATATATAAGTTTAAAAGAGCAGTCATATGATAAATTAGAAAAATGCAAATATCATATGAAAAGTTGTAATTACTTGCATAGACAAGTTTAAAGGGCCAGTCATATATACAATTGAGATGCAGTATAACTAACTAAAAAAATGATGCCATATATGATATGCATTATAAGAAAGAAATCAGGCATGTACAATAAGATATGGCTAGAATAGCCATCCTACTTCCACATCAAGTCACAAGTATATGAACCACCATTAGTTTATTCAAGAAAAAGATGACCTCTAACTTGAAACAATCTAAACAAAACACCATAATTCAGATCCCAGATGGTTCAAGATACAATCCTATCTTAATGAAAGACAGAATTATATAAATATGCAAAGGAAAATGAAATCACAGATAACCTATACTCATTTTCATACATAGAAGACTTTAGCAAAAGAGTGCTACTTATATTCAATGAAAGAATGAATTAGGCTACAATGGACGAGTATAGATAGCAAGGCTGAGAATGAAGAATCCTGTGATCTGAAAGGGGTTAACACATCAAACCAGTTTGCCTAGACTTCCATATCTCCTAGATTGTTCTCTCAAAGTGAGGATTCGAGTACATATATATACAATGTAGTTTACAAAGATGTTGGAGTGAGGCAATTATGGAACGGTTCATATTCAACAACCATTTGGCATTCCAACGATCAACAGTTGAACTTCTAACAGTTGGCTTTCCAATTTCACAATATGCAAGTAAAACAGTGTGCAAGTGCCACGTGTGCAAGGCTATACACTGTGAGGTTGGAAGTTGACCACTACATGAACCATGCCAAATGTCATGCAAAGGGCTATCAATTCTTGCATTTTTATTGGTTGTGGTTATGAAAACAAAGCTTATTCGTAAGGAAAAAAGAACAAAGTTGGATGAAAAAAGTATCAAATGCATTTTTATTGGTTATGGTTCTGAAAACAAAGCTTACAGATTATATGATCCTGTTAATATGAAGTTAATCATAAGTAGAGATGTCGTCTTTGATGAAAGAACGCACTATACTCCTGATGAAAAGGTTAAGAATATTGAGATTGATTTAAAAAATTTAACCCTCTTGTGAATGATGTAAGTGAAGAGGGCTCTCATCTTGTTGTGTTTGATGAATCAGAAGTCATTGATAATGAAGAAAAATCATCCTCCAATGCATAGACTCAGAATTATCAAAAATACCAAAGAAGAACTGAGAAAAATTATCCCCCATCACTCATGTTAGATACTAGTTTTGATCAAATGACTACAAGATCTCATAGACAAGTTAATTATGTTCTCATGACTCACGTTATGCAGAACAATGAGCTAGAAGATTTTTTCAGAAGCTAGTGTAAAGGAAGAGTGGATTGCAGCTATGAAAAGTGAAATGGAGTCCATTGAGCGAAATGACACTTGGGACTTGGTTGAATTGCCCCCCAGTAAGGATGTTGTTGGTACAAAGTGGATTTATAAAACTAAATATAAATCTAATGGGACTCTTGATAAATATAAAGGCTAGATTGGTTGCAAAAAGGTACTCTCAACAGGAAGGTATTGACTATACCGGAACTTTTGCTCCTGTAGCCAGGAAGGATACTATTAGATTAGCCTTGTCTTTAGCTGCTCAAAATGGATGGAATGTTTATCAAATGCATGATAAAAGTGCTTTTTTGAATGGTTATATTGATGAGTGTTGTACCCAAACCAAAATTTTTGCTTCATTAAGACATTTTGCTTAAAATGGTCTAAACCTTGTAAAAGTGGGGTCAAAACTCAGTTTTTGGGCAAATAAAGTATGGGCTTTTAGTCAGTGTGATGCCAGAAAGATACTAGCAAAATTTGAAAATTTTGAAAATTAGGGTTTCTGAAATCTATTTTTAGCTCGAAACCCTAAAAAATAGGAACTTGTCCGAATTGGCTGAAATTAATTTTGATTGGCTTATTTCACATCACAATCACAGTGGTGAAGTCAGTTTCAGTTAAAAGTCAGTTTAAGGCTGGTGGGTAGTTTTCACTTTTTCAGGAGAAAAGTTAGGATCTTCGGGGTCATCAATGGCAGTTGGCCAGTACCAGGTATCAATATCTAAGCCTGAAACTCAAAGAGGAACGCTCTACGATAAAAGATGTTGGAAATAATGCTTTTTGATGGAGGGGATTTTCAGATTGGCAAAAAGTGCTAAAATATTCTAAGTCTGGGAACTTTTCACTATGTAACGTAGTAGACACTTGCGCAATCAACGTGCAAATCAACTTTATAGTGTCCGTACATGTGAAAATGATGAAGTATAGTCATCCACACACCTCAGCAGTCACAACGCTTCGACATGGTCAACCGCAGTGATGGATACAGCATTTGCAAAGCATAAAATGGTGAAAATCAATGAATTCAAAACAAATCCGCTCCCCTGTAGCCCAGGGGCGCCCTTCCATTTGAAGGTCAAGATTTGAGTGTTTTGGATGAAGGATACATTCATTATGTTCAGTTTTCAATCAGCTTTCCGATTAGCCATGAAGCAGGATCATCCGAGTTGCAGAACTCCGGCAAACGAAGACAGAAGCAGAGGTTGCGAAGAGTGTTTTCTCACAAGGAGGCAGTCTAGAAATGCAGATCCGCTCCCTTCTAGCCCAAGGGCGATTTTCTTTTTGAAGGCCCAGATCTAGATGCATGTGTGTTTTGATGGTTTCAGTCTTTGCAGAATTAGTTTAGCTTTTCAACGAGCTATCAAGCGAAGCGTATCCAGTACAGAAATCCGGTTATCAGCGTTAGAAGTGGAAATTGCAGGCAGGATACATGTCAGAAGAAGTTTTTCAGAATGCAAATCCGCTCCCCTGTAGCCCAGGGGCGATCCTGAATAAGACCTGTTTGATGGATGAATTTGTAATTGAGGTCTTCTTGAGATCTCTTCCAGCTCAGTTCAGTTTTGCAGTGTATCCGTTCACAAGACGATCCGATGTTCTGAGTAACTGTGACAGAGGTCCTACCGAGCACGTAAAACAGAGGATGGTGAAGCGTAGCTACACAAAGCTGCACAGCTGTAGGCTAGGGGCGATTCTCCTTTAGGCCTGCCAGACGGGGTTATTTGCAATTATAGTCTTCACAAGGCTTGTGTGCAATTACTCAAGCTATCCAACGAGTCTAGCCGACAGCCTCTGGGATTTGGCGAATGCTCGTACGTGCGAGGTCAAGATGATAATGTTGTGAAGAAGAGCTTATTGAAGACAGTTCAAAAATGACTTAAGTGTAAGAATATAATTTTCTTTGAAAAAGGCGATTTTCTTTTAGAGGCCTCAAAAGCAATTTTCTGGCTTCGTCGTCTCCAAGAACATCTCTTGCAAGTTGACCAAACTATACAGCAAGACAGGTGGCACACGTATCGAAACATTCCAGTTCTCGGTATCAAGGGTCAAAGTATGGTGTTCAAATGAAAATCACACTTTTGTCAAAATGGTGTTTGAGCTATCACAGAATAGGGGCGCTCATTCTTTTGGGGTTCTTAATACAATTTTCAGATCCCTCACATACAGTCATTCGATGCAGAATACTTCTAGTCATGCAATGAATCCATTATTCAGTCAGTGGGGTTCATTATTCATCGTCAACGGTAGTTTGAAGCATCAGAAGGCAAAAACAGAGAAATGGCTAAGTCTGGAGTCAAAACGTCAATTTAATCAGAGGCACCTAATTTTCTAAGGTATCAGATGATGATTTTATCAATTGTTGCTCCCAGCAGACATTTCATCCTTGTCATGCAAGCTTCGCGGTGGATATCTCAGCACGGTCGCAGGATCATTCAATCATCCACAAATCAGAGTTGAACAAGGTCAGTTGTAACTTTGCAATCAGCTACAAAATAGGAGATTCTCAAAAATCTCATAACTCTTGCAAATGGAAGCCTAAAAGATCAAAATTTCACTTTTTAGAATCAGGGAAGTGTGTTGAGCATAGCAAAATGCTATTTTTGGCAAAATGATAAAAAAAATATTTTGCATGCAGAGCATTGAAAAGTGACGAATTTCTTCAAAGATAGATATTGGCGCCATTTTTAGTTTTTTGCATGTTTTAAAATTAAGATATTATTTTTAGTCTAAAGACTCAGAGACAGTGGCAGTTCAACTAGAGAGAAGCCAATCGAATTCTTTTTTCTAAATTAGGGTTGCATTATGCATGCATGATGGTACGAATTGTTTATTTAATCAAGCATGGCGCCTTTCATCATTCACACAGCTTTGAAAGTTCGAATTTCTTCAAAGAGATTGGCAAATTTTCATCAAAGGATCAAGTTCGAAGGTGATAAAATATTCTTTTGCAGGTACAAGTTCAGATTCAACATCAGATTCAAGGCAAAGTGGCGATTTTGAAAGAAGGAGACAAAAAAATAAAACAATCAAAATAATAAAAAGTCTTTTTCTCTTCTATATTTCTTCCATCTTCTCGTCTTAAATTCTCTTGCATGTTCGAAATGTTGGCAGATTTTGGCAAAACAAAATATCTGGGTTGATTCAGAAGAGCTTTCTCAGCAAAACCCATGTGCCAGAATTTTTCGGGAAAATTTGTTCCAGAACATCTGTTCTTGAAGCTTTAATTTTCTCAACCGAAATTCTTTTGCATGGCTGAGTAAAGGGTAAATTTTTGCATTTCTGACATTCTAGGTTGCCTTAGAATCATTTTCTGGACAAAACCCATATCTCAGATTTTTTCGTAAAAATTCTCATCCGACAGGCTATTTTTAGCCTCAGCAGGCTATTTTTGGCTTTCCAAAAAAGTTGTCAGAATATAGCCGTGTGCACAGTCAACAGGCAAGTTTTTCAGAATGCAGTTCACTCAGCTCGAATTTAAGACCAAATCGGTCTTAACCCACGACTTCATCGGAACAGTTGATACAGATCTACATAAAGTGTTGCCGGAGGTAGTTTTGGATCCACTCAAAATCAGGGATTCAGTTATCAAGAATATTCAGCAATCCGGGTTACTTGAGGCCGCTTCCATACCTATTTCGGTGCATTGCGTGGAGTTTGTAATATCTTGCATCAAGCATTACAATTCCGCTACACGAGAGATACGGTCAATAGATGGACGTGTCATATGCAGTCTCAAACCCCTTGATATCGAGCGAAGTCTGGATATTCCTCAACATTCGATGGGATGGTCATTTCCATGAGTTAGAGCGAGCAGGCATTCAATGCTGGACTGGATAAGTGTCAGAACAAGATGATAGAGAGGTGGCTGAAACAAAAGAAGAGCAAGTTGCCAAACAACTTGGGTCGTGGCGAGTGTAACGCTGAATACAATATTTTGATTACAATGCTTAATCGTGTCTCAGGTCATGCAGATGCAAACAAATTTCACCCGTGGATGTATTATATCATTGGTAGAATCATCTCTGGACAAGAGCATTATGACTGGGCATCCTTCATCAGCGATGCTATTCACGAGCAAATCACCAGTTTCCTAGCTGCGCATCAATTTCATATGTGTTCTTACCTGGTGTACTTGATTGCTTATCAGAATCAATTTAACGGATTGAATACGGTGGGCATACTCAGTGTACAAAAAGTCTATCGTTACTATGACCAGCTTGAGTTCACGAAGGCTAAAAGTCATTTTAAACGTGTACAAGAGGCTTTCTTGACTTATACAGTGAGAAACTTGGACCGAGAGTTGCATATTCACATCTCGACAGTTGCCAGAGCAACAATGAAGAATTGGGCAGATTGGTTCATTCAGTTCCCTACATACACCTATATCCGTGTCTATGGATACACAGGAAAACCAGCTATGTTACCACGTTATCCTTCGGATAAAACAATATTCATGGAGTTCCTGAGGCAGCTATATGAAGTTCACAAACGTTTGCGCATCAAGCGTAAACCAGCTGCCGAGTTTCCTTTGCAATTCGGGATGTATTGGTGTAAGACGGCAGTTGATGCTAAGACCGCAGGTCAAGAGTTAGAAAATTGCAAACTCAAGTACCTGGTGGATACAAGCACATATGATCCTTGGGGTCATTACGCAGCTCGCCTAGGTAATCTCTCTTATCACAAACCTACGATGGAAGATTACTGGGTGAATTGTGAGGATGATTTCAAGGTTCGCAGACGTAGCTATAGCAAGTTCTCTCTTCCGCAGGTTTCTGTTTTCTTGGCAAAAGATGTGGAAGGATTGACAGAGGATGAGGGGGATACACTTCCTCAATTTTACAGAGAGCAGGTTGATGGACAACCACTGCCGTTAGTGAACTGGTATGCCAAAGAATTCACATCAGTAAAGGAGAGGTCAAGCAGGGTCATCCAAAATAGTACGCTTTATTTAGAAAGCAGAAGGTTGAGAAAGGCATCCATGCCTAGAGCAGAGCCGCCACCAGAAGGACTTGTATTGCCTCCTCCTTCAAAACCTAAGCAGAAGAAGAGGAGTAATCCTCCTAAAAAGAATCCAGTGCCTAGTAATTCGAAGGGAAAAGCATCTGTTGCGATTCCACATGTAGAGCCAGTCAGAGAAGTTATTCAGACTTCTCCACAGCTTGAGGTTTAGCCCCGTATGTCGTCACCGACACCATTAGAGCAGCCTCCCATTCCAATTCACATTGATTTGGACATGGATTCACCTCCTCGCAGCAATTTTTTTACACATTCACATTCATCAGATCCTCCTGCGACTAGTACAGATCATTCCAGTGGGATTAGTCGGGATTCATCTTGGCTTGAGAGTCAACTGGGAAGAAAACTGAGACAACCATCTTACATACTTGATCATTCAGATTTCGATCATGACCATCAAGATGTGCCTGAAAAGAGGATCAAGAAATAGATACATATTGGGAGAAGTGCAGATAAGGAATTCATTGTTGAGACTCCTGCACCTCCAGAAGATAAGAGTCTAGACGAGATGGAAGCTCAAGACTTTGAAGTTATCACAGTTCATTTCGGTAAGAGTACTCGTCAGACAGATATTGATCTCCTACAGGTTGCTACAGATAGCTCCAAGGATAGGATGGTGAAAGATGGTGAAGATAAATCAGCTCTCAAGGCTGAAATACAGCAGCTTCGCCAGTACATTTCTAGCCTTGTACACAGGACAGGGGATGTTGTCACCACGCTTCCACATATGTTAGAACCACCAGCAGAGCAGGGTCAGATTGATCTTTTGGTTGCATATGGTAAGCAATTGGAGGAATGGGAAGAGGAGTTTGTTGCTAGAGGCCGCCTTGTACTTACAGAATTGTATCAATTGCGGTATAATGCACGTGAGCTTCGTCTACGACTTCAAGATGAGGAACGTGATTTGGCCATTAGTAGACCCAGGGATGAGATTCTGATTGCCAACTTGGGAATGTCATTTGATTCAGTCACAGAGGCAGAAGATAAAGAAGAGGTCTACATTTGGAGAACACAGTTGATCTTCAAGGCAGAGATAGAAGGAAAGATAGCATCTGAGGTGGCTGAGAGCAGAGAGCATGTTACTAGTGCACTCCGCTATATAAGAGACTTTGTGTCTCAATTACCATGTGTATATCAGCATGTGGGTGGTGACTATGTTGAGCTTGCTGACATCCAGTTAGAGCTCCAAGCACTTATTCACGGTATTTTCAGTGGTGAGACCGTTGGCTGTAAGATGAATCAGCTTACAGCCATGTCAACATTGTTTGATGAGGCAATCAGGAGAAAGGGTGAGTTCCAGTGTCAGATGACTAATGGAGAAGACATGCTGCACAGACATAGGATTCTTCGCCAGAGCTTCAGTTCCCCAGATGGAGATGCAGTCAACGACCTCGTAGATGGGTTAATTTCTCAAGATCAGGGCCAGTAGACTTCAGTTAAAAGCGTCCCACCTTTTTCCAAGATAGACATTAGACACAGGAGTTAAACTCGAGGCCTCTTTCCGAATTAACTTATTGTTACACATTGCATGGAATGTCTTTCTTGGAAACATCTACTTGCACTTGGAGTTTAGATTAGATCTTTCAGTCAACTGATGATAGCATTCCAGTTGACTTGCTTTCAATGAGGACATGCATGTTGCACCTTGTCCATTTAGATTAGATGTTTCAGTTAACTGATGATAGTTTCCCAGTTAACTGTATAGTTTCATTCAATTAGGGTTTAGGAATAAGATCTTGCATACATTGCAAGACTTTAGTTGACTCAAGGTGATTTTAGGGTTGCCTACACCTTGGAGTCTATAAATAAGAGCTTTAAGCTCATTTGTAATTTAACCTTTGCTTGATAGCATACATGCTGCGCCTACCTTGCCTGTAGTATTGCTATTATTGTATCTGTTCAAAGAGTGATTGTTGTTATAATAAATTGTTGCGCCTACCTTGCCTTCATGTTATTGTCATGGTGTTTATTCGATCTTAGTTAAATGGGGTTGCTGGTTTGATCGTTATTGCATGCGTATTGCGTCTATACAATATACTGTCCCAGTTGCTTACCTTGTGTTTTGTTTATCATGAGCCTATTTAGAAGAGCAAATAGTTGCGCCTACCTTGCCTTCATGTTGCGAAACTGTACTTAAAGCTTATCGTTTGATGTGTGTGATAGTAGACTCATTCAGCCAAGCAGATAGTTGCGCCTACCTTGCCTTCATGTTGTGAAGCTGTACCAGGTTTACCGTTTATTTGTTTGTTTTAATATAGCTCAAGTGAACTAGAAATAGAGATGTTCTAAACTGAATTCTAAGTTGTTTTTGACAATAAATATAATTGAAAATCTCAAATAACTTGTAGATACAAATTAATAAAAATATTCAGTTTACATAAACGAAAAGTATTGAATATACAGAATGCAATACTAGTCGGGCGAAGTCTCGGCCTTGGATGCCAATGCGCAGCGAGGACATATGCGCACCCGCACTGTCATCTATACAAATAAAGCCCAGAAACTGCCAGAATGAAGTACTTTGTTTGTTGACCTTGTTCAGCATTTGCACACATGGAGACAGGGAAAAACGTTGGGGCAGTATAGGGGTTTGCCTCAATCAAACCCCTGCTTTGGTGTTTCCACCTCCACGGACAGCCAAACAAAATTGGAATGCAAAAATAAAAATAGACGTGTGATAGGAACAAACCCCGCTATGAAACAAAACCCCTATCACAATTAAGAGACGCAAGACGAGATCAAATAAATGTGACAATAGATGAGATTGATTAAATGACAAGCAAGAGAGCATTACCAATAGCTATGGCCTCTCTCTTGAGACGATAGACTTGACGAGATCCAAGAAGTGAGAGTATTTTGATAGAGTTTAGTTAAGAGAGAGAAGTAGAGAGCTCCAAGCACAAAAAGTCCTTCCCACTTGTGAAAAATGAGAGAGAAAAGCAAGTTTTGTTCATAGATTGGGTAGGAATAGTTGTTACAGTCGTGTTTGGGCACTACAACACACGTCATAAATGGACTGTATGAAATATTCCCATTTGAATCTCAAATTTTATCAGGGCATTTATGCACCACATAGAAGTTAGCGTCGTGCTCCCATCCAACCAATTTCCTCTGAAATTCCAACTACAGGCTGCTAAAGCTTCACCATTGCCATCCATGGGATCGGAATCGTGAAATTTCGATTATGGATTTTGTCATAAATGAACCAAGTGCCATGCATAAGTGTGAAATTGGCATAGGGTGCAATTTTCGACACTACATTTTGCCCCCACTTTAGTGATTTGATCGTTCAAATGGATCAGCTACACTAAAGTAGCTAAAAAGATGTAAAACATTAAATACAAGAAGTGCATTAATTGCCCTGGAAAAGGATATTGTAAAGGTCGCAAAGGTCAACACGAATGGTGCCAATGCTCAACAAAAACCTACAACATCTGGCATGAAAATCTGAGTGCTACAAAATAAAAAATATGTCAATTCTAGAATAAGAAGAAGCTACTTCGGCAAGAAGAATGCTTAAGAAACGTGAGTGAAATGAAAGAAAAAGCTGATAAAGATGTGAATATATGCCCCCAACCAGGAGGGTAAAAATAGGAAGCTAGTCGAATCCAAACCGCCACAAAAAATTTCAAAATTAGGCGAAAATTCAACTAGATACTCACAAGGTAGGCCCCAAAAGGGTCATTTTCACTATTCACGATGAGGATTTTTGCTTAGAGTTCTATAGAGCTTTAGCAAAAATGCCTCACAGACGAGAGTTCAAGCCATCGCGCGTAGAGGAGCTTTGCATTGCCATGGAGAGCGACGAGCCCGTAGACAAGGTAGGCCAAAAAATTTCAATTTTGCTTTGATTTTATGCATTTAATTTCAATAGGAAAATTTAGAGAAATGCAAGCGTCCTTGGCGTGCTTTGACGTCCAAGACCCTGCACTAGCGTCTAGGGCCCCACATGTTCATCCAAGGGACAGTTTTGCGCTAGCTTCCTGTCGTGTTGGCGTCCCAAGGATGTGATGTCGTCTAGGAGGGCGCACTAGCATCCTTAGAGTTAGAATTGAAATTTTTGTTAAGAATTCAAATTTTGACATGTTTAGTGTGGATAGGGATAGAAAAGATGTAGGATTTTGCAAGATAGAGTTGTGTTTTTGCAAGGTTTACCAAAGGTTCAAGAGCATACTAGCGGTCTCATTTTATCGCTCCTACATGGCCAGATAGGAGACGTCACAACACACGACCGCAACTTGTTGCATCAGGTTGGTCTCTAGTGGGTCTATGAGATGCTGGAGATGAGATTTCATCCGACGATGTTGCATTAATGGAGAGGTGGGATGCTGACACCATGTCGTTTCATCTCCCTACAGGGGAGATGACGATCACTTTGATGAATGTCTATCAGATCCTGCATCTCCCTATCCGAGGGGAGAGAATATCATTGGATGAGCCACGGACAACACAAGATGTCTGAGAAAATCGGTTGCATTGTATTGGTCGGGTGGTTACTACAAACACCACCGGGCACATCTACTTGAGATGGCTAGAGCAAGGACAAGTAGCAATGCCACTAGTACGTCGCATCATGATTGCAATGGTTGCACTCCGAGTCGCCACAAACGGACAAGGCTCCCACTTACATGCAAGCCTCGTTCGGTATATCAAGGAGATGGAGAGGAGGACCATATTTTCTTGGGATCGGAGCATGTTGGCCCATCTATACCACAACCTTGGGCGATACGTCCATTATGAGTATCACAGCTTGCACGCTCCTCCAGGTGTGGGCGTTCAAGCATATTACCTGCACTCGACCAATTGATTTTCCTTCCTTGGCAAATCATAGGCGACCTGCCCCAAGCCCATGCATACCCACTAGTTCAATAGTGGAGATTTGGGGATTTATTGTTCTAGAGGCAAATTGTGGATCGGCTAGGGGTTGGTGATGTTGTTATTACACAGGTAATTGGTAAAATAATTGATTTATTAACAAATGAGCGAAGAGCTCATTAAATAATTTACAAACTGTACAGGAACAAAAAGTTTCTAAAAAGAAACTTCAGATAAAATCGGAGACGATCTTATCAATATAAAATACAATAAATTACATTATTGAGCATTAATAAATAACTAATATTATTTTAATACCCTCCCTTAATGCTCAATCTGTCAACTACACCAAGATGCCCTCTAAATTTTACAGACTTATCTGTACTGAGCGACTTGGTGAGAATGTTTGTTGCCTGCTCCTCTGTTGGAACGTAGAGCAATTGTACGGATCCATCTTCAACAAGCTTTTGAATGAAGTGACAGTGAGTTTCTACATGCTTGGTTCTTTCATGGAAGACCAGATTTTTGGCAAGTTTGAGAACCCCCTGATTATCACAAAACAAGGGAGTTGGACCTGCTTGAGATATATGTATATCCGCAAGCATCCAGCAAAGCCAAACTGCCTCACAAGTTGCCTTAACAGCTCCACGATACTCTGCTTCTGTCAAAGAGAGAGCCACTGCCTGCTGCTTCTTGCTAGTCCATGTGACTGCACCGGATCCCAAACTGAACACATACTCAGATGTTGATTTCCTGTCATCAACTGAACCTACCCAATCTGAGTCTGTGAACCCACTGAGTCTAGAATCTTGAATCCGAGTGTACAAGAGTTCATAATCAAAAGTGCCCTTCACATAACGCAGCACACGCTTCGCGGCTACCCAATGATCAACCTTGGGGGCTGTCATGAAGCGTGAAATGTAGCTCACTGCAAAACTGAGGTCAGGTCTAGTGGCAGTGAGATAGATGAGGCTGCCCACTAGTTGCCTGAACAATGATTCATCAACTACCGGTGAGTTTGACTTAGCTAACATCTCAAGCCCTTTTTCCATGGGTGTGGAGGCAGGTTTGCAATCCTGCATTCGGAACTTATCCAGAAGACTTCGAGCATACTTGGAATAGGAGATGAAGATACTGCTCTCTGTTTGCCAAACCTCAACACCTAAACAATAATGCAAAAGTCCCAAATCTATCATGTCAAATGTGCTGCACAAATCCTGTTTGATCTCAGTGATCAAATGTGACGAACTGCCAGTAATGATCAAGTCATCCACATAGACAACAACAAGAAGTATTTCACTACCAGTCTGTTTGACATACAAATTAGAGTCAGATGGACTCCTCTGAAAGCCATGTTCTGTGAGGTACTTGTCAATCTTGATGTACCATGCCCGAGGAGCCTGTTTCAAACCATAGAGTGCTTTGACCAATCTGCACACCTTCTGTTCTTGACCAACAACTTTGAACCCTGGAGGTTGTGTCATGTAGACTTCTTCCTTCAACTCACTGTTGAGGAAAGCACTCTTAACATCCATCTGATGGACTTTCCAACCAAACTGGGCTGCTAAGGAAGGGACGAGCCTAATGGTACTCATCTTGGCTGTAGGAGCAAAAGTCTCCTCGTAGTCAATGCCTTCTTTCTGTGAGAACCCCCGTGCAACTAGATGAGCTTTGTACTTGTCAAGGGTTCTGTCAGCTTTGTATTTCACCTTATACACCCATTTGCAGCTAATGGGCTTCTTCCCTAGAGGAAGATCAGAAAGGACCCAAGTGTGATTCTTCTGAAGACTCTGGTATTCAGATTCCATAGCCTTTTCCCACTCAAGAATTCCTTTAGCCTCTGAATATGTTTGAGGCTCATAGACACTGTGAATGTTGGCCATGAGAACAAAATTAACTATATGTTGTAGTTTGCTCTTGTTTCTGGATGATCTCCCCTCAATGAGCTCATCATCATGAAGATCTCCAATAGTCTTAGCCCACCATTTAGGCCTCTGAGAAGAAGTGCCAACATCTAATGTTACAGGAGGAGCTGGAACTGGTTGTGGATCGAGAACTGGTTCAGCAAGTAGAAAATCAAGATCATCCGGAGGAAAATCAGGTTGGGCATCATCAAAGATAGAATCTACATCATCCCTCCCATCAAGTAGACCTAACGGAAGATGTACACCCAAATCAGAAGCCTTCAAAGGTTGATCCTCTGAATGCTGAATAGGCAAGGAAAGGTGAAACGGTCCTCGTTCTTCATCAAAGACAACATCCCAACTAAAGACAAGACGATCAGTGTCCACATCAATTAGTCGGTAAGCCTTATGGTTGTCACTATACCCTATGAACATAAGCTTTTGACTCTTGGAATCCAACTTAGAGCGTTTGGCATCTGGAATCCATACATATGCCAAAGAGCCAAAAAAATTCAAATGACTGATCCTGGGTTTTCTGCCAGTCCAAGCTTCCTCGGGAGTCTTCCCCTTAACTGCATGAGTAGATGACCGATTAAGGAGATAGATTGCAGTCAAACCTGCTTCTGCCCAAAATTTGTTAGGAACACTCCTGTGTTGCAACATGGAGCAGGCCATCTCAACAATTGTACAATTGCGCCGCTCTACAACACCGTTTTGCTAAGGAGTGTAGGGTGTGGTTAACTCACGTTTAATCCCATGGGTATCACAGAAGTTGGAGAATGCAGTAGATAAAAATTCCCCCCCCATTATCTAACCTAAGAGTGATTATGCAAGAACCAGACTCTTTTTCTACTAAGGCCTTAAACTTCTGAAATACATTAAACACATCTGATTTCTATTTAAGAAAGTACACCCACATCTTCCTACTAAAATCATCAACAAATAACAAGAAATATCTACAACCAGTAACAGAAGGAGTATTCATAGGCCCACAAATATCAGCATGAATTAATTGCAGTACCTTAGAAGCTCGCCGCGAGTCATCATCTGGAAACGGTGTTTGATGCTTTTTCCCGGCCTGACAAGCGCCACACACGTCGTGATGCTGAGTTTGAATGTTAGGTAGACCAGCTACAAGTCCCTCCCAAGCAAGCTAAGAGAGATAGTGCACATTCAAGTGCCCATACCGCTGATGCCATAAATTGGTGACAACAGAGTTTCTGGCTGTCATGGCTAACTCCGAAGAATCCCCTGTGTCCACAAGCCTATAGAGACCATGATCCTCAATACCGACAACTACTGCAGTGCAAGTCTCCCAATCAACAATAGAACATTTGTGCAAACTGAAAACCACATCCAACTGAGGAGAATTCTGCATGATCTGACTGACTGAGAGAAGGTTGAGTTCCATGCCAGGAATGTAGTACACTACCTCAATTGACCTGGCTCAAGTGAACTGGAAATAGAGATGTTTTAAACTAAATTCTAAGTTGTGTTTGACAATAAATATAACTGAAAATCTCAAATGACATGGAGATACAGAATGATAAAAATATTTAGTTTAAAGAAACAAAAAGAATTGAATATACGAAATGTGATACCAGTCAGGCGAAGTCTTGGCCTTGGATACCAGCACGCCACGAGGATGTTTGTGCATCCGTGCTATCATCTGTACGGATAAAACATAGAAATTTTCAGAATGAAGTCCTTTGTTTGTTGACCATGTTTAGCACCTGCACAAATGGAGATGAGGAAAAATGTTGGGGTTGTATAGGGGTTTGCCTCAGTCAAATCCCCCCTTTGGTGTTTCCACCTCCACAGACAGCTAGACAAGATTGGAATGCATAAAAAATAAAATAGATGTGTGATAGAAACAAACTTCGTTGTGGAGGAGAACCCTTATCACGATTAAGAGATGCTAGATGAGATCAAATAAATGTGACAATAGACGAGATTGATTAAATGACAAGCAAGAGAGCATTACCAGTAGTTGTGGCCCCTCTCTCGAGACGATAGACGTGACAAGACCGTAAGCAAGAGGAGTCTTTGCTGCTGCAAGTATCCAAGGCGTGAGAGTTTTTGGCAAAGTTTCATTAAGAGAGAATTAGAGAGCTCCAAGCCCAAAATTCCTTCCCACTTGTGAAAAATGAGAGAAAAGAAAGTTTTGTTCTTAGATTGGGAAAGAATAGCCATTACAGTTATGTTTGGGGGTTGGGACACACATCACAAATGGACTGTACGAAATATTCCCATTTGAATCTCGGATTTTATTAGGACGTTTGCACACCGCATAGACGTCTACATGCCACACTCCCGTCCGACCAATTTCCTCTGAAATTCCAACCACAAGCTGCTAATGCTTCATCATTGCCATCCATGATGAAATATGCAGGCCAATTTTTTCATTTTATTACACAGCTAAATTCACCCATTAGCATTAGTGTAAATATAAACCAGTTGAAAGTAACCCTCTCCTCTGATCAACCCAGATCCCAATGCGGGCAAGGTTGAGAGCATACACGAAAGGGGGTCATTAGTAAACTGAAGCTTGCTGAAGTAATGATAAGAAAGTACAATCACTCAACCACTTATTCAGCGGGAGGACTGGAATGAAAGAACAATGCCGAAAGTAAAATGCAACTCGACCACTTCTTCAGCGGGAGTAGGTTGACGGCTCAACCGATTAGCAAGATGAGATAATGCAATTACATAGGGTAACAGGCGGCAAGCCAGCCTCTTCCACTTCTTCAGCGGGTGATACAAGAATTTGAAACTAACTAAGACTGAAACATGCCAGTCTCTTCCACAGCCGTGGGAAAGTGTGAGAGTTAGATCAGAATAGGAGAAATGCTGACAGTACTACTGTTCAGCTTACAATATGATAGTGAGCCTACCAAGCACACGTGATTAGAGAACATTTCATGCTGCAATAATTGTAGAGGACTCTCCTATACTCTTCTAAACTTTTTGGACTCAAACCCAACTCCCAAACCCCATTTTTACTAATCTGGTTATGCAGACCTGCACTGAAATTGCAGAATCAGCAACACAGAAATTAGCTAAAATAGAGAAAATTCCTTCAAAACTTGCTCAAACTTCATGAAGTAAAGTGCAATATGTTCTAAGACTGATGGCGCCCAAAATGAAAGCATAAAACAGGCTCAAAAGACTCATAATTAATTGGCACACAAAACCAAGCAAGTCCAGAGTGGTACAGACCAAGAGAAAGGGCGATTTTGCTTTATAAAATCCAAAGCTTGGAAATAAATTCTAATATTTGGAAGAAGGGGTCGCCTCAACCTTCCAAATACATTTCCTCAATACCCATAAGCAAGATAAAATCGTCCACAAACATATGATCAATTATCTAGATCAGCCACAGGCAAAACAGCAACTGTGAAAATGACAGAAAATACAAGAACTCAAACTCAAAATGCAAAACAATACAATAGAACCCTACTCTTAACTAGTTGCTATCTTTCAAGCAAGAAGTTAAGCCTAGCTAGGAGGTATGCATCCCTCGAAGCAATCCTAATACCATTTCGGCAGCATAACTTTGCATAAAATTCAAGATGATAAAATGAAGACCCCAAACCTCCTTTTATAATTTTGCTAAGCACCTCTAGAAGCTTCCAGAAGGTGCGCTCCACTCAAGAGTAGCCCTAATTCCTTGTTGACCTTTGACTCAAGAAATGGCGTCCCTTTTCCCAAGGTAAATTCCACACCATTTTAACTTATTACATTCTTCCTCATATGGTGTACCTTTTCTCCAAGTCAACATTAATAACCAAAGGTACAAATTCACTTAAATCTTTGGATGAGGCGCCTACCCATAAAAGTCCCCTTTTTAAAATTGACTTTAAGTTGTGAAGCTAGACCAAGGGGGAAATAATTAAAATAAAACATTATTTTAATTAAAACAACTTATCTCTCTAGAACTGCATCCATGCGCCAAATCTGATACTACCAGCTAAACCAACTGATGAGGCGAGTCAAGAACACGGAAGCCAACAAGACCACTGCCAGAAATAGAATTTACTAAAAATAGTAAATTCCGGAAGTAACTCGAATCATCATGCCAGATATACCATCGCGAAGCTCTCTGAAAACCCAGAAAAGAGCTGCCAACCAAACACCAAGATTCCAGAAGCACACTCCAACAAAAGCTGAAACATCCTCCTAGAAGATAGGGAACCCTAATTCTGCTTCCGAGTAGTCTACGGGTCACCAAGATAGACTAACGGCCAACTGTCGGATTACTGTCGAGAAGGGGACATTACACATGAGATCGGAATTGTGAAATCCCGATTATGGATTTTGTCAAAAATGCATCGAGCATCATGCGTAACAGTGAAATTGGCATAGGGTACAATTTTTGACACTACAAGTCTAAAACAAACACCTCAAGCATAAAAGGTAAAGCAAGGTCCTTTTATAGTCCACGATACCAAGCAGTCTGTTTTTGGGTCTACAAATGGCTTACAGTATATGGGACTCCTCGTACTCCCAATATGAGGGAGGCACCTAACTTGTGCTCCACAATTCGAGGTGTACATACCTTACCCCCTGCAAGATTTGAACTTGTGACCTCTCTTTCAAGAGTACAAGTTCTCCACCATTAGGCCAACTCAGGTGTACAAAATCAGTCTAATCCTAATCTTTATATTAGACATTTTGGTGAGGATATTCTATTTGTTGTTCTATATGTGGATGATCTCATATACACTGGGAATAATCCCTCTTTGTTTCCTGAAATTAGAGCAATTATGGTTTCAGAATTTGACATGACTGATTTAGGACAAATGCATTATTTTCTTGGTCTTGAAGTTTGGCAACATACAGATGGTATATTTTTGTCCCAACAAAAGTATGTTTCAGATCTTCTTCAGCAGTTTCATATGCAGGATTGCAATCCCGTGACCACACCTATGGAGGTTGGTGTTAAGTTGTCTAATTCTAATGATTTCCCTTTTGTAAGTCCGACTCTCTATAGATAGTTAGTTGGAAGTTTGTTTTATTTGACCACTACTAGACCAGATATTACATATGCAGTAAGCTTGGTCTCTAGGTTCATGTCCACACCTATGGAGACGCATTGGGGGGCAGCTAAAAGGATTCTCAAGTATCTTAGAGGAACAATGCATTATGATATCTATTTTCAGCATTCTACAGAGAGTACGTTGGTTGAACATACTGATTTTGAGCAGGCTCCATAGATGATCGAAAATCTACTTTTGGTTATACATTTAGTCTTGGTTCTGCAGTCATTTCTTGGACATCCAAGAAGCAACCTACTGTATCTCTTTCTACTGCAGAAGCTGAATACAAAGTTGCTACTTCTGCTGCTTGTCAAGTTGTTTATTTGAGGAAGATGTTACAAGATCTTCAGCACCTTCAGGATGGTCCCACAGTGTTGTTTTGTGACAATCAGAGTACTATTCAAATGCGTAAAAATCCAGTGCTCCATGGTAAGACCAAGCATATTGACATCCAGCACCATTACATTCGTGAGTTGGTTCAGCAAGGCCTGGTTGAACTTGTATATTGTCCCACTGCAACAAAAATTGTTTATATTTTCACAAAGCCTCTTGCTTGTGGTCGGTTTCAGACACTTCTCAGTTTACTTGGTATTGTTCCCAATGTTCATTATGGGGGGGAAATGGGATAACTAATGAATATTTTTTTCTTGTTTTCCTAAAATGTTCATTATGGGTGAGCATGTAAGATAATTATCATTGTTAGTTTATCTGTAGTTGTTAGAGGACAGTTTTGATAATTAGTTGGTAGTTGTTGTGATTAGTTGCTTGGTTAGTAACTTAGTTGGATTCTGTTGTGAAACCTCTTGCATAAATATGTAGCTTGATCAATGCATTCTAATGGTGAAATTTCTTGGTGTTTTCTCCAATTTTCCCTGCATCTGTTGTGTTGATGATCTGCAGATCATCTTTAGAATGTTGTTTAGAATCAATTGATACCTTCAATATAATATTTGCATTATGGAAGATCTCTTCTATCAATAGAAAGTATTTGCATGTATGGTACTTGAATGATAATGCCCTTTTGTCCCTTTTCATGATGGGCACCTGATCACCTTTTTTATTAGGGCCACTTTAGTTGTAATAGCACTTTTCGTGGTTATGGCCCTATTTTATGTACTTGTAGATTGTTAGTTGGGTTTCATGCCTTCAACTGTGTTGTGTGCCCTTGGAATCTGTAATTTTGGTACTCTAAGACCATATCATTTGCTGGGTAGTGTTCCCACTGCTTCTGAGCTGAGCACTGACCATTATTTCTTGTAGAATGGTTGTTTACAATGAACTCCCATTGAATTATTGAGAATTTTTTGAAGACCATTTTTTTTAAATCAACTAATGACTACTATATCATTCCTATTGACTTGTTGGCAGCTCGGAGAAAATGGTGATTGAAACAACTGTGTGTCTTTTTGTCTAATTGTTAATTGAGGTAGATGCCAACAATTTGATCTTAAACCGAAATCCTGCTCTGTCATTCCACTTGCATTTGATCCAATTTCAAGATTGTTGGCGTAAGAACTAACACCTTTGGAGTGTGAGTTTGTACGTACAGCTATGCACACTACGTAATGAGTGCTCTTCAAATTAGGAGGGGAAGCTCCCTCATTGTGCTGGAATGCATGAAATAGAAAACTAAACTAATGTCCTATCTTTTTGTTCTCAGCTGCTAGAGGCACAAAGTTAAGAAAACCTAGAACTTTGCAGCTAAGTATTTTTTGGTTTCGCAGATCATCTAACTACAACTAAGCTAACTTATTTAAATCTATCCAATTTCCTCAAAAAACAGAGCATGAGGAAACGGAGCAAGAATGTATTATACGATAAACTTCAAGTGCGGGCTCACAACATGAAGGCAAGGGAGGCGCAACTATTTGCTAATCCAGGAAGAAGTTTATTAAAACAAACAAAACGGTAAACCTGGTACAGCTTCACAACATGAAGGCAAGGTAGGAGCAACTATCTGCTTGGCTGAATGAGTCTACTATCACACACATCAAACAATAAGCTTTAAGTACAGTTTTGCAACATGAAGGCAAGGTGGGCACAACTATTTGCTCTTCTGAATAGGCTCATGATAAACAAAACACAAGGTAAGCAACTGGGACAGTATATTGTATAGATGCAATACGCATGCAATAACGATCAAACCAGCAACCCCATTTAACTAAGATCAAATAAACACCATGACAATAACATGAAGGCAAGGTAGGCGCAGCAATTTATTATAACAGCAACCTTTATTATAACAGCAATCACTCTTTGAACAAATACAATAATAGCAATACTACAGGTAAGGTAAGCGCAGCATGTATGCTATCAAGCAAAAGTTCTAATTTACAAGGGTGAACCAATCTTGAGAATAGGCATGTTGCCGACAACACATCAATTCTCTATCACTAGGAAAAGCTAATTACAAATGAGCTAAAAGCTCTTATTTATAGACTTCAAGGTGTAGGCAACCCTAAAATCACCTTGAGTCAACTACAGTCTTGCAAGACATACAAGATCTTATTCCTAAACCCTAATTGAATGAAACTATACAGTTAACTGGAAAACCATCATCAGTTAACTGAAACATCTAATCTAAACGGACAAGGTGCAACATGCACGTCCTTATTGAAAGCAAGTCAACTGGAATGCTATCATTAGTCAACTGAAAGATCTAATCTATGCTCCAAGTGTATGTAGATGTTTCCAAGAAAGACATGGCATGCAATGTGTAACAACAAGTTAACTCGGAAAGAAGCCTCGAGTTTAACTCTTGTGTCTAATGTCTATCTTGGAAAAGGTGGGACGCCTTGAACTGAAGTTTACTGGCCCTGAACTCTGGCAATTAATCCCTCCATGAGGTTACTGACTGCATCACCATCTAGAGGTTATCACATCTCTTAACTGTCAATTCACTGCTTGTCAGCAACTCAAGCAAACCTAGAAACCTCTTGGCACTTCACTGACTGGTAACTCTGGCGGCTCTGCAATTGAAGAGATGGCCACTCTTTCTTCTACAGCTTGACGCTTCTCACATTTTTTACTCTTTTCTCTATGGAAGAGTGTTGCATGATGAAACCACAAAATTTGACTGCAAACACTTTGGTTGTGAAAAATGCAAATGAACTTGCTGCATATGCAGAAACCCAATGGTATCAACCCTCTAAACTGGCCTTGGAAGACAATCAGCTATACGAGGCATGAAACCATGTGAACTTGAGTGACTACGCTTGTCAACCTTTCCGATGCGCTTGATATAAATCGATGTCAGCTTTTCTGATGAAATCATGAATTAAGACTGACTTGGTCTTGAATTCGTTCTGCGTGAACTACATCCTGAAAAACTCGCCTGTTGACTATGAACATGGCTATATTCTGACAACTTCTTCAGAAAACCAAAAATTTCTCCTAATGAGGCTAAAAATAGCTTGTCGGAGGGCAATTTTCACAGAAGATTCTGAGACGTGGGTTTTATGTAGAATCAAATTCTAAGATGACCCACAATGTCAGAAAAAAAAAATGTGAGTTAGGCCCGCATGCAAAAGGTTTTTAGTTGAGATCTGAGGGGCTGTGAGGACATTTTTTCCTGAGAAAATCTGAGATATGGGTTTTGTCCAGAAGATAATTCTAAGACAACCCACAATGTTAGATTCGAAAAATATCGACTTCTACTCCACCATGCAAAGGAATTTCACTTCAGAAAATCAGAGCCTCAAGAACTGATGCTCTGGAACAAATTTTCCCTAAAAATTCTAGCACATGGGTTTTACTGAGAAAGCAATTCTGAATCAACCCAGATGATTTGTTTTGCCAAAAACGCCAATTCTTTCAAACATGCGAGAGAATTTAAGACGAGAAGATGGAAGAATTTTAGAGAAGAAAGATGTTTTTTAGTTTTTATTTATTTATTATCTTCTTCTGTCAAAATCGCCACTCTATCTTGAATTCTGCTGATGAATCTTGACTTGTACCTGCAAAAGAAGATTTTTGATGCCTTCACAACTGACTACTGAAGAAATTCGCCCAACTCTGGAAAGAATTCACCTCTACTCAAGCTGGACGAATGAAATGATGAATGCCATGCTTGCATAACTAGATAAATTCGTACCATCATGCATGCATGCTAAAACCCTAATTGTGAAGAAGGAATTCAATTGGCCCTTTACCAGTTGAACTGCCACTGTCTTTGAGTCATTAGACTAAAAATAATATTTTAATTTCAAAACATGCAAAGAACTAAAAGTGGTGCCAATATCTATCTTTGAAGAAATTTGTCACTTTTTAATGCTCTGCATGCAAAAATATTATTTTAATCATTTTGCTAATAATAGCATTTGAATGTGCCCAGCAAACTTCACTGATTTTAGAAAGCCGAATTTTGATCTTTTAGGCGTCCATCTGCAAGAGTTATGAGATTTTTAAGAACCTCCTATTTTATAGCTGACTGGTGTTGACGTGCTTTTTATGACAGCGCCAGCACAGAATAAAGTTGTCCAACGGTCACTCTATTCTCTCTTGATCAAAGTGTCCCACATGCTAAGATTGCTTGAAAGTTCATGTGTTCGACTCCAAGGTTCCTTTTATCGCGAATAGACTCAGTTGGTTGATGTGTTTTGCTGGTTATTTCAAAGGGGACTTACGTAGTTGTTCAACTCTGTGAAGCAATTAGGACATGAATGATTTGGCAATATTGTTCTGGTATCTAGATTGACTCGGAAAATGCAGAATTTAAAGGGGATAGGGATAGGGATTCTACAAATCTACTTCTAAAGGGTGGAGGACGAGGATCGACTTAAACAATCTTCAAACCAAACTTTGCTTTGTCTCCTTTCGAACAACTCCGACAAAGTTGGTGCAATCTTCAAAGGATGAGAAAAGTGTTCAAACTATGACGCAACATGTTCATACCGTCAATACGACGCATACAAACATATGAACCATAATCGAAGTTAAGTGCTGATACTCCAGTTGACCACGCAAGGCGAACTTACCATCAGTAAGCCCGCTAGTGGTATGGATGAAAGAAGATATGCTTAAATCACAACGCCACACTCCACAATTAACAACTACTTGCATGAAATAGAAATCTACTTTACTCTATCTACCTTGAATTGGAAAGACGAAATGGCCTTGCTAGCTACTCATAACAAAGAAGAAATCACCAAGCAATGAAACTCTTTATATTATGAAAAGTGTTCACAACAACCTTTTACAAAACTTTCAAAGGAAAGTTTTCTTCCCTCCTCAATCTAAAGCTAACTTCTAAGCTAAATGCCTTCTACTCTCTAGCTCTGATCCAATTCCAATTCTAATCTCTATCTCTAATTCTAATAGATTACAAATGAGGGGGGATGCCCCTTTTATAATAAGTCCAATTCGGTGGACGGTTCAGATCAAATTACAATGAAGGGCTCAGATCGAGCCACCTATGCCCTGATTAGGGTTTCTGCCCTAAAAACCGCCACAGAGAGGAGTGGGCAATGAATGCACAGAATATTCTCCACTCCCCTGCAGGAATCATAATGAGCAATTAATGCCCACTACCATCATCAAGAAGATCCTCATCAAGCAGCGCGTTCCCACTGGCCTTCTCCCGGATAGCAAACTCGATCAACCGGGCCAATACTGCTTCAACCTCCTGTGTAGAGATCGGTGGAATATGGTTGAGCTGGAACTCCAAGACTGCTACCGTCTGTCCGTATCTGGTGTAAGATTTTCTCCATGTCACTAAGGCGTCCTGGGTATGCTGAATTATACTAGAGAACGTGGAGACATTCTCAAAGTCATCCAGGACAAGTGACCTCGCAGCTGAGAAGAATGGAGGCAGTCTACTTTTCAAGCCATCAGCAGTTATCTCCTCTGGGACCAACTTTCTAGCAAATATGGCTTCTAATGTATTGAGGACTCCCCCCAAGATGTTGCCCATTGCTTTCCTCACTTTAGCTGAATCTGCCCTTGCTGCGTCGTGAAATCCACGGCCTGTGACCACCGAGGAGTACCAACTGGTGAAATCATACCTATCACCTCTCTGAATTACACCTCCATCCACCAAGGTTTCTAGAGGTATATGCATCAAAGCCCCCAAACGAAGTACCGTCTTCGTTTGATAGATGCGAGTATCACCCCAGGCCTGATCTACTATATCCATCCGTGCCAAAATACTTGAGGCCTGCCGATAAGCATCGGCGAGGTCCTCCATGAATTTCCCTGTCTCAGTATGAACACGGTTAACCCACTTGTCCGCCTCCGTTTGCATTTTCTTCAAATCCTCTAAGGCAACAACTGACTCCTTCGGAAGCTCTGATGGACGTTCCACTGCTGGGTTTGCTGGTTCACCTGGATGTGCTAGATTTTGTACGTATCCTATCAAGGTTTTGTGCTCCTTCTTCAATTTCTTATACTTCCCCTCCGTGCGGAGCAACTGATCCTTCAATGCCTGATAGGAGTTATCGAACTCCTCGATAACTTGGGCTCCCGTAGGACGACCCAACTCTACCGTGGTGATCACGTAATTTTCAGGCCTCTCCTCGGTTCGATCACAATCTTCCCTCGGAATAGCCACCTGAAGCGTGCGAGAGCCTGACTCGTCAGTCGAGATCTTTGAAAACTTTCGGGCCCTTTTCTTCTCTGGTGGCGCACTGATCCTCCTGAGGAACTCTTCCATCTCAATGGTCGGATCCGTATCATCCTCGGGTTCTCTCCTCATTCTGTCAGAAAGCCAATCAGGCACTGTCTGCTGTGGATTACAAATGACAAGGGGCTGTTCTTCTGTTGCCTCCATCTCGTGCACTTCCTCCCTTCTTGCACTGGTTTGCTCAGGCTCATCCTCCTCTATAAGCTGGGTATCTCCCGACCCTTGGGTCCCCTGTTCTGTGTTTTCCTCTTCTTCCAAAGCCATGTCCAACATCTGTTGAAAATGTGTGTCGGCCATTGTTTCCTCTTCCTCCTCCTGTTGGCCGCCCCTGGATAGACTGACGCTAGCTGATTCCCGGGTGTTAGGCTGATCTACCTCCTCAAGTTCCCGCTCTTCCTCTAATCCTGCCCTCTGATCGGCAAATAATGAAACCACTCTCAAACTCGAAGACTGAGTTTGTGAGTGCACGGGTGATGTTTGTTCTATCCTCAATGGTATCGGTTGGGTTGGCACTTCCACTTGTGCCCTCGATGTCTGAGCAATTTGTTTCCCTCTTTTTACCGATAACGGCCTTGGGTCACCCATCAAGCTGTAAGTAAGGGCGATCGACTTGCTCTTGAGTCTGCATACATGTCTGTCGACCCAAGTCCTGGTAAAAGTCATCACCGGGATAGAAAGAGTGTCCAAGTCCATGACCTCTGGCTCGGACCAATCAGGTGGTGGGACAGGAGTATCCCTAACTGACCCATAGTCGGGTTGCATGACGTTGACATCCTCCTCCACCTGGTCGGGAACTGGAATAATCTCACATTCTCTAATCAACTTGAGAGGAAGTCTGGAAAACATCCTTCTTATCTCAGCCTCATCCACTGCATTTGCCCAAAAGTCCTCCAGATGAGCTTTGTGCCGGTATTCAACGTTCTGTATCATCCGGATGTTCCTATAAGGATCGAAATCCTGCCTGCCTGTGTGACAAATGATAAGATTGCACCTCGTCCTCTGCCTCTCGGGCTGCCTGCAAAGAGGGACACACCTCAATGGAATTTCCCATGGTGATAGGGAAATCAAGTCCACCCTTCTTTTTCCTTTTCTGAATCTTATCGTAGGCAATCAATTGCCTGGATACCTCAAGCATTACTATGTGATCAGTGGGGTATCGTGGTAACCGATACGGATACGAAGTGAACCCCTGCAGCCTAATATATGTGAATTTCGGGAATTGGATGAGCCAATACCCATGTTCCTCAATCAATGTCTGTGCTTCTTTAGATATTCTCTGCTGCGTCCTTTGCTGAAGTGTCCTCGCAATGTGCATTGTGAATGCATCATTTGCCCGTTTATAGTTGGCAATGTTAGCTAAATGTAGTTGTGTGCAGGCTTCATGGATTTTGAATTGACTAGGGGCACAGCCGATTGGCTCCTTGTACGAAATCCCTGTGTACTTAGTCATCCTGGCCAACATGTAAATTACATATGAGCTCATGTAGAAAGTCTTTGTCACCTTCAAACTCCTGAATTGCTCATCGATGTGGTTGCTAATCATCCTAGCCCAATCGACACACTGCTTTCCCTCCAAGATGATCTCGATGAAGTAGAACATCCAAGGCTCGAAAATGTAAGCCTGTGCACTCCCATTTACCCGGCTCAACATCATTATCAAATCACAGTATTCTTGTTTCATGTCCTCGGCAATTATCTGCTTTGGGAGCTTAGTGCGGGGTGGCCTTGGCTTCTGCATCCAAACTCTGTTGATGACTGCAGTGACTCTTTCGAAAGAGGAAGAGTACATCTTATCTGCCCTTTTGTTTGTTCTGTATAACATCTCCTCAGCAGTTGGAATCCCAAATGCCTCTCCGATGGCATCCGGTGTGAGGTTGGCGAGCATTTTACCATCCGGAGAGACAATCGTCCTACGTTCTGGCTTGTAGTGATTGGCGCATTCCATAATTAGCTTCGGACACTGAATTGTTGGCGGAAAACTAGCAGCTGCGTAGATTCCACTCTTCATTATATTATGTGTCGTGACGGATGGTTGATGGCCCCCTAGCCCAAACATCCTCGATTTGAGTGCATTTAGATTAAATGAACCAAGGTTGGTATCATTTAATCCTGCCAAATTTGAAACTATTGCTGACTTTGGGAGAAATGGCTTAGCGAGCCTCTTAATCATTGCCTGTCGGGATGAGCCAGCCTTGCCTGCTTCAGTGTTTGCAGCTCTGCCTGCGGCTCTACTTGTTCCTGCAACATCCTTTGCTCCGGCCATCTGCAAAATAAAATAGAATAGCAATAAGCTAGGCTGCAAACTTTTTAGTAAAATAAAACAATCCCCGAGATGGCTGCGAATACGGAGTTAGCTTTGAAAATAAAATTTCTCAGCATAAATTTCTAACTCCAAACCTCGTACTATATAAAAATCTCCGAGTTTGGAGACAACTCTCAGCAACTGCACTTCTGACTGGTGAAGAAAAAAATGCAGCAAGCTAATAACTTTCAGCAATGTAGCTAATTTCTCCAGCACAAATTGTTCGAACCTTGACTTCACTCTGTCAACTTCGGTAGTTAGAGGAATAAAGAGTTGCCAGCAATATGAAATTTCAACTTCCTCAACTTCTCAACGTTTAAACTTCTTCAACACTTCGACCTTCAGTAGCTTGAAAATAAAGATCTCCAGAGAAAAGGAATCCTCTACAACTTTGCAAATCTGCAGCGACTTCAACAATCTGGAAATAAAATCCTAGCTCTTCAGTATACAACTTGGAACTTCGCAGCAACTCCACTCTCAACAGTGAGAAGAAATAAATTCTCCAGCAACTCCGGAAAATAACTTCAACCTTCAACTTCGAAGTTGCAGCAACACACTTTCAGCTTTTCGAAAGAAAGAGTCTCGGCAAATGAAAATTTCTCCAGCACTTCGTACTTTCAGCAACTCAACACACCGAAATAAAATAAACTCTCAAAGAATTTCTCTCCTCAACCACTTCGAAAATATTTCAATCTCTCAAGAACTTCTTCAGCAACTTCAACTTCGAAACAATGTGAGGAGAAATGAGAGAAGAGATTGTTTAAATAACTCTTCTCGGAGAATCCTGCTAAGTAGTGCTGGGGCTACTTTTAGCACCTTCATCAATTTTCCACTCTCTTCGTTCGGAATCTTCTAATTCAAGCGCAGTAGTGGGCTAGTCGTCAGCCGGTCATTATGGCAGTTGCCATTAATAATGATTCCTTCTTCTTCAAATTTTGAATTTTCCTCTTAGTCTGCCAGTTAACTCTTGGCGATTTAAACAACTCGCGAGAAAAACAATCACTTGATTTGATTTAAAATTCCATTTTAAAATCTC